>JAWZYU010000198.1:0-372000 GCA_038380435.1 Ryuthela nishihirai | reverse complement strand
GAGGAAACCCCTCCGCTCCAGAAGAGAGAAAGTGAGAGAAAATTACTTCATACTCCTTCCACAATTCTGTAAAATTCCCAATTTGTTTTCCAATCCTAACAAATATTTAAAAATTTTGAAAAGAACTGTGCGATGGTGAGAAAATATCACTGATTGTGTAGAAAAAACATTTAAGAGTCTACTCACGCGTTATTGCTGCATATTGTAATAGCTGGCATTTCTATATTCTCCGGATACTTCACCTGAACATCGACGACAGTTGGATAATTCCAGAACATGTCCATGAAGGACCACGTCTGGTAAATGAATCCTCCTACGCAGACGAAGAATACGATCGTCTTGACGATCTTCCTCGGCATGCTGTTGGCGTGGACGATCTGAGGGATTCCGGTCAGCATTGAAGTCTCCAGAATCCTTCTTAACACGTCTTTAGTATCCTTTTGTCTCCTCTTTGAAGGCAACACATCCTTGCTTCTGGAAGATAAAAGGAAATTAATTTAATAACTGTACATGACATAGTGTTACGACAGATGAACGTGCACAGTGACTTCATGAAAAACGTGACACGAACGCTCGCATATATGTTTGTGGGTGAGAATTATACAACGAATTTAATGTAGAACCAACCTGAAAAAGAGAATGATAGAATTACAATGTTAAAGGTTGTGCAGATCCAAAAGGAGGTTCAGATAGTCTGAGTCAGTACGCGATAAATAAAAACAAGAAGTATTTTTATGTGGTGTGTACTTGGGTGGTTGTTTTGTTTTGCTAATGTGATAAATTTAGTGATCTAACAAAAGACGAAGGATTGTTTACGACTGAAGTGAAGGTATTCAAGAGATATGATAGACAAAGTGAAGAGGTAGAAGTTTAGTAGAACAGACAGAGATGGTCTTGTATGTTCTCTAGAAAAAGGGTTGTTGACTCATGTATGATAGTAGTTAGTTTGCTTCATAAGTTATTACATCCATATTTTTGTAATAATTTGCATTCTATTGTAATTTGTTTGAATATATACTTATTGATACTTTATAGAACAGACAGAGATGGTCTTGTATACTCTGTAGAAAAAGGGTTATTGACTTATGTGTGATAGTAATTAGTTTGCTTCATAAGTTATTACATCCCTATTTTTGCAATAATTTGCATTGTATTGTAATTTGTATTGTAAATATACTTATCATACTCACGCTCAGTGCCATCCATTTAAAATTTGTAACAATATTAAACTCCTGGATTAAAATATCCTGTGCTTGGATTGGTAAAAGCACAGAATTTTAGTGCAGAATAAAGCTCCTTGTAAGCTCTAGACTAGTGGTTCTCAACCTTTTATCTTCACGTACCCCTTGGAAATATGTATGTAACTGGCGTACCCCTCGTATAGATAGATAAAACTATAGTTATAGTATAACAATGGGAATAAAATAAAACATATATATCAGTGGTTCTCAACATTTTATGCTTCACGTACCCCCTGGAAATGTGTATGTAACTGGCGCACCCCTCGTATAGATAGATAAAACTATAGTTATAGTATAACAATGGGAATAAAATAAAACATATATATCAGTGGTTCTCAACCTTTTATGCTTCACGTACTCCCTGGAAATGTGTATGTAACTGGCGTACCCCTCGTATAGTTAGATAAAACTATAGTTATACTATAACAATGGGAATAAAATAAAACATATATATCAGTGGTTCTCAACCTTTTATGCTTCACGTACCCCCTGGAAATGTGTATGTAACTGGCGCACCCCTCGTATAGATAGATAAAACTATAGTTATAGTATAACAATGGGAATAAAATAAAACATATATATCAGTGGTTCTCAACCTTTTATGCTTCACGTACTCCCTGGAAATGTGTATGTAACTGGCGTACCCCTCGTATAGTTAGATAAAACTATAGTTATAGTATAACAATGGGAATAAAATAAAACCTATATATCAGTGGTTCTCAACCTTTTATGCTTCACGTACCCCCTGGAAATGTGTATGTAACTGGCGTACCCCTTGTATAGATAGATAAAACTATAGTTATAGTATAACAATGGGAATAAAATAAAACATATATATCAGTGGTTCTCAACCTTTTATGCTTCACGTATCCCCTGGAAATATGTATGTAACTGGCATACCCCTTGTATAGATAGATAAAACTATAGTTATAGTATAACAATGGGAATAAAATGAAACCTCTATATATATACATTAAATTTTGTATTCATAAATTACATATACCGATAAACACAAAAAATGATATAAACAATTTAACTAATCTTATAAAATTATAAACATTTTACTGGGTAATCTGTGAAATGCTTGCGCTTGTTTACGCTTGCACAGTTCATCAATGGTTGGGATTATATTGCTAAGGTAGAATCGCAAGTCATCTTCAACATCCAGCCTGTTTCTATATTTATTTTTCAAAGCAGTTAAAGGTGAAAAACCAGTTTCACATAAATAGGTGTTGTCATATAAACACGTTCATTTAACTTCACAGTAAACTGAAGACTAAAAATGACTTTAAGCACAGCAAGTGAAATAAATCACAACAAATACATAGAGCAGTAAGAAGGCACATTCACTCACTTAGAATGGATGTATTGACTGGGCGATCACTTGTTCGGGTAGGTTCGGCTCTCAGGTAGTGAAAGGAGGATCAGAAAACGTGTACAGACATGAACTACAGCGCCGCGCTTCGTCACTCAGTTCTCAGAAATTAATCAGTAGCAGTGTTGCCAACTTAGCGACTTTGTTACTAGATCTAGCGACTTTTGTGCTCTCACGGCGTACCCCAAAAAATTTTACGCGTAGCCCACGTTGAGAACTCTAGACATATTTCATAGCCCTAGGAACTTCTGTTTCGTAGGCCCTATTAGCCTCTGTTTCGTAGGACCTAGGCATTTATGTTTCATAGGCATAGGCACTTCTGTTTCGTAGGCCCTATTAGCCTCTGTTTCGTAGGACCTAGGCATTTATGTTTCATAGGCATAGGCACTTCTGTTTCGTAGGCCCTATTAGCTTCCGTTTCGTAGGCCTTATTAGCTTCCGTTTCGTAGGACCTAGGCATTTATGTTTCATAGGCATAGGCACTTCTGTTTCGTAGGCCCTATTATCTTCTGTTTCGTAGGACCTAGGCATTTATGTTTCATAGGCATAGGCACTTCTGTTTCGTAGGCCCTATTAGCTTCCGTTTCGTAGGACCTTGGCATTTATGTTTCATAGGCATAGGCACTTCTGTTTCGTAGGCCATCATCATCATCATCATCATCATCATCAAGCAGCCATGGGCTACGGAGGTCCAACCAGACCGTGCAATTTAGTTCTCCAAGCAAGTCTATCCTGAGCTACATCTACTGCATCTGGCCACTGCACACCAATTCTAACAAGGTCCTGTTCGTAGACCCTAAGCATTTCTGTTTCATAGGCCATTGTCATTCTTGTTTCGTACGACTAGATATTTCTATTTCGTAGGACCTATGCATTTTGGTTTCATATGACTATGCATTTTAGTTTCGTAGGCCATAGACACTTCTGTTTCTTAGGCCCTAGGCACTTTTATTTCGTAGACCCTAGGTATTTCTATTTCATAGGACCTAAGCACTGTTATTTTGTAGGACCTAGGCAGATCCATAAGTCCTACAAACCATTGCGCATGGTCATATAATTCATAGACTGTGTCTATTGATAATATGGCAATGCGCAATTTGTATAATAAATAGTGGTTGGGTCTCAGACAGTGATGGCAGACGTTCCGAAACTATCTTTCAGAACATCAATTTTTCTCTCGCCTCCTCAACAACCTTGAAATATCCTGCAATATTGCTTCCTATTGAATCGGAATTATCTTTCATATAATGAGCATAAACGTCTATGTGCCTCTTTGCTATACAAATCTTCGCTGTTCAATCTAACTCCATATATCGTATATCACATATTAAACTCCGGGACCTAAATAATAGCGTAGGCTCTTCTTATAGCTAGAGAAAAACAGGTAAACATAAATTATAGCCCGGACTGGTGTTTGAATATTTACTATATTACACTAAGCCTTCACCTTGCCATAAGTGTTAAGGTTTGTAGAAGGTTAGGGTTAGATATATATGTATTATAAGAGCATTAATATAAATAAATAAAAAATAAATAAATACCCCCTCAAGCAGCTGCTTGCCACAGAGGTCTGACAGGAGCCTGTCAGTTTATATACCACAGTAGAAAGCCTGAGAGGATGGCAGGACCTCCGCAGAAAAACGACACATACATCCATGCCTTACCCGAGGCTCGAACCCAGGTCCTTTAGATCAGTAATCAAGCGTGCTAACTACTCGGCCACGGGACGGCACAAGCATTAGTATAGGGTTGGGTTGGGTTGTTTTACCTCTGAGCGGCACTTTTTTGCACACCATGGGCTAAATGGCCAGGTCACATGGACCCCGAAGGCTCAGAGAAGGTTGGGGGAGGGGACCCACTGAAACAGCTGTTGGGAGACAGATGGTAGCCTCCCGTCAAGGTCATCCAGCGTGTTCTTTAACGTGCACAGGGTATGGCTCTCCCGCACACGGGCCCACGGCTTAACGTCCCATCCGACGGACGGCGGCCTTTCCAAGCCCATCGGTGTCCCCTACTGACCGTGGGCAGGGCGGGGAGTTTTGCGGAGATAAATCTCAACGCTGACCCAGATGGGACTCGAACCTGGGAACTACAGACTACGAGCCTGGCGCGCTACCGACTGAGCCACCCCCGCCCCTCATTAGTATAGGACTCAGGAAATTTTTTGTTGATATTTTCCTCAAAAAATAAAAAATCTTCGCTGTCCTTTTTTCTTTTTCTATAGTGAAAACGTTTTGAGGAATTTTTCTTTTACGAAAATTTCAGGGGATTCCCGCTCCCAAAGTAATTCAGTTTTCGTTCTAGAGTCTCGCCATCTAACTCTTCCAATTCTCAATTTGCTTCTTTGAGTTCACTTTCCATTTCCTTTCCCAACTTTTAAAAGCTGCTCTCTCATAAAAACTTTTAAATACTACTTTTACCTCCAAAAGGAAATTTTTGCCGATTACCTCTAAAAATGAAACTTTTTCCTGGTCTTTTACATTCCGAAGAAATTTTTTGCGGGCTTTCTTTCCTTCCACAGAGCGAATTATCTGAGAGATTTTTCCCTTTCTATAATGCAAAATCTTCGCGCCCTTTTCTTTTCTGACTAAAGTGCGTGATTTCAAATCTTTCAGTTTTTTTTATTTCTCTATGTAATGTAAAATCTTTATGCGCTTTTCTACTCAAAAGGCAGATTTGTTTTTTTTGCATCCACAAAAAATATCAGCTGTTAGTCCTTTTCAGGCCATCATCTTAGATTTTCTTGAGAAGGAGGTTTGATGGTGATTAGTTCATCTGGAATGCTGGTGTGATATTGGATAACCTTGCTTTGACAATGTCGTTGCTCCATGAGCTGATGAGAGAGATGTTGAATAACCTTGCTTAGCTTTCATAACGGGCGGGGGTGGCTCAGTCGGTAGCGCGCCAGGCTCGTAATCTGTAGTTCCCAGGTTCGAGTCCCAGCTGGGTCAGCGTTGAGATTTATCTCCGCAAAATTTCCCCGCCCTGCTCACGGTCAGTAGGGGACACCGATGGGCTTGGAAAGGACACCGTCCGTCGGATGGGACGTTAAGCCGTGGCCTCGTGTGCGAGAGAGCCATACCCTGTGCACGTTAAAGAACACGCTGGATGGCCTTGACTGGAGGCTACCATCTGTCTCCCAACAGCTGTTCCAATGGGTCCCCTTCCCCAGCCTTCTCTGAGCCTTTGGGGTCCTTGTGGCCTGGCCATTTAGCCCATGGTGTGCATTTAGCCCATGGTGTGCAAAAAGCTAAGAGGTAAAACAACCCAACCCTATCTGCTGAAGTCCTGCCATCCTCACAGACCTTCTACTATGGCATATAAAATGACAGTCTCCTGTCAGACCTCTGTGGCAAGCAGCTGCTTGAGGGCGTAGTTATTTTTTTTTAAAACCGAAGATGAAGCTACCACAAACGAACATGTCAACAATAGTTTTAGTCAACAATAATTTTATGGTCACAAAAAATAAAGAAGGATAACAAAAAATAAAGGTCATATAACTAACAATAATTTGTATTTTTTTTACAGCTATTGATTTAAACCAGTTGCTCAGTTGGATAATATAAATATTAAAATATGGAGAAAATAAGATATAATTAAAGCTCTCAAAGACTATTCCTTCAACACGACACCAAAAAAGGTCCTTCTCAAGGCTGAAACAATCACACCACATCGGACTTAACAACTCTCTGTCACCCTTTATCTTTTCAGACAAAGACCCTTTTATCTTTTCAATATGAGGCCCAGAAACAGTGAACATTTCTTCACTGTTTCTGGGCCTCATATTTGGAACTTTATCAGCACATGGAGTAAAGGCATTATTATGAAAGCTATTGGATTGGATTAATCCGACGCACGGCGATGGATTTGACGGACGGCGATGGGATTGGTCCCATCCGACGGACTGCGGCCTTTCCAAGCCCATCGGTGTCCCCTACTGACCGTGGGCAGGGCGGGGAATTTTGCGGATATAAATCTCAACGCTGACCCAGCTGGGACTCGAACCTGGGAACTACAGATTACGAGCCTGGCGAGCTACCGACTGAGCCACCCCCGCTCCCGCCCCCCTCAGCAGATAAACAACACGAACATCCATGCCTTATCCAGGGCGATCATATATGCTCCATACTTACGCGAGATGATCGTAGTCGACCAAATTAGTTGGGTTGGGTTGTTTTACCTCTGAGCGGCACTTTTTTGCACACCATGGGCTAAATGGCCAGGTCACAAGGACCCCGAAGGCTCAGAAAAGGTTGGGGGAGGGGACCTACTGGAACAGCTGTTGGGAGACAGATGGTAGCCTCCCGTCAAGGCCATCCAGTGTGTTCTTTAACGTGCACAGGGTATGGCTCTCCCGCACACGGGGCCACGGCTTAACGTCCCATCCGACGGACGGCGGCCTTTCCAAGCCCATCGGTGTCCCCTACTGACCGTGGGCAGGGAGGGGAATTTTGCGGAAACAAAATTAGTAAGTCACAATTTGCTATGATAGAATGCATTGCTTGCAGGTCCGTACTTGATGATATTGAAAACCGTTTCGAAATATAAGTATTTTGATTTCAGAAGTAAGCAAATTTCGCCATTTACATGCTATTTGGTGGAAGACATTTTTATCGCACTGATAGCATTAGCTCGCTTTGTAACTTGGTAGGTTTGGGTTGTTTTACCTCTGAGCGGCACTTTTTTTCACACCATGGGCTAAATGGCTAGGTGACATGGACCTGAAAGCTCAGAGAAAGTTTGGGGAGGGGACCAACTAGAACAGCTTTTGGGAGACAGATGACAGCCTCTCGTCAAGGCCATTCAGCGTGTTCTTTAACGTGCACAGGGTATTGCTCTCCCGCACACGGGGTCATGGCTTAATGGCCCATCCGACGGACGGCTAGAAAACGAAATTATAGCTTTAGAGAGATTCAGAAAGTGCATATCGTAATATTTTATCTATATCTATCCAACACAAAAAGAATTTTTAATTTATTCCTTAAACTAAAAGAACACATTGGATGTCTTTAACAGATGGCTCCTATCTGTCTCCTAAGAGCTGTTCAGTAGATTCCCTTTCCCAACCTTCTCTGAACCCTTGGGGTCCTTGTGACCTGGCCATTTAGCCCATTGTGTAAAAAATATCTCTTAGAAGTTGGGTTGGGTTGTTTTACCTCTGAGCGGCACTCTTTTGCACACAATGGGCTAAATGGCCAGGTCACATGGACCCCGAAGGCTCAGAGAAGGTTGGGGGAGGGGACCCACAGGAACAGCTGTTGGGAGACAGATGGTAGTCTCCCGTCAAGGCCATCCAGCGTGTTCTTTAACGTGCACAGAGTATGACTCTCCCGCACACGGGGCCACGGTTTAACGTTCCATCCGACGGACGGCGGCCTTTACAAGCCTATTGGTGTCCCCTACTGACCGTGGGCAGGGCGGGGGAATTTTTGCGGAGATAAATCTCAACGCTGACCCAGCTGGGACTCGAACCTGGGAACTACAGATTACGAGCTCTCTTAGAAGTAAAACAACCCAACTTACAATTATTGCTGAACAAACCCACAAAGAAAATAAAAATTTTAGAGGTTCGAAAAGCACCAGAAATTTTCCTTTAGCTTCATTAAGTGTGACTATTAAGCCAATATGGGTATTTTAAATCAATCGAAATTTAGAATTGATGATGAGGAGAGATATTCTCAGATACTTACGGAAAATCCTTCTTGCCCATGGCCGATTTCTACTTCATATTTTCCAATTTTGATCCGAATCCTTCAGTGGAGTGCTACCAGCATCATCTGTATGTCCACAAAGAGTACGAAGCAGAGTCGTTCGTGAGCGGTTGATGAGGACTGTTGATGTTTCCAAAGAGCGCAATTAGAGATCTTGCATTGATTAAACTCCATTGTTTGAGATTCTGTCGCAGCTTGGTCTTGTACAAAGGATTTTCTCACGGTCCATCCTAACAACGGGTTTACATGCTATTTGTTGTTGTCAACCTGAACTTCATAATTTTTGCCATATAAATGCGACTCTATTGTTTTCTCGGCAAAGTCTTTCCTTTGAAAATCCCGTCATGCAGAAAAGACTATTGATAAGTAATATTCTAAGGAAACATCTTAATGTTTTGCCAGTGTGGTATATTATTGATGTGTGTTAACGTGATGCTTACATTTGAAAGGGGACAGATATAAAATACAATATTGCAGTGTTTCTCAAGTTGTCGGTGTGTGAAGCATTCTGTATTGTCATTGGGTTTGGAAAGTCTTCTATTAGGAAGTCGGTAATTACCAATCAATCTGTTGCTTTTCAATGTCGTTTACGTGTCGGTTCTGTTTATGTATTCAAATGTCGAAATAATTGCTTTCCTATTATATTTGGATGAACGTAACGATTTATGAATTGAATAAAAATTTAAGATTTTTTTTTATAAAAGTACTGATGAATGTTTTTTATTTGATTCAAGTACAGATGAATGTTTTAGGTTTTATTGTTGCTGCAAGTGCGGATAAATATTTCAGATATTATTGTTGCTGCAAGTGCGGATAAATATTTCAGATATTATTGTTGCTGCAAGCGAAGATAAATAGTTCAGATATTATTGTTGCTGCAAGCGAAGATAAATAGTTCAGATATTATTGCTGCTGCAAGTGCAGATGCATGTTTCATTTTTCGTGTTGCAAGATCAGATAAATGTTTCAGATGTTATTGCTTCAAGTGCAGATGAATGTTTGCAATTTTTATTGTTGTTTGAAGTGCATATAAATCTTTCAGATATTATTTCTTCAAGTGCAGATGAATTTTTTTTGTTTCAAGTGCAGTTAAATGTTTCAGATATTATTTTTGCTGCAAGTGTAGATGAATATTTCAAATTTTATTGTTGCTCCATGTGCAGATGAACGTTTCATATATTACTGTTGCTTGAAGTTCAGATGAACGTTTCACATTTTATTGTTGCTTCAAGTGCAGATAAATGTTTCGCATTTTATTGTTGCTCCAAGTGCAGATGAATATTTCAAATTTTATTTTTGCTCCAAGTGCAGATGAACGTTTCATATATTACTGTTGCTTGAAGTGCAGATGAACGTTTCACATTTTATTGTTGCTTCAAGTGCAGATAAATGTTTCACATATTACTGTTGCTCCAAGTGCAGATGAACGTTTCACATTTTATTGTTGCTCCAAGTGCAGATGAACGTTTTACATTTTATTGTTGCTCAAGTGCAGATGAACGTTTCACATATTACTGTTGCTTGAAATGCAGATGAACGTTTCACATTTTATTGTTGCTCCAAGTGCAGATAAATGTTT
This sequence comes from Ryuthela nishihirai, assembly GCA_038380435.1. Lineage (NCBI taxonomy): Eukaryota > Metazoa > Arthropoda > Arachnida > Araneae > Heptathelidae > Ryuthela > Ryuthela nishihirai. The sequence continues at coordinate 362,094 of JAWZYU010000198.1, read as the reverse complement.
CACATATTACTGTTGCTCCAAGTGCAGATGAATATTTCAAATTTTATTTTTGCTCCAAGTGCAGATGAACGTTTTATATATTACTGTTGCTTGAAGTTCAGATGAACGTTTCACATTTTATTGTTGCTTCAAGTGAAGATGAATGTTTCGCATTTTATTGTTGCTCCAAGTGCAGATGAACGTTTCACATTTTATTGTTGCTCAAGTGCAGATGAACGTTTCACATATTACTGTTGCTTGAAATGCAGATGAACGTTTCACATTTTATTGTTGCTCCAAGTGCAGATAAATGTTTCACATATTACTGTTGCTCCAAGTGCAGATGAATATTTCAAATTTTATTTTTGCTCCAAGTGCAGATGAACGTTTCATATATTACTGTTGCTTGAAGTTCAGATGAACGTTTCACATTTTATTGTTGCTTCAAGTGCAGATGAATGTTTCGCATTTTATTGTTGCTCCAAGTGCAGATGAACGTTTCACATTTTATTGTTGCTCAAGTGCAGATGAACGTTTCACATATTACTGTTGCTTGAAATGCAGATGAACGTTTCACATTTTATTGTTGCTCCAAGTGCAGATAAATGTTTCACATATTACTGTTGCTCCAAGTGCAGATGAATATTTCAAATTTTATTTTTGCTCCAAGTGCAGATGAACGTTTCATATATTACTGTTGCTTGAAGTGCAGATGAACGTTTCACATTTTATTGTTGCTTCAAGTGCAGATAAATGTTTCACATATTACTGTTGCTCCAAGTGCAGATGAACGTTTCACATTTTATTATTGCTCCAAGTGCAGATGAATGTTTCACATTTTATTGTTGCTCCAAGTGCAGATGAACGTTTCACATTTTATTGTTGTTCAAGTGCAGATGAACGTTTCACATATTACTGTTGCTTGAAATGCAGATGAACGTTTCACATTTTATTGTTGCTCCAAGTGCAGATAAATGTTTCACATATTACTGTTGCTCCAAGTGCAGATGAATATTTCAAATTTTATTTTTGCTCCAAGTGCAGATGAACGTTTCATATATTACTGTTGCTTGAAGTGCAGATGAACGTTTCACATTTTATTGTTGCTTCAAGTGCAGATAAATGTTTCACATATTACTGTTGCTCCAAGTGCAGATGAACGTTTCACATTTTATTGTTGCTCCAAGTGCAGATGAATGTTTCACATTTTATTGTTGCTCCAAGTGCAGATGAACGTTTCACATTTTATTGTTGCTCAAGTGCAGATGAACGTTTCACATATTACTGTTGCTTGAAATGCAGATGAACGTTTGACATTTTATTGTTGCTCCAAGTGCAGATAAATGTTTCACATATTACTGTTGCTCCAAGTGCAGATGAATATTTCAAATTTTATTTTTGCTCCAAGTGCAGATGAACGTTTCATATATTATTGTTGCTTGAAGTTCAGATGAACGTTTCACATTTTATTGTTGCTTCAAGTGCAGATGAATGTTTCGCATTTTATTGTTGCTCCAAGTGCAGATGAACGTTTCACATTTTATTGTTGCTCAAGTGCAGATGAACGTTTCACATATTACTGTTGCTTGAAATGCAGATGAACGTTTCACATTTTATTGTTGCTCCAAGTGCAGATAAATGTTTCACATATTACTGTTGCTCCAAGTGCAGATGAATATTTCAAATTTTATTTTTGCTCCAAGTGCAGATGAACGTTTCATATATTACTGTTGCTTGAAGTGCAGATGAACGTTTCACATTTTATTGTTGCTTCAAGTGCAGATAAATGTTTCACATATTACTGTTGCTCCAAGTGCAGATGAACGTTTCACATTTTATTGTTGCTCCAAGTGCAGATGAATGTTTCACATTTTATTGTTGCTCCAAGTGCAGATGAACGTTTCACATTTTATTGTTGCTCAAGTGCAGATGAACGTTTCACATATTACTGTTGCTTGAAATGCAGATGAACGTTTCACATTTTATTGTTGCTCCAAGTGCAGATAAATGTTTCACATATTACTGTTGCTCCAAGTGCAGATGAATATTTCAAATTTTATTTTTGCTCCAAGTGCAGATGAACGTTTCATATATTACTGTTGCTTGAAGTGCAGATGAACGTTTCACATTTTATTGTTGCTTCAAGTGCAGATAAATGTTTCACATATTACTGTTGCTCCAAGTGCAGATGAACGTTTCACATTTTATTATTGTTCCAAGTGCAGATGAATGTTTCACATTTTATTGTTGCTCCAAGTGCAGATGAACGTTTCACATTTTTATTGTTGCTCAAGTGCAGATGAACGTTTCACATATTACTGTTGCTTGAAATGCAGATGAACGTTTCACATTTTATTGTTGCTCCAAGTGCAGATAAATGTTTCACATATTACTGTTGCTCCAAGTGCAGATGAATATTTCAAATTTTATTTTTGCTCCAAGTGCAGATAAACGTTTCATATATTACTGTTGCTTGAAGTGCAGATGAACGTTTCACATTTTATTGTTGCTTCAAGTGCAGATAAATGTTTCACATATTACTGTTGCTCCAAGTGCAGATGAACGTTTCACATTTTATTGTTGCTCCAAGTGCAGATGAATGTTTCACATTTTATTGTTGCTCCAAGTGCAGATGAACGTTTCACATTTTATTGTTGCTCAAGTGCAGATGAACGTTTCACATATTACTGTTGCTTGAAATGCAGATGAACGTTTCACATTTTATTGTTGCTCCAAGTGCATATAAATGTTTCACATATTACTGTTGCTCCAAGTGCAGATGAATATTTGAAATTTTATTTTTGCTCCAAGTGCAGATGAACGTTTCATATATTACTGTTGCTTGAAGTTCAGATGAACGTTTCACATTTTATTGTTGCTTCAAGTGCAGATGAATGTTTCGCATTTTATTGTTGCTCCAAGTGCAGATGAACGTTTCATATATTACTGTTGCTTGAAGTGCAGATGAACGTTTCACATTTTATTGTTGCTTCAAGTGCAGATAAATGTTTCACATATTACTGTTGCTCCAAGTGCAGATGAACGTTTCACATTTTATTGTTGCTCCAAGTGCAGATAAATGTTTCACATATTACTGTTGCTCCAAGTGCAGATGAATATTTGAAATTTTATTTTTGCTCCAAGTGCAGATGAATGTTTCATATATTACTGTTGCTTGAAGTTCAGATGAACGTTTCACATTTTATTGTTGCTTCAAGTGCAGATGAATGTTTCGCATTTTATTGTTGCTCCAAGTGCAGATGAATGTTTCACATTTTATTGTTGCTCCAAGTGCAGATGAACGTTTCACATTTTATTGTTGCTCAAGTGCAGATGAACGTTTCATATATTACTGTTGCTCCAAGTGCAGATGAATATTTGAAATTTTATTTTTGCTCCAAGTGCAGATGAATGTTTCATATATTACTGTTGCTTGAAGTTCAGATGAACGTTTCACATTTTATTGTTGCTCCAAGTGCAGATGAATGTTTCACATTTTATTGTTGCTCCAAGTGCAGATGAACGTTTCACATTTTATTGTTGCTCCAAGTGCAGATGAACGTTTCACATTTTATTGTTGCTCAAGTGCAGATGAACGTTTCACATATTACTGTTGCTTGAAATGCAGATGAACGTTTCACATTTTATTGTTGCTCCAAGTGCAGATAAATGTTTCACATATTACTGTTGCTCCAAGTGCAGATGAATATTTCAAATTTTATTTTTGCTCCAAGTGCAGATGAACGTTTCATATATTACTGTTGCTTGAAGTTCAGATGAACGTTTCACATTTTATTGTTGCTTCAAGTGCAGATGAATGTTTCGCATTTTATTGTTGCTCCAAGTGCAGATGAACGTTTCACATTTTATTGTTGCTCAAGTGCAGATGAACGTTTCACATATTACTGTTGCTTGAAATGCAGATGAACGTTTCACATTTTATTGTTGCTCCAAGTGCAGATAAATGTTTCACATATTACTGTTGCTCCAAGTGCAGATGAACGTTTCACATTTTATTGTTGCTCCAAGTGCAGATGAATGTTTCACATTTTATTGTTGCTCCAAATGCAGATGAACGTTTCACATTTTATTGTTGCTCAAGTGCAGATGAACGTTTCACATATTACTGTTGCTTGAAATGCAGATGAACGTTTGACATTTTATTGTTGCTCCAAGTGCAGATAAATGTTTCACATATTACTGTTGCTCCAAGTGCAGATGAATATTTGAAATTTTATTTTTGCTCCAAGTGCAGATGAACGTTTCATATATTACTGTTGCTTGAAGTTCAGATGAACGTTTCACATTTTATTGTTGCTTCAAGCGCAGATGAATGTTTCGCATTTTACTGTTGCTCCAAGTGCAGATGAACGTTTCATATATTACTGTTGCTTGAAGTGCAGATGAACGTTTCACATTTTATTGTTGCTTCAAGTGCAGATAAATGTTTCACATATTACTGTTGCTCCAAGTGCAGATGAACGTTTCACATTTTATTGTTGCTCCAAGTGCAGATGAATGTTTCACATTTTATTGTTGCTCCAAGTGCAGATGAACGTTTCACATTTTATTGTTGCTCAAGTGCAGATGAACGTTTCACATATTACTGTTGCTTGAAATGCAGATGAACGTTTCACATTTTATTGTTGCTCCAAGTGCAGATAAATGTTTCACATATTACTGTTGCTCCAAGTGCAGATGAATATTTCAAATTTTATTGTTGCTCAAGTGCAGATGAACGTTTCATATATTACTGTTGCTTGAAGTGCAGATGAACGTTTCACATTTTATTGTTGCTTCAAGTGCAGATAAATGTTTCACATATTACTGTTGCTCCAAGTGCAGATGAACGTTTCACATTTTATTGTTGCTCCAAGTGCAGATGAATGTTTCACATTTTATTGTTGCTCCAAGTGCAGATGAACGTTTCACATTTTATTGTTGCTCAAGTGCAGATGAACGTTTCACATATTACTGTTGCTTGAAATGCAGATGAACGTTTCACATTTTATTGTTGCTCCAAGTGCAGATAAATGTTTCACATATTACTGTTGCTCCAAGTGCAGATGAATATTTGAAATTTTATTTTTGCTCCAAGTGCAGATGAACGTTTCATATATTACTGTTGCTTGAAGTGCAGATGAACGTTTCACATTTTATTGTTGCTTCAAGTGCAGATAAATGTTTCACATATTACTGTTGCTCCAAGTGCAGATGAACGTTTCACATTTTATTGTTGCTCCAAGTGCAGATGAATGTTTCACATTTTATTGTTGCTCCAAGTGCAGATGAACGTTTCACATTTTATTGTTGCTCAAGTGCAGATGAACGTTTCACATATTACTGTTGCTTGAAGTGCAGATGAACGTTTCACATTTTATTGTTGCTTCAAGTGCAGATAAATGTTTCACATATTACTGTTGCTCCAAGTGCAGATGAACGTTTCACATTTTATTGTTGCTCCAAGTGCAGATGAATGTTTCACATTTTATTGTTGCTTCAAGTGCAGAGGAACGTTTCACATTTTATTGTTTGAAGTGTAGATTAATGGTTCCGTTTTTTTGTTTCAAGTGCAGATGAATGTCTCGGGGCTTTTTTTTTGTTTCAAGTGCAGTAAATGTGTCAGATGTTATTTTTGCTGCGAGATCAGATGAAAGTTTCAGATTTCATTTTCGTTTTAATTGCAGATGAATGTTTCACATATTGTGCGTTAAGTGAAGATGAATGTCTGATTTTTTTATTTGAATTGCAGAAAAATGTTTCGGATATAATTACTTTAAATGCAAAGGAGATTTTTTATTTCAAGTACAGATAAATGCTTCAGAAAGTTTTTTGCAGCCGAAGCAGGTTAATGTTTCAGATGCTGTTTCTGCAAATGGAGATCGATATTTCAGATATTATTACTTCAAGTGTAGAGGAATTTTTTTCTAAGTACAGATAAAATTTCGGATATTGTTTCTGCAACAACAGGGGAATGTTTCAGGAGATATTCTTCTTAGAAATGCTGATTAATTCTTCTGATTAATTCTTCAGATTCTACTGAAGTAAATAAAGTTGTAGATAAATGAAGAAGTAAATTGTAGTTAAAATTGTAGATAAATGAAGAAGTAAATAGACCAGGGTAGAGCAGATCCCTTCCATTATCTTGCTTTTCAGTTCAGAATCTGAAGTAATCACACAGACAACGACTGTCATTTTTTTTAAACCTTTAACCGCTTATTAGAGCCTCCATTTGTCTACATTTAACATTTGCTGCCATTCATTGAGCTTTTAATCATTAAGCAACGCCAAGACCAATCAATATTGTGCAATTTAAAAGTTAATACCGAAACTGTTGTGATGAGTAGAACATCAAAAATATTTGCTTAGAACATCATGTGATATTGTTGATCATTACTCTCATAAGCGACCTGTGTGATAACTTCATCTTCCGATCAAAGCAATTTCCTGTAACATTTCTGAAAGCTCGACTCCATTGATCCTGGTACCCCAAGATCTGTGACAAATGTCAACATCAAGGGATCAGGTTGCTAGGCAGAGAACGAGAACTACTCACGCGATCACTCTTTTCACTATTAGTGCGACATGCTCACTTGAAGGTTGATCTAAGGTGTGGGCGGGGTCGAGAGAGAGTCACAGAGAAATGATACATCTTGTGTTCAGTCCACTCTGACGAAAAGCTCACATCCACTTGATGTGCTGGCTCAAGCTCAGTAATGGACGAGGTGAGTGGTAAATGTTTTAATCATTACGGCTGAAAAATTCGACATTTTTATTACCAGTGAATTGATTGTTGCTTTGCATGAGGGGGGGGTGGCTCAGTCGGTAGCACGCCAGGCTCGTAATCTGTAGTTCCCAGGTTCGAGTCCCAGCTGGGGCAGCGTTGGTCAGTAGGGGACACCGATGGGCTTGGAAAGGCCGCCGCCCGTCGGATGGGACGTTAAGCCGTGGCCCCGTGTGCGGGAGAGACATACCCTGTGCACGTTAAAGAACACACTGGATGGCCTTGACGGGAGGCTACCATCTGTCTCCCAACAGCTGTTCCAGTGGGTCCCCTCCCCCAACCTTCTCTGAGCCTTCGGGGTCCATATGATCTGACCATTTAGCCCATGGTGTGGAAAAAAGTGCCGCTCAGAGGTAAACCAACCGAAAACAACCCAAATCTTTGCATGAGAAAGAAATTGGTAGATAAGTTTGCTTTCTTTTGTTAAGGGGCGGGGGTGGCTCAGTCGGTAGTGCGCCAGGCTCGTAATCTGTAGTTCCCGGGTTCGAGTCCCAGCTGGGTCAGCGTTGAGATTTATCTCCGCAAAACTCCCCTCCCTGCCCACGGTCAGTAAGGGACACCAATGGGCTTGGAAAGGCCACCGTCCGTCGAATGGGACGTTAAGCCGTGGCCCCGTGTACGGGAGATCCATACCCTGTGCACGTTAAAGAACACGCTGGATGGCCTTGACGGGAGATTACCATCTGTCTCCCAACAGCTTTTCCAGTGGGTCCCCTCCCCCAACCTTCTCTGACCCTTTGGGGTCCTTGTGACCTGGTCATTTAGCCCGTCGTGCGGAAAAAAGGTGCCGCTCAGAGGTAAAACAACCCAACCCTTGACTGCCTTCGAAAAAAGAGTCAAAATAAATATTACATATAAAATTAAGTTTATTAAAATCTCTGACTGGTAACGATTTCATACAATGTCCTAAATGAAACAGCGGGGGTTGGCTCAGTCGGTAGCGTGACAGGCTCGTAATCTGAAGTTCCCAAGTTCGAGTCCCAAGTGTATATCTTTTTATAATAAAAATAACAATAATTTATAATAATAAATCCACGAAGGCAAGATATTTATCTCCCTAAACCCCGCTCTGCCCTCCTTCAGAAAGGGTACACTGATGGGCTTGGAAAGGCTGCCGTCCGCCGAATGGGATGTTAAGCCGTGGCACAGTGTACCGAAGTTCCATACCCTGTGTACGTTAAAGAACACACTGGATAGCCTTGATGGGAGGCTAATGTCTGTCAGTAACAGCTGCCCATTGGGTTCCTTCGCCCCCAATTTTCTCGGAGCACTTGGGATGTTAATAAATGGTCATTTAGATCATTGTGTACCAAAAAGTGCAGCTGAGAGAAAACAACCCACAGCATAACCCAACCAAATTATGGTGTAAGGTTATACTTTTCTTTACAATATAGTGAATGCTATCTAAATCAGAAGCAATTAACTGGATATGAACTGACCTTAATTGACGTTATCATGGACCTGAAGTGTGAGATGTGCAGAATGATTTTTAATAACGTTAAAACCCGAATACTTAAAAAATTCAATGCCTTTATATAACCTTTTATATTTATACACAATATTAGAAGAAGAACTGGGCGCTTCCATGTTATGTGAATGGAAAGTCATAAGCAAAGCTCTTTAAATTTGCAAACTGGCTTTTTACGGAAATAGATCATTGATGGTAATTTGAAGATGCCACTCAAATCTCTAATAAATCTCTATTTTCAATATATATATTCTTTAATCTTTAAAGAGCTATTAAAGAAGCTGAAACATTTAACAGCAGACGCCACTGTCTAACTCTTCCAAAGCATTTTTCCCCTCCAAATTGATGAAAAGTGAAAACAAAAAATCGTTACATAAACTTCAAGTACAGTCGCTCAAAAAAGTATCTGAACACTATGGTTGATTACAGAATTCAGAAAACATATCTGGCAACGATTTTTTAAAGAAATTAGTGATCTGGCAAACTTCGTGTCACGTGACACGAAGGTTGCCAGATCACTAATTTCTAAAAAAAATCGTTGCCAAATATGTTTTCTGAATTCTGTAATCAACCATAGTGTTCGGATACTTTTTTGAGCGACTGTAGGTGGTCATATTATTTTGATACTAGATCGTGTGGGCTCACTCATGGAAATATTGAGCGTGTGGAGTTACCGTTCACAGCAAACTGGAGCGTGTGCAGTTACTGCACACGCTCCAGTTTGCTGTGAACGGTAACTGGAGCGTGTACAGTTGCTGTACACGCTCCAGATATTTTTCCTGAATTCTGTAATCACGTGACACGAAGGTTGCCAGATCACTAACTTCTAAAAAAAATCGTTGCCAGATATTTTTTCTGAATTCTGTAATCAACCGTAGTGTTCGGATACTTTTTTGACCGACTGTACACTGTGAATGATTAAAATACGATTTGAAGAATTTGAAGCATTAGAATAGAAGAAATTTCGATAAAAAATTAACTTGGAAAAAGAAATGTCGTTTTATTTCTGATCTTGTGTTTTTTATTTTCTTCAAGATGTCTCCAAAAGAGAACAACCCAAGAAGGAAAATGTCAGCATCGGTTTCTCCTTCCCAAGAAATATCTCCCGCCATTCCTAAGATCAAGAAGAAGTCTCTTCTGGTTGACGTCGTTCAAATGGCCTGGCCCACCATTTCGATAAGGAAAATTTTCCGATCCGTCGTTTCCGTTGGCTGCATGGGAGGTTTCGTGTTCCAGACCTTCACCTTTCTCACTTACTACTTCCGCTACCCAACAGTTGTTGATGTGCAAGTGAAACGTCCCGAGGAGATGGAACTCCCAAGCATCACTTTCTGCAAGAGGAGAGGGTGAGATTTAATCCTTCTAATTGTTAAACTTTTCGAACTAAGTGTTGGGTTTATTTACCTCTGAGCGGCACTTTTTTGCACACCATGGGATAAATTGCCAGGTCACATGAACCCCGAAGGCTCAGAGAAGGTTGGGGGAGGGGACCCACTGGAACAGCTGTTGGGAGACAGATGGTAGCCTCCCGTCAAGGCCATCCAGCGTGTTCTTTAACGTGCACAGGGTCATGGCTCTCCCGCACACGGGGTCCATGTGGATGGGACGGCTTAACGTCCCATCCGACGGACGGCGGCCTTTCCAAGCCCATCGGTGTCCCCTACCTATCGTGGGAAGGGCGGGGAATTTTGCGGAGATAAATCTCAACGCTGACCCAGCTGGGACTCGAACCTGGGAACTACAGATTACGAGCCTGTCGCGCTACCGACTGAGCCACCCCCGTCCCATGTTTTGTGGAGATAAATCTCAACGTTAAGAAAGTAACGGGATTGAAATAAAATAAAAGAAATGCACTATGAGCATAATTTTCACGAGAGGTCGCTATAGACGCACAGGTAACCGTAACCACTAGTGATTGCGCTATGATGTATTTCGTATGAACGCCCTTTGTGCCATCGTGTGTTACTGCTCCGTCAGAAATCCATTAATGGAATAACGTGTCAACGTTAAGTTTTGCTTAGAGGTAGGGAAAAGATCCGCTGACACCTGTGAAATGTTATGGACAACTTATGGGGATGAGGCTCTGTCTAGGGGGCAAACATTTCGATGGTTTAAGCGTTTTCAAGAGGGCAGAGAGGATGTGGAAGATGACTCTCGCAGTAGACGACCGAAAATGACCTCTAATGCCAAAGGGACCTAAAACTCCTACCCAAAGATTAGTCAGTACCAACATTAGCATTGAAGTCACCTAGCGCAAGAGAAATATCACATTTCTTCACAGAATTCAAAATATACTGAAGCTCTCTATAAAACAGGGCGTAACAAAAGATGACATTCAAGTCTTTAATTTTTGTTTTAAATTTTGCTGTAAGAAATCTTTCATTAATGCAATCATATCCTAGAAGAGCATCACTGGCGTGTCTGCTGAGAAGCAAACCTACACCTTGGAGATGCATCCTCCCTCCCTGAAAAGAAAGTCTGAAACTCTCTAAATATTTTGTAGATAGCACTCACCACGAGATTTTGAATAACTGCTAATATGAATGCTAAATCTATGAGAGACGGGTTTTTAATCGCTAATGCTAAATCTATGGGGGATTTCAAAAAATTCAAACCGTTCCACACTGGGTTTGGTTGATCCCATCGTGTTTGTACATAGCCTATATTCTTTCATTGGCTCAAGAGAACGTTCATGCAAAGCTCGGTATCTCTAGCTCTTCTGGCTGCTGAGTGTATAAGAGGACAAACACACAAACGTTCTTCTTTATGTATTAGGCTTGTGCAATTTCACATGATATCTAAACCACAGAATAAATTATTGTACGTTGGCACATCCACGTTCTGTTAATATAAGTATAACAATAACAGTGACTGATGATAGTTTATAAGAAAAACTTTTTTCTTTCGAACAGGATTATACAAGAGAACAATTGTGTTAACGATCCGTCCCATTGCGTTAACAGACCGAGTCCGAATTCCCTTTCTCGAGAGGAGCTGGTGAGTTTCTTACAGATATTTATACAGTTCTCTTCATTGATTGTACTCTAGTATATAGGATTAACTAACTCTTTAGAACACTGGGTTGTTGGGTTGTTTTACCTCTGAGCGGCACTTTTTTGCACACCATGGGCTAAATGGCCAGGTCACATGGACCCCGAAGGCTCAGAGAAGGTTGGAGGAGGGGACCCACTGGAACAGCTGTTGGGAGACAGATGGTAGCCTCCCGTCAAGGCCATCCAGCGTGTTCTTTAACGTGCACAGGGTATGGCTCTCTCGCATACGGGGCCTCGGATTAACGTCCCACCCGACGGACGGCGGACTTTCCAAGCCCATCGGTGTTCCCTACTGACCGTGGGCAGGGCTGGGAATTTTGCGGAGAAAAATCTCAACGCTGACCCAGCTGGGACTCGAACCTCGGAACTACAGATTACGAGCCAGGCGCGCTACCGACTGAGCCACCCCCGCCCCTAGGGGCTAAATAGTCAGGTCTCAAGGACTCTCAAGGACTCACAGATGGTTGGGGGTGGGGACTCACTGGACGGCTGTTAGGAAACAGATGGGAACCTCCTGTCAAGGCCATCCAGCGTGTTCTCTACATGCAGATGGTATGGCTCCTCCGCACAAGGCGCCACAGCTTAACATCCCATCTGATGGACGCCGGCCATTCCTAGCCCATCGGTGTTTCCTACTGACCGAGGGCAGGGTGAGGAGTTTTGCTGACCCATGTGGGCTCATGTGAAACTCGAACCTAGGAACTGCAGATTACGAGCCTGGCACGCTACCGACTGAACCATCTCTGCTATTGGGCGCGTGGTCCAAATGTTATGGCTCGTGAGTGTATAATAAGGACAATTTTTGCACTTCTCTGGACAATAAATACTAATTGTGGAATGCTTCAAGAGCGTTTCTTTCCCAGTAGGCCTACAAGGTAATGGATGCTCACGCCACAGAACTTTCGGGCCCTTCTGCTCGCTCCAAAATCTTGTAGGGAAAACCCACCACAAAATATCTGACATATATTCTTCAACGACGGATCGATCTACAAAGACGCCCTGAAACCTTTCTTAATGCAACCTTACTTATTGGGCGGGGGTAACTCAATTGGTAGAGCTACAGGCTCGTAATATGTAGTTCCAGGTTCGACTCTCAACCGCAAAAGTGTTGAGATTTATCTCCGTAAACCTCCCCGCCCTGCCCTTGGCCAGTAGGAGACGTCGATGGGCTTGGAAAGGCCGCCGTCGGTCGGATGGGACGTCAAGTCGTGGTTCCGTGTGTTGTAGAGCTATACCCTGTGCACGTTAGAGAACTCGCTGAATGGTCTTGACGGGAGGCTACCATCTCTCTCATAACAGCTGTCCAGTGAGTTACCCTCTCCCAACCTTTTTTTGAGCGCTTGGTTTCCTTGTGAGCTGTCCAGTTTCGTTGTGACCATTTTTTTGCGCACAATGGCAATTTAGCCCACTGTGAGCAAAAACGTATACTCTGAATTACATGAAAAGTCCTAGTTATGTCACGTATTTCTCATAAGCTAAAAATATTCACGGAAAACAAGAGTCTTAATATCTTCTTCAGAAACTCGATTGTAAAATCCCTGCTTTATTTCATTGTGCTTCCTTGTGCGACGATCATTCAAGTTTTTCAGTAAAAGATAGGGGCGGGGGTGGCTCAGTCGGTAGCGCGCCAGACTCGTAATCTGTAGTTCCCAGGTTCGAGTCCCAGCTGGGTCAGCGTTGAGGTTTATCTCCGCAAATTTCCCCGCCCTGCCCACGGTCAGTAGGGGACACCGATGGGCTTGGAAAGGCCGCCGTCCGTCGGATGGGACGTTAAGCCGTTTCCCCGTGTGCGGGAGAGCCATACCCTGTGCACGTTAAAGAACACGCTGGATAGCCTTGACGGGAGGCTACCATCTGTCTCCCAACAGCTGTTCCAGTGGTCCCCCCCAACCTTCTCTGAGCCTTAGGGGTCCATGTGACCTAGCCATTTAGCCCATGATGTGCAAAAAAGTGCTGCTCAGAGGTAAAACAACCCAACTCAAATCTGCAGTTCCCAGTTAGAGTCCCAGATGGATCAGGGTTGAGATTTATCTCCACAAAACTCCCCGCCCTGTCCACGGTCAGTAGGGGACACCGATGATCTTAGAAAGGCCGCCGTCTGTCGGATGGGACGTTAAGCCGTGGCCCCGTGTGCGGGAGAGCCATATCCTGTGCACGTTAAAGAACACTCTGGATGGCCTTGACGGGAGGCTACCATCTGTCTCCCAACAGCTGTCCCAGTGGGTCCCCTCCCCCAACCTTCTCTTTGCCTTCGGGGTCCATGTGACCTGGCCATTTAGCCCATGGTGTGCAAAAAAGTGCCGGTCAGGGGTAAAACAACCCAACCCAGTAAAAGATAACTAAACGGAAAGAGTTTGGAGAGGATTGGGAATGGATGAATATATTTGTTTCCCTTTGACAGAATCATTCGTCGCAGTTTGCTGATCCTTCAAAGATGGAAAAGATCCCGTATAGAGAGATGTCCTGGAGCTCTTTGCTTTTGTCCTGTGAGACTTACTCAAGAGGGAAAATAAGAAATTGCAAGTAAGTTCAAATGGAATCATTTCGTATCGTTATGTGTAGAATCAAATGGATCGCTTTCAGAAAATATAATATTCCTCTGATACGGCTGGATTGTTTCACTTCTGAGCGGATTAAATTTTTGATTTCTTTCATTTTACTTATTCTTCCAACAACGGATAAGGCATGGATGTTTGTATTGTCTTTCTGCTGAGGTCCTGTCATCCTCATAGATCTGGGGGTGGCTCAGTCGGTAGCGCGCCAGGCTCGTAATTTGTAGTTCCCAGGTTCGAGTCCCAGCTGGGTCAGCGTTGAGATTTATCTCCGCAAAACTCACCGCCCTGCCCACGGTCAGTAGGGGACACCGATGGGCTTTGGGCTTGGAAAAGCCGCCGTCCGTCAGATGGGACGTTAAGCCATGGTTCCGTGTGTGGGTGAGCCATACCCTGTGCACGTTAAAGAACAGGCTGGATGGCCTTGACGGGAGATTCCCATCTTTCTCCCAACAGCTGTTCCAGTGGGTCCCCTCCCCCAACCTTCTATGAGCCTTCGGGATCCATGTGACCTGGCCATTTAACCCATGGTGTGCAAAAAAGTGTCGCTCACAGGTAAAACAACCCAACCCTAAGTACTCACAGATCTTCTACTATGGCATATAAACTGACAAGCTCCTGTCAGACCTCTGTGGCAAGCAGTTGCTTGAGGGGATTTTTTTTTTATAATCAACGTATAAAATAGAAGATTAAAATTAATAAATATTTCTATTTTCTGTAATTTGTTTTTAAATAGAATTCTTTTTTCCCGTGTACAAAATGATTCCGGCGCGTTTTTGAATCCTGTTAGAGACCGTTTTAAAAAATTTCTCAGCGCTGTGTTTATGACTGCACTTAGTAATAAATGACTGGACTTAAATATTTATATCTCGGAACACTGATTTTTATTTTTTTCTCCTCTCCTTGCACCTTTCTTTCTTCCCCTTAAAAAAATACCGCCCGACGACCATCCGGTGCAGCCAGATCCGGATCTAGAAAAAAATTAATGATGGGTCGAGTAAAAATCGAACGAAAAATAAAGTAAAGGGATGGGGGCAGACTGGATTTCCATTAGAATTAAACATTTCCACCTCCGTCTTAGAGATAGGTAAAAAAAAGTCTTGAAAAATGCATGAAAAATTCAAAAGTTTATTGCCTCTATTTCCTTTACCAGCATTCTCAAAGAGGAGTGAGTCCTCTCCCACAATCCAGCGGTGAGATTTATCTTCAAAAAAACTCCCCACACGATCGGTATGGTCGCCGTCCGTCGGATGGGACTTTTAACCGTGGTGCGTGTGCGAGAGAGAGCCATATCATGTGCACGTTAAAGAACACGCTGGATGGCCTTGACGGAAAGCTACCATCTGTATTCTAACAGACATCCAGTGGATTCCCTTCTTCCAACCTTCTCTGAACCCTGGGGTCCGGGGCGGGGGTGGCTCAGTCGGTAGCGCGCCAGGCTCGTAATCTGTAGTTCCCAGATTCGAGTCCCAGCTGGGTCAGCGTTGAGATTTATCTCCGCAAAAATTCCCCGCCCTGCCCACTGTCAGTAGGGGACACCGATGGGCTTGGAAAGGCCGCCGTCCGTCGGATGGGACGTTAAGCCGTGGCCCTGTGTGCTGGAGAGCCATACCCTGTGCACGTTAAAGAACACGCTGGATGGCCTTGACGGGAAGCTACCATCCGTCTCCCAACAGCTGTTCCAGTGGGTCCCCTGCCCCAACCTTCTCTGAGCCTTTGGGGTCCATGTGACCTGGCCATTTAGCCCATGGTGTGCAAAAAAGTGCCGCTCAGAGGTAAAACAACCCAACCCTCTCTGAACCCTGGGGTCCTTATGACCTGGACATTTAGCCCATTATGTGCAGAAAAGTGCCGCTCAGAGGTAAAAGAACCCAACCCGAGGATACTCGCCACTTAAGAGTGGGCGAATTATTGTTTCTTCTACTTATTGCGAATTTTCCGCCATGCTCCGCCATCTTAGTTAAATTTAGTTTTCTGTATTTCCTAGAAGAAATGTCCCACTTTTAATAAAGCTTTAAAGCTTTTAATCAGCTTTCTGAAAGCGTGACATTTACTGAAATGTCTCCGTTTTCATCAATTCGAAATCTGTGCACCTACTCATGGATTAAAACAAACCAGAGTGGAATATCTGACCATAAAAATCCAATTGATTCCTAATGGCATATGGAAATTTTTTTGCCTTCGAAATGTTTTAAACATTTCTCGAAATTTGCATTAAGAATTTGCAATTGTTTTGTCTTTTTACAGATTAGGGAAGATCTCGTACATCTCCGTACCTGATGAAGCTTCTCAGCAAACCAACTGCTACACTCTCTTCTCGAAGATGAACTCTTTACAACTGCCAACGATGTCCATCCCTAAACGTAGGCATCCTCGCTGCTCAGTCTTCCATTTTAGTGAGTACGAAAGCAACGGTTAAGTTGTGCGCTTACGAAGTGTACCGAAGTGCACCGAAGTGCCTCTCACGACACTTTTCTACACTTCGGAAGTGTCAAGTGTATTTTTAATTAGAACTTATTCCACAAATGATTATGAAAACTTCATAAAAGAGTTGCAGCAATTAGGAACTTTTGCCATATACTTTTGAATCAAAAAAACTAACTTGTATATTTGAAAAATGACAACAATATTTTGAAGCTAGTTGGGAGCTACACCGAAGGGCCAAAGCATTATGATCACGTACCTAATGTGATATTGGTCCTCCACGTGCCTCCAAAACAGCTCTTACCAGGTGAGGCATGGACGCTACAAGATTTCTAAAGGTGTCTTGTGGTATCTGGTACCAACACGTTACCAGCAGATCCTTGAACTCTTGTAAGTTACGTGGTTGAGCCACCGCATATCGGATATGCTGTTCCAACACAAACTACAGATGCTCGATTGGATTGATGTCTGAGCAATTTGGAGGCCAGGGTAATACCTGGAATTCTTCCTCGTGTTCTGCGAACCATTCTCGAATAATCCGGGCAGTGTGCCATGGCGCACTATCCTGCTGAAAGAAGGCACTACTAAAAAGGATTACCGTTACCCTGAAAGGATGTACCTAGTCTGCAATGATATTTATGTAGGTGGTAGACATCACAGATTCCTGCACATGAATGACTGGACACAGTGTTTCCCAGCAGAACATTGCACAAAGCGTTACACTTCCTCCACCGGCTTGTTTTCGTCCCAAAGTGCATCCTGATGCCAACACTTTCCCAAGTAAAACACATTCAAGTACCCGGCTGTTCACATGGTGCAACAGAAAACGAGATTCATTAGAC
Source organism: Ryuthela nishihirai (assembly GCA_038380435.1). Classification (NCBI taxonomy): domain Eukaryota; kingdom Metazoa; phylum Arthropoda; class Arachnida; order Araneae; family Heptathelidae; genus Ryuthela; species Ryuthela nishihirai. The sequence goes on along the minus strand of JAWZYU010000198.1, from coordinate 344,992 downwards.
CAAAAAACCTTCTTTCAATAATTCAAGGTCCAGTTTTGATGCTCGCATGACCATTGTAGGCGCTTTTGACGGTGAACAGTCTAGCATGAGCACTTGGAGCGGCCTGTGGCTATGCAGTCCCATTTTCAGCAGGGTTCGATGTCTTGTGTGTTGTGACACTATTTCCATCACCAGCATTAAAATTACTGGTGAGTTATGCCACAGTATCCCTTCTGTTAGCTCGTACCATACGGGATAGCCTTTGGTCACCTCTAGCATCGATAAGCCGTGGTCGATGACCTTGCCGGCTGTTCGTGGTTTTTCCCTCCTCGGACCACTTTTTGAAGGTACAGTCGCTCAAAAAGTATCCGAACACTATGGTTGATTGCAAAATTCAGAAAAAATATCTGGCATTGTTTCTTTAGAAATTAGTCATCTGGCAACCTTCGTGTCACGTGACACGAAGGTTACCAGATCACTAAAAAGATCTGGATCGTGTGGGCTCACTCACGGAAATATTGAGCGTGTGCAGTTACCGTTCACAGCAAACTGGAGCGTGTGCAATAACTGCACACGCTCCAGTTTGCTGTGAACGGTAACTGGAGCGTGTACAGTTGCTGTACACGCTCCAGATATTTTTCCTGAATTCTGTAATCACGTGACACGAAGGTTGCCAGATCACTAATTTCTAAAAAAGTCGTTGCCAGATATTTTTTCTGAATTCTCTAATCAACCCTAGTGTTCGGATATTTTTTTTTGCGACTGTACTAACCACGGCTGACCATGAGCACCCCACAAGAATTGTCATGTCGGAAATGCTCTGATCCAACCATCTGGCCATTGCAATTTGGCCTTTGTCAAACTCATTTAGGTCCGCTGCCTTTCCCATCTGAAGAACAAGAATAACACTGATTAACAGAGCTCAATATCAGGTGTTATTTATACCGTTTCATGGCCTTCACGCGCCGTCGTTTACCTGCAGATTTGCATAAAGACGCGTTGGTCATAATGTTTTGGCTCTTCGGTGTAATCTGTAGAAGTTGAACTTTTTATATTTAGAGTAAAATAAAAGATTTTTGGAGAGGTTGAATAAGTACTAATACAATACTAGGATTCACACTTTCCGATTCTTTCGATGGGTTTATTTTTCACTTTTTGCGGGTGCTCTAAAAGTGGAAAATATCAATTTTCGCTTTTTATAGGGTGTTTCCAAAAGGTCTAGTCAAACTTTGGGAACGTGTTCTATTGAGCATATATTTAAAAGAAAAAAAGTTCCTAAGGCCAGAAAAGCTTCTCTTCTGAGTTATAGCACATTTTGAGATTGCAAAGCAAGGAAGCCTGTTAAAAGCTACGATACTGGGTAAATTTAAACGTTTGACGTCATAGTAGATGTCTGCTGAGGTTGGACAAAATTCCACCATTCCTGGATGATCTCAATCTTACGTATCCTGGCCGTTGGACTGGATTGGGTTGGGTTGTTTTACCTCTGAGCGGCACTTTTTTGCACACCATGGGCTAAATGGTCAGGTCACATGGACCCCGAAGGCTCAGAGAAGGTTGGGGGAGTGGACCCACTGGAACAGCTGTTGGGAGACAGATGGTAGTCCCCCGTCAAGGCCATCCAGCGTGTTCTTTAACGTGCACAGGGTATGGCTCTCCCGCACACGGGGCCACGGCTTAACGTCCCATCCGACGGACGGCGGCCTTTCTAAGCCCAGCGGTGTCCCCTACTGACCGTGGGCAAGGCGGAGAATTTTGCGGAGACAAATCTCAACGCTGACCCAGCTGGGACTCGAACCTGGGAACTACAGATTACGAGCCTGGCGCGCTACCGACTGAGCCACCCCCGCCCCCGTTGGACTGGAAGAGGGGGACCAACTGCATGGCCTGCAAGCTCTCCCGATTTCAACCCACTGGATTTCTTCTTATGGAGACACGTTAAGACTAACATTTACACTTCCCCGGTTCTTAATACATAAGATTTCCGCAAACGGATCGTGGATGGTTGTCAAAAAATTCAGAACACTCTGGGACACTTGGAACGTGTTCAACAGTTGACGAGAAGACGCTGTGAGGCGTACATTACTGCTAGGGGAGGCCATTTCGAACACTTGCTCTGATGTAGACTTACAGTCGCTCAAAAAAAAATATCCGAACACTATGGTTGATTTCAGAATTCAGTAAAAAAATCTGGTAATGATTTTTTTAGAAATTAATGATCTGGCAACCTTAGTGTCATGTGATACGAAGGTTGCCAGATCACTAAAAAGACCTGGATCGTGTGGGCTCACTCACGGAAATATTGAGCGTGTGCTCAGGTACGGCACACGCTCCAGTTGGTCACCGTTCAGTGAACGGTAACTGGAGCGTGTACAGTTGCTGTACACGCTCCAGATATTTTTCCTGAATTCTGTAATCACGTGACACGAAGATTGCCAGATCACTAATTTCTAAAACAATCGCTACCAGATTTTTTGAATTCTGAATTCTGAAAACGAGCATAGTGTTCGGTTATTTCTTTGAGCGACTGTACAAAATTATTCTGATCGATCACTTACATTAATAACTGGAATAAAAACTAATTAAATTCAACAGACTTCCTTACTTTGCACTCTCAGAATGTGCTGTAACTGGGAAGGAAAACGTTTCTGGACCAATATTCATAGGAATTTTTATTATCCCTAAGCGTATAACAGCTGTTCCAGTGGGTCCCCTCCCCCAATCTTCTCTGAGCCTTCGGGGTCCTTGTGATCTGGCCATTTAGCCCATGGTGTGCAAAAAACGTTCCCGGAGTTTGACTGGACCTTTTGGAAACACCCTGTATGATTAACCATGGGCAAATATGATTTTCCGAATCTCTCAGTGGTTTTAATTTCCACCGTTAGAGGGCGATAAATTTAGAAAATAGGAAAATTTTAAACGCTTATTGTAAAAAAAATCGATTTATGCTAGAAATTGGAAAATCGGGTTGTAGAGTGTGTGGGTGGCCAGGAGCTTTTACATCAACAGACGCAGTTTCCTTTTTCCTCCAGAAAAAGGGAAAATTTTTTTTATTTTTTTATGCTTAATAGCGGTATAGTGTATGTCATATCAAAAAACTTTTGGGGTGGGGTTGTTTTACCTCTGAGCGGCACTTTTTTGCACACCATGGGCTAAATGGCCAGGTCACATGAACCCCAAAGGCTCAGAGAAGGTTGTGGGAGGGGACCCACTGGAACAGCTGTTAGGAGACAGATGGTAGCCTCCCGTTAAGGCCGTCCAGCGTGTTCTTTAACGAGCACAGGGTATGGCTCTCCCGCTCACTTGACCACGGCATAACGTCCCATCCGACGGACGGCGGCCTTTTCAAGCTCATCGGTGTTCCCTACTGACCTTGGGCAGGGCAGGGAATTGAGATAAATCTCAACGCTGACCCAGCTGGGACTCGAACCTGGGAACTACAGATTACGAGTCTGGCGCGCTACTGACTGAGCCACCCCCTCCCCCCCCAAAAAAACCCTGTTTCGTACTAATCATTAGTATCTAATCGACAACTTACTATTTGCATTTTTCGAAAAATCCATCAGCTTGATTTTGTACGGTTGCAAATAAGATGAACAATACGGCAAATTACGGAAAATGACAAACTTCCTTCTCTTTGTATAAAAGAGTATTCCATATTCTCCAGAGGCAATATTATATCAGTATTGCTCTAGATTTGTTTACTACGGTTCAGTATAAATTTAAGAAGATTAGGATCAAATGTTTAGGGGCGGGGGGTTGCTCAGTCGGTAGCGCGCCAGGCTCGTAATCTGCAGTTCCCAGGTTCGAGTCCCATTTGTGTCAGTATTGAGATTATCTCCGCAAAACTCCCCGCCCTGCCCACGGTCAGTAGAGGACACCGATGGGCTTGGAAGGGACGCCGTCCATCGGATGTGGAAGTTAAGCCGTGGCCCCGTGTGCACGTTAAAGAACACGCTGGATGGCCTCGACGGGAGACTACCATCTGTCTCGCAACAGCTGTTCCAGTGGGTCCCCTCCCCCAATCTTCTCTGAGCCTTCGGGGTCCTTGTGATCTGGCCATTTAGCCCATGGTGTGCAAAAAAGTGCCGCTCAGAGGTAAAACAACCCAACTCAACAACCCATGTGAGACTCGAACCTGGTAACTGCAGATTACGAGTCTGACGCACTGCCAACTGAGCCAACCCCCTGATTTGTTTCAGAAGAGGGAGAAACAATTCCTCGTGTCCGTATTTAACAGTTTCGTTTGTTTTCGTTACAGGGAAAAAGTTACTTCTGCAGATCATGTTGAGTCTGAATCCGGATACGAATGAGTCGAGTCCTGATACAGCCGGCCAGATGGCCATTCATTCTCCTTACACGCTAGTTAATCCTTTCAATGATGGTTTTGTGGTACGAGCTGGGAGCTTATACATCTTGCAGTTGTCATTGGTGAGTCTATGTGAGCATGCGTTTTTTCCTCTCTTTTTAAAATTATTCCTGTTCTAGGTCAGTGGAAGTTTTCCATTCCCAGGATGGAAAGAAAATTCCATTCTTTTCATCCTTTGGAATTTCACGTACTATCAAAACACAGGGCAGATTTCAAGTGACTTCTGCTCATAGTTTTTGACATTTTCGATCTGGAATTGCGAAATGTTTTCGTCCCAAATTCCCAACGTAATTTTAGTTGTGTTATTTTACCTCAGAGTAACACTTTTTGCATACAATGGGCTAAATGGCAGGTCACAAGGACCCCAAAGGCTTAAAGAATATTGGAGAAAGGGGATCCACTGGAGAATTGTTAGGAGACAGATGGTGGCCATCGTCAAGGCCATCCAGCGTGTTGTTTAACACACTGGATGGACAACACGCTGGATGGCCTTGACGAGGGCCATCCAGCGTGACGAGGAAATTAGCGTGCACAGGGTATGGCTCTCCCCACACGGGGCCACGGCTTAACGTCCCATCCGTCGGACGGGCGGCCTTTCCAAGCCCATCGGTGACCCCTACTGACCGTGTGAAAGGCGGGGAGTTTTGCGGAGATAAATCTAAACGCTGACCAGCTGGGACTCGAACTTGGGAACTGCAGATTAGATCCTGGCCTGGCGCGCTACCCACTGAGCCATCCCCACCCATTTTATAGAACACTTAAGGCGTTTGTAAGTGCGGGATCCGGTGCAATCCCACCCTAGAACAGTTGAGGGGGAGGTGTTAGAAGTGATAAATCTGAACACTGGCACAATTGGGAATCGAACCTGCGAATTGCAGATTACCATCCTGGCACATTACCGACTCAGATAAAGATAAAAAAAGAGTAAAATGAAGCAGGATGGGTTGGAGAGCAATGAAATCTGGTGTAGAAGTGCTTTAGAATACAATGCAACATTAGAGTGTGCGAAATATGGGCAATGCGTGTCTCTCTTTAAATATGCAAATTAGCAAATGCTTATCAGAGAATGAGATCGAAACATCTCTGTTTTTTTAAGTTGAATTTTGTATGTACAAAAAGTAAATTCTGCAAATACAACAAGTCCCCGATTAACACGATAGATGCGGTCTTTAAAATATTCGCGTAAGATGATATCGTGATAGTCTCGTAAGAAGCGTATCTCCGCAAAATTCCCCGCCCTGCCCACGGTCAGTAGGGGACACCGATGGGCTTGGAAAGGCCGCCGTCCGTCGGATGGGACGTTAAGCCGTGGCCCCGTGTGCGGGGGAGTCATACCCTGTGCACGTTAAAGAACACGCTGGATGGCCTAGACAGGAGGCTACCATCTGTCTCCCAACAGCTATTCCAGTGGGTCCCCTCCCCCAACCTTCTCTGAGCCTTCGGGGTCCATGTGACCTGGCCATTTAGCCCATGGTGTGCAAAAAAGTGCCGCTCAGATTTAAAACAACCCAACCCAACCCAACTGGTTGGACCTCCGTAGCCCATTGCTGCTTGAGGATGATGATGATGACGTCCCTGGACAGATAGATGAGAGAAGTAAAGCATCCAAGGTATTTTCCTATATGCTAAATACAATAACATTAATGATCATAGAAAACTTATGATAAGATATCTGAAGGCCCTCCAGTTATCCAGGAGGAGATACTCAATGTACAAACTTTTTTTACAACTTTGGAATGGAAAAAAAGTTTAATATGTACGGAGGGCGCGATCAAAAAGTTCTTGACAGATGTCTGTAGATTTCCACTTGTTCCCCCAAAGTTACCGAGCTATGAATTGTTTGAAAGCTTGTCTAAACTTGTCATTAGTATTAAAAGCAAAGGCCGTATCATCATTTCTCTCTTCGCTGGGGGCGCTTAAATTTCGGTCTGCGAAATCTGTGCGTTGTTGCTATGGAGCCTACTGAAGACGAAGAGAAATTTTGCATTTTCACAAGGATGCAACTTGGGGACGATCGGGGAAAAAGAATTCATGCCGATTTATCACAAGTGTATTGGGATCACGACTGTTATATGGCACTGTTACGGGATGGATGCGCAAATTCAGAGGAGGACGGCAGAGATTTGAAGACCTCCCTCGCGCAAAAAGACCGCAGAAGTCAGTGAACGAGAGAATCATCATTGCAGTTCGTGACCTCATCAAGGAAAACCCACACATCACCGTCCAGGTAATAAGTTTAGACGTCAGTGTATCGATTTGCAGTATGGAAACAATTATTCATCAACAAGATTCTGAAAGATCTGCGCCAAATGGATACCTCACAAACTGACAGAACTGTACAAAAAGGATTAGAGTCGACTCTCGTGCAAGGAGATGATAACAATATTTGAACCTAGTGGCCCCAAACGGTTAACAAACATTCTCACAGATGATAAGACGTGATTTTATTACTATACAACTTCCAGAAAGATCGGTAACTTTGCGGATTATGAACAGCTTTTCCAAAACCTGCGACAAGACTTTTCCCAGCTGGGTCAGCGTTGAGACTTATCTCCGCACAACTCCTCGCTCTGCCCACGGTCAGTAGGGGACACCGATGGGCTTGGAAAGGCCACCGTCCGTCGGATAGGACGTTAAGCCATGGCCCTGTATACATCTTGCAGTTGTCGGAAGAACCATACCCTGTGCACGTTAAAGAACACGCTGGATGGCCTTGACGGGAGGCTACCATCTGCCTTTCAGCAGCTGTTCCAGTGGGGACCCTCCCCCAACCTTCTGTGAACCTTCGGGATCCTTGTGACCTGATCATTTAGCCCATGGTGTGCAAAAAAGTGCCGCTCAGAGGTAAAACAACCCAACCATTCCCTATTTTAATGTGTACAGCACATTGAATCGTGTGAGCTCATAAAAACCTGGATTGTGTCGTCGCTGGATCGATCCGCACAGCAAACTGGAGCGTGTGCAGTAACTGCACACGCTCCAGTTTGCTGTGAACGGCAACTGGAGCGTGTACAGTTGCTGTACACGCTCCAGATATTTTTTCTGATGGGTGGCTTTGACGGGAGGCTACCATCTGTCTCCCAACAGCTGTTCCAGTGAGTCCCCTCCCCCAACCTTCTCTGAACCTTCGGGGTCCTTGTGACCTGGCCATTTAGCCCATGGTGTGCAAAAAAGTGCCCTCAGAGGTAAAACAACCCAACCCAACCGACAATATTTTCGCTCAAGGAAGAGGATGTTCACAATTGTTTTTTCAATTGCCAAGGAGTAGTAGCCATGTACACCTTACCTGGAAAGATAAATGGCCAATACTACACCGATATTGCTTTGCCCAAAATGGTTAAGCAGATGATGGTACATCATCCAGCAACAAGGGGGCCAAGGGTTCCCCTTCTTCACGACAATGCCAGTGCTTACAAAACCGGGCAAGTCAAGGCTTATCTGGAGCAGGAGAAAATCAAGCAGCTATCCCATCCTGCATATTCACCCGATCTTGCACCATGCAATTTTTGGTTAGGTTGGGTTGTTTTACCTCTGAGCGGCACTTTTTTGCACACCATGGGCTAAATGGTCAGGTCACATGGACCCCGAAGGCTCAGAGAAGGTTGGGGGAGGGGACCCACTGGAACAGTTGTTGGGAGACAGATGGTAGCCTCCCGTCAAGGCCATCCAGCGTGTTCTTTAACGTGCACAGGGTATGGCTCTCCCGCACACGGGGCCACGGCTTAACGTCCCATCCGACGGACGGCGGCCTTTCCAAGCCCATCGGTGTCCCCTACTGACCGTGGGCAGGGCGGCACAATTTTTGGTTGTTTTACAGAAAGTAAAAAGGAACTTGCTGGGAAGCCTTTTTCAAAGGGGGGTCGGGGTAAGACCGTGCAAAATGCGTTCGTTGCTGAATATTCCCCAACAGAAATACAGTCGATCAAAAAAATATCCGAACACTGTGGTTGATTACAGAATTGAGGAAAAATATTTGGCAACGATTTTTTTTTTAGAAATTAGTGATCTGGCAACCTTTGTGTACAGTAGATGAAGGTTGCCAGATCACTAATTTCTAAAAAAATCGTTTCCAGATATATTTTCTGAATTCCATAATCAACTATAGCGTTCGGATATTTTTTTGAGCGACTGTACTCAAGTGTTCCAAAATATATTTATTACGAAACATTTTACTGAATAAAATGTTGAAAAAAATTCGGGTTTTGATGTTTGAATCCGCAAATCTAATTTCAATAACTATGTAGTGTTCTAAATCTGAAAATAATTATTGTATTGTGTTTGTTTAAATCGGTTAGTTGTATGCATTTTTTAATTTCATTTCTTCCAGATTAAGAAGAACCTTTTGGCTGCACCATACGACACAAATTGCATGGATTATCTGAAGCTGTGGCGAGAGCGTGGAGGCAATGGACCGCTCTCCCATCAGGTGAGTCATTGGTCAAGAGCTCAATCTCAATCAGTGGTCATTGGTCAAACATAGCCAATCACGAATGTTAGTTGCGATTCTGGCTAAATTTTAAGCTAAATCTCTTTTATTATCAGATCGGATAACTTATTTTTTTATCGAAATTGCAAAATTCCCCGCCCTGCCCACGGTCAGTAGGGGACACCGATGGGCTTGGAAAAGCCGCCGTCCGTCGGATGGGACGTTAAGCCGTGGGTCCGTGTGTGGGAGAGCCATACTCTGTGCACGTTAAAGAACACGCTGGATGGCCTTGACGGGAGGCTACCATCTGTCTCCCAACAGCTATTCCAGTGGGTCCCTTCCCCAACCTTCTCTGAGCCTTCGAGGTCCTTGTGACCTGGCCATTTAGCCCTTAGTGTACAAAAAAGTGCCGCTCAGAGGTAAAACAACCCAACCAACCCATTATCGAAATGGTTCTGGGCTTTGCCTGACTTATTCTTCTGCGAGTCAGTTTGGCAACACTGCATGTTGATAAGTTTGTCTGACGTTGGCAACAATATTAGGAAAAAGCGACGAAATAGATATTAATGTCGGCGGTAATTACGGCGTTATGAAATGTTCGTCTTTTGTACATATAACTAGGGCCCGGATCAAAGGGGAGGGAAAGCAAGGCTTCACCCTTTGAAAATGCCAATAATCGAAAAGGAGGCGAAATTTTTTAAAATTATGTATAGACACTATATTTCAAGACATTTCAAAGGACGGAAAAAGTGTACCGGAACTGGTTCCGGTTCATTAAGATTCAATCATGGACGCTCCCCTCCCCCTTTCACTCGGATCACTTGCCCTCTCCCCCCTCCCTTTATTTTTTGGCTCCGGGCCTGCATATAAGAGAAAAAATCTCTCCTCAAGCAGGTGGTTCCACAGAGATGTGACAGGAGCCTGTCAGTTTAGACAGCAGAGAGCAGATCTCTGAAGATGGTGTGATTCTCAGCAGGAAGGCAACCTTCGTGTCACACGAAGTTTGCCAGATCACTAATTTCTAAAAAAATCATTGCCAGATATTTTTTCTGAATTCTGTTATCAACCATAGTGTTCGGATACTTTTTTTGCTTTATTTGACGACTTTTTTGAGCGACATGAAAATTTTTCTGATTTATGTCGTTGTTTTTTTCTTTTGCAGATGTGCATGGAATACTGCATCCTTACTATCACATTACAGAAGTTTAACTGCACCGCTGTAGAGATACTTTATCCCCACTCAGAAAGGATATGTCAGAGTGGTAAGTCACTTTCATTACTCTAGTCTTGCTATGTCAAGTAGTATGTCAGTGGTAAGTCTCTTTCATTACTCCAGTCTTACTACGTCAGGTAATATGTCAGAGTGGTAATTCACTTTCATTACACTAGTCTTATTGCGTCAAGTAGTATGTCAGAGTGGTAAGGCTCTTTCATTACTCCAGTCTTACTACGTCAAGTAGTATGTCAGAGTGGTAAGTCTCTTTCATTACTCCAGTCTTACTACGTCAGGTAGTATGTCAGAGTGGTAAGTCACTTTCATTACACTAGTTTTACTGCGTCAAGTAGTATGTCAGAGTGGTAAGTCTCTTTCATTACTCCAGTCTTACTACGTCAAGTAGTATGTCAGAATGGTAAGTCTCTTTCATTACTCCAGTCTTACTACGTCAGGTAGTATGTCAGAGTGGTAATTCACTTTCATTACACTAGTCTTATTGCGTCAAGTAGTATGTCAGAGTGGTAAGTCTCTTTCATTACTCCAGTCTTACTACGTCAAGTAGTATGTCAGAGTGGTAAGTCTCTTTCATTACTCCAGTCTTACTACGTCAGGCAGTATGTCAGAGTGGTAAGTCACTTTCATTACACTAGTTTTACTGCGTCAAGTAGTATGTCAGAGTGGTAAGTCTCTTTCATTACTCCAGTCTTACTACGTCAAGTAGTATGTCAGAATGGTAAGTCTCTTTCATTACTCCAGTCTTACTATGTCAGGTAGTATGTCAGAGTGGTAATTCACTTTCATTACACTAGTCTTACTGCGTCAAGTAGTATGTCAGAGTGGTAAGTCTCTTTCATTACTCCAGTCTTACTACGTCAGGTAGTATGTCAGAGTGGTAAGTCTCTTTCATTACTCCAGTCTTACTACGTCAGGTAGTATGTCAGAGTGGTAATTCACTTTCATTACACTAGTCTTACTGCGTCAAGTAGTATGTCAGAGTGGTAAGTCTCTTTCATTACTCCAGTCTTACTACGTCAAGTAGTATGTCAGAGTGGTAAGTCTCTTTCATTACTCCAGTCTTACTACGTCAGGTAGTATGTCAGAGTGGTAAGTCACTTTCATTACACTAGTCTTACTGCGTCAAGTAGTATGTCAGAGTGGTAAGTCTCTTTCATTACTCCAGTCTTACTACGTCAGGTAGTATGTCAGAGTGGTAAGTCTCTTTCATTACTCTAGTCTTACTGCGTCAAGTAGTATGTCAGTGTGGTAAGTCTCTTTCATTACTCCAGTCTTACTGCGTCAGGTAGTATGTCAGAGTGGTAAGTCTCTTTCATTACTCTAGTCTTACTGCGTCAAGTAGTATGTCAGTGTGGTAAGTCTCTTTCATTACTCCAGTCTTACTGCGTCAGGTAGTATGTCAGAGTGGTAAGTCTCTTTCATTACTCTAGTCTTACTGCGTCAAGTAGTATGTCAGAGTGGTAAGTCTCTTTCATCACCCTAATCTTACTGCGTCAAGTAGTATGTCAGAGTGGCAAGTACCTTTCATTATTCTGTCTAACCTCGACAAATATTGCATTTGAAAAATGTATTTTACTAGATGTTCAGAAGATTAGTTATCATTGAATGGCAACTTGACTGCACCGTCACTAGAAACAGTTCCTATGTTACGTTCTATTGATCTTAATCGAGTGAATTATAATAGCGTGCAGCGAAATGTTTTCTGGGATAGCTGCATTTTTAAAATAAACTGTTTTGTGTTGAATTCTAAACTCTATTTCCTGTGATGGACAAAATGTTAACTTTCGATAATATTTTGTGCAGCATTTGAAATTTTGAAGCATTGTTTTACCCACCCAAGTGGTAAGGGACCTTGATGAGTCACTTCTCTGGAAGGATCGAGGGAAGTGAGACAACAGCGGAGGATTCAGGGAGCGAGCCACCTCGTCGAGGTGACGGCCCAGGTTACAGGGTTGGGTTTCAGCGTCGAGGTGACGGCCCTGAACAGGGTTGGGTTGTTTTACCTCTGAGCGGCACTTTTTTGCACACCATGGGCTAAATGGCCAGGTCACATGAACCCCAAAGGCTCAGAGAAAGTTGGGTGAGGGGACCCACTGGAACAGCTGTTGGGAGACAGATGGAAGCCTCCCGTCAAGGCCGTCCAGCGTGTTCTTTAACATGCACAGGGTATGTCTCTCCCGCATACGGGGCCACGGCTTAAATGTCCCATCCGACGGACGGCAATCTTTCCAAGCCCTTCGGTGTCCTCTACTGACCGTGGGCAGGGCGGGGAGTTTTGCAGAGATAAATCTTAATGCTCGCTCAGCTAAGACTCGAACCTGGGAACTGCATAGTGAGTCTGGCGCGCTACGAACTGAGCCACCCCAACCCTACCACGCCAAAAAGACCCCAGGAGTTCAAGGAAAGTTGAGGGAAGAGAATTATGAGATTCCCTTCCCTTGACCCACTGGACTTTCCCCCAGACCATTACAAGTACATTTGTTAGGAAACAGATGGAAGTCTCCAGCATGGCCGTCCCCTCAAGCCATCAAGCATGTTCTTTAACGTGCATAGGGTATGGGCGTAACCATTGAGACTCAAGGCCATTTCACTAATGACGTCATATGTTCTGACGTCAGCATTCGTGGATCTAACATCTTGACACCCCGTAGCTGCTTGTGTTGGCGGGATTTTCTAATGTTGTGTTATCTTAGAAGTGGCGCTTTATTTTTCTGTGATTCAATTTTTACTTGTGAATCATAGTTTTTGAAGAAATCTTCGTTGTCACATGACACGAGAAAAAACCTCGTGTCACGTGACACGAAGGTTGCCAGATCACTAATTTCTAAAAAAAATCGTTGACAGATATTTTTTATGAATTCTCTAATCAACCATAGTGTTCGGATACTTTTTTGAGCGGCTGTACCTAAAAATATTTGGTGAAAATATTGGAATAAATGATCCATATTCAGTGTATTGATTGTTCACTTTGTGAACGGACAGTTTTTTGCGATGGGCCGCATTCGGCTGATGAGTCACGTGTTCGACTAGCTTGTTCTAGATGCTTACGAAGTATCTCAGACTTTTTTAGGCGGTTTGATTTTGTAATAATAATAAGGCTAGGCATAGGAGTCAGAGATTTGATTTTTCAAACAATTTGCAGCTTACCCTAAAAGTTCGGTGTATTAAGTATATAAATGATTAATTATTTTTTTTCTTTTCATTTTCAGAAATGAAGAGATTAAATGAAGTGAATTTCTCTGTCTGTCATTCTTCATGTCCCGAAGCATGCAGGTCAGTATTTAAACTGATGTTTTGCCAGTCATCACCATCTGAAATATTTGTCAATCATTGTTGGATTGAGTTGTTTTACCTCTGAGCGGCACTTTTTTTTGCACACCATGGGCTAAATGGCCAGGTCACAAGGATCCTGAAGGCTCAGAGAAGGTTGGGGGAGGGGACCCACTGGAATGGCTGTTTGGAGACTGATGGTAGTCTCCCGTCAAGGCCATCCAGCGCATTCTTTAACGTGCACAGGGCATGGCTCTCCAGCACACGGGACCACGGCTTAACGTCCTATCCGACGGTCGGCGGCCTTTCAAAGCCCATCGGTGTCTCCTACTGACCGTGGGCAGGATGGGGAGTTTTGTGGAGATAAGTCTTAACCCTGACCCAGCTGGGACTCGTACCTGGGAACTGCAGATTACGAGCCTGGCACGCTACCGACTGAGCCACCCCCACCCCCTATTTGTCAATAGACTTTTCCCATCAATAACTCAATAGCATACAGTATATAAATCAAACTGCACCCATGCTCACATGCTCCAAAGAGAGGAGCTTTGACCAGCAAGAGTAGTGGTACTCCAACTTGCCCGAGTTTGACCTTCAAGTGATCTTGACCTTCAAATCACCCCTGGCCTTCAAGTATTGGTCAATGTAATTTTACGTCCAGTTGGTTGCCCCATTTGGGTTCTTCCTTATAGACGCGTGACATCCCCGGAGATCAAGACGTTGAACTGAAAAGATCAGTCGACTTTCTCTACGTGATTTAAAGTTCAAAACAGAACTGTGTGGATTATCGCTGTTAGCAATCCACCAGGCTGCAACTAGCAAAGAAACAAAAAAAAAAGGGGGGGGGGGGGCGCAAGCGACTGGAATTTCATTGTACTATAACATTTTCTCTCCGTTTTAGAGTACTCTAAAAATTTCTTGTAAGCTTTTGCTAAAGCCAAAACCTACTTTGGGTTAAATAAAAACAACCCACCCAACAATAATCGCATTTCAAACTTTGAAGATCGAAAAACGGAAAGCTTAAATGCTTCAAGGATTCAAACACACGTTAATGCGGACCAGGGAGAGAGCTCCTTTCCAAAACTTTCATCGAACCTGGAAGAGGACTATCTCGCTTTACCATCGACATCAACTGATACGCCTGTACTTCATTACCAAGACTCGGATCATAATGAAACAATTAATTACGTCGGAATAGTGAAAAGAAATAAGACCGGAGCAAAAAACTCAAACAAGGGTTGGGTTGTTGGGTTGTTTTACCTCTGAGCGGCACTTTTTTGCACACCATGGGCTAAATGGCCAGGTCACATCGACCCCGAAGGCTCAGAGAAGGTTGGGGGAGGGGACCCACTGGAACAGCTGTTGGGAGACAGATGGTAGCCTCCCGTCAAGGCCATCCAGCGTGTTCTTTAACGTGCACAGGGTATGGCTCTCCCGCACACGGGGCCACGGCTTAACGTCCCATCCGACGGACGGCGTCCTTTCCAAGCCCATCGGTGTCCCCTACTGACCGTGGGCAGGGCGGGGAATTTAGCGGAGATAAATCTCAACTCTGACCCAGCTGGGACTCGAACCTGGGAACTACAGATTACGAGCCTGGCGCGCTACCGACTGAGCCACCCCCGCCCCACTCAAACAAGGATGCTCTAGGTATTAAACACAAACAAGATGAAAATGAATCTATTATGATGAAAAAAGAAAATAAGTCGACGTTAGGTGGAAACTCTAAGAGTCATGTAATAAGCTTGCTGATAAAATTGCTAGATTGCTTACTACCTAACGGACCGGAACTGACACTTATAAAGGATATTCTCTTATCTTTTCTCTATAACGAGTCATAGAGAATAGGCCAAAATTAATTCATTGGAACTGTAGAGGTGTTATAAATAAATTTCATTTCATTAAGCATTTAACAAGAACAAAAAATATAAAAATATTATGTCTACAAGAGACTTTAACAGATAAGGTTCTTAGACTGAATAATTATCGTTTTTCTGCTGAGGTCCTGCCATCCTCTCAGATCTTCTACTGTGGCATATAAACTGACAGGCTCCTGTCAGACCTCTGTGGTAAGCAGTTGCTTGAGGGGGTATATGTGCAAAAAAATAATGAAAATTCTAGGGGAGTTGCCACTTTTATTGATAAAAACATTCCTCAAAAAAGGATTAATATTGATTTAATAGATAGTAAATTAGAAATTCTAATTGTGCAGACAAAAATTAATAATATAATTACAAATATTATAAACATGTATAATCCTGGAATATATATTGAATATAACGAATATTCAAAAATTTTAAAAAATTTAAAAGGAGAAATATTAATAGTGGGAGACTTTAACACACATAATAATATGTAGTTTTCGCACAAAAATGAAAATAAAAGTATTCATTTGGTAAAATTAATAGAAAATAATAATTTATTCATATTAAATGTAAATGTTTCAACCTGTATAAATAGATTCAATACAAAATCGATAATTGATCTGTCAATATGTTCCGATAAAATTGTTAAAGACTTAACATGGTCCATATCCTCAGATAACTATGGGAGCGATCATTATCCCATCTCAATCTATTTTAAAAATCAGAATTTAACGAAACCAAGCTTAAAAACTATAAATTGGAAAAAATTTAAAAATGACGTCAATAATAAAAATATATCACAAAAACAAAATGATTATATCGAAATTGTAGAAATACTAAAAAAGAAAATAAATAACAACACAAAAAACAATTATAAAAACAACACCAAGAAACAATATACAAACCATATTCATAAATAAACTCATAGCAATACGTAGAAAAACTGAGAGAAATATGAATAGGAAAAAAACATTCAGAGATGTCCAAAATTTTAAAAAACTTAACAAAGCAATATCTAAAAAAATAAAAAATTTACAAAAACTAAATTGGAAGAAATTTGCAGAAAATTTGTCTCCTCAAACTACAACCACAAATCTGTGGAAAATATATAAAAAATTATATAATGATATAACACCAAATAATCCTATACATACATATTCCTTAAAAAACAATAAGACAATACAAGAAACCACAGAAGACTTAGCTCAACATTTTATACATTTACACTTCAAACCAGATAATAAAACAATTAAAAAATTACAAAATTCAAATATATTTCACAAGCTATATTATAACAGTAAAACAGAGTATCTAAATCTTCCTTTTTCTCTTTTGGAACTAATATCTGCCATTATAAATTTAAAAAACAACACTGCTCCTGGCCCTGACGTAATTACTAATAAATTTTTAAAAAATTTAACCCTTGAATGGCAAATTCAATTACTTGAACTATTTAACAAATTTTGGTCTACAAAAACTTACCCTCAAAATTGGCCAGATAATTATATGATATTCATAAAAAAAGGAAACTAAAATCCTGAAAACCTTACATCATACAGACCCATATGTTAAAGTTCTAACGTTCATCGGATTCAGATCTGGCAGATCATCAAAAGACCAATTATTAAACATTATATCAGATGCAGAATACACAATAAAAATAGATTATACATGGTTGCTACTATAATAGATATGGAAAAAGCCTTTGACTCAATATCACATCAAGGCTTAATAGCAAAACTCAGAAAACTAAATTTTGTTGAAACATTTTTTACTTTCTCTCACATTTCATATTAGAAAAAATCTTTAGAGTAAAAATTGGTAATAAATTATCAAATAAGTATAAATTTGAAAATGGAATCTTACAGTGAGACATATTATCTCCTCTGTTCTTTAATATTTAGCTAAACGACATCTCAGAAGTCTTTAATTCAGAAATTAATTACGGAACATATGCTGATTATATTATCTTCTGGTCGATTGATACAAATATAAATATTTTAAATAAAAGAATACAAAATGAAATAAATAAACTATCAATATATACTGAGAAATGGAACTTAAAAATTTCTACTGAAAAAACAAAAATAATTTATTTTCATAGAAAAAATAAAATTATAGACGAATTAAAAATAAAATTAAATAACAAAGATATCACAATAACGGATAATATTAAATTCTTGGGATTACACTTAGATTCAAAATTAAAATGGAATAATTATATACACAATGCAATAGAAAAATCTAAAAAACTTTTTAACTATTTAAGATTTGTTGGAAGATCAAACTGGAGAAGCTCTAATAAAAATTTATTATTAATTTTAAATTCAATTATTTTACGAAAATGCTTATATGGCATCGAAATTGTAGGTACCATCTCAAAAAAAATTAAAAAAATTATTAACAATTCAAACAAAAACAATAAAATACTGTTTAGGCTTAATGCAATCAACAAATAACCTAAATACATATGCAGAAACTGCAATACCACCAATAGAAATAAAAAGAAAATATTAAAAAAAAAATGTAGTCTTTCGCATTTTTGCTAAAAATAGACAACATCCTATAATAGACAAATTAATAATGTAATTTCCTGATATTTCACTATATGACTTTCCTGAAAGAGAAATAACTTTAGACATTTTTAATAATAAAGCTAGTGGTGACTATATTCCCAACTTTCCTTTTTGGATTGCTCCTTTACCTATAATTAAAGATAAATTTTTTGGAATAGAAAACAAAAAACAAGACTCATCTACTTTATAAATCTTAACTGAAACATACATCAATGATAAATATTCAAACTTCATTCAAATATATAGAGATGGATCTACAAATTTTGAAACTCTTAACGCATCTGGAGCATTCTATTGCCCTGCAGAACAATTTGAATACCTTTTTAAACTCGACTCATTTCAAACAATTATTATTTCAGAATTAATTGCAATTATCTTAGCCATAAATTGGTCATTAAAATTCCATAACCAAAATATTATATTAACTGATAGCAAATCTGCTTTACAAATTTTTCAATCTAACACATTTAAAAATATTTCCTTTGTATACTTAAATGACATAATTACTTAAATGTTCAAACACCTAAACCAACCCAACATTCTACACGTACATTGGATACCATCACACGTCAATATCAAACACAAAGAATATGTCTAGAGCTTAGCTAAAAAAGCTTCAAATCTAAATCAACTTATGCAATCTCCATTTAATTGTTCAATATATAAAAAAAAATAAAAAAATAGATAATAGATGAACTTCAATCATGGTATGATATAAAAGCTCAAAACACACATAGATATAAAATATCTTCTTTAATAAACAAATTTAACGATTATGGATTAAATAAAAAAGAAATAAAAGCAATATTAAGGATAAAAGCCAATCTTGCTTTAACTAAATCTACATTATTTAAATTTAAGAAAGTAACTTCTCCTAATTGCGAACACTGCAATGAAATTCAATCTATTGAACATATAATATTTCAGTGTAATTATTACAGAAATGAAAGGAAAGAATACTTTGAAAAATTTAAATAGCCTTAATATTAACAACTTTAATTTTAAAACTATTTTAGAATCCTACAAAACAAACCACTTTATATAAACTCCTCTTAAAAATTCTTAAAAAATATAAATATGTTTGATCAATTATAAAAAAAATACATATAAATATTAAAAAAATTATATATATATATAAGTATTAAAAAATTATATATATATAAATATGAAAAAATTATATATATATATAAAAGAAAATTATATATGGAACAAAAAAAAAACACAAAACAGAGACTGAATGAGTCTGCATAGACCCTTTTCTACGCAGGAATCTTCATTGTGTGATATACTCATCATCATCAAATATTTCTTGTGAAATACTGAAAATATACATAAGTTAATAATATTTTTCCTGTATTACACTTACTACCGTTCTCAAAAGACGAGGGGCATTCTCCCCCTCCCCTCTTCTGTATCAGGCCCCGTTTTTAAATTTACATCAAATCGTTTCATCGTTAACAATCTTTAAGTTACTTCATGATTATAAACGTTTAAGAAGTTTAGGAATTCCAACACAACGTTAACTAAAGTTCCTAACAATAAGAACATCTCTCTCTTTCAGTGAAAATTCTCTTTAACTAAAGTATGCCGTGACTTGAAAAGCCAGCTATTTCAAGTCATGGCATACTTTCTAAAGCAAATTAATTTGTAAAATATTCAGGTATATTCAAAATAGCACTGACGACGTCGGGCTCAGACTCATTTAAATTTCAAATATTTTCGAAATTTAAAAAAAAGTGAAAACGAAATTTTTTTGGTTATAATTTCAACCTTTTTATCAGCTTTCAGTAATTAAAAATAAGCACCATGTGGCTTTTTATTATTTGGCGTATTCTCTATTTATAACCAATAAATGGCTCATTGTTTTAAAATTGATGTTTCCCACGAACTTTCAGTTTCTACTAATATCAAATTACATAATAGTCGTAATTTCTGACAGGCTCATAATCTGTAGTTCCCAGGTTCGAGTCCCAGCTGGGTCAGCGTTGAGATTTATCTTTGCAAACTTCCCCGCCCTCCCATGGTCAGTAAAGGACACCGATGGGCTTGATAAAGGCCGCTGTCCGTCTGATGGGACGTTAAGCCATGGCCCCGTGTGTGGGAGAGCCATACCCTGTGCACGTTAAAGAACACGCTGGATGGCCTTGACGGGAGGCTACAATCTGTCTCCCAACAGCTGTTCCAGTGGGTCTACTAACCTTCTCTTAGCCTTCAGGGTCCTTGTGACCCGGCCATTTAGCCCATGGTGTGCAAAAAAAGTGCCGCTCAGAGGTAAAACAACTCAACGTAATTTCTGTTTGAACGAGGGGCTGGAGGGGCTGATCTGTGTGACGTCACGGTGGTAGCAATTGTATTTTCTGTGTGTTCCCCCTTTCAGAGGGGCGGGGGTGGCTCAGTCGGTAGCGCGCCAGACTCGTAATCTGTAGTTCCCAGGTTCGAGTCCCAGCTGGGTCAGCGTTGAGATTTATCTCCGCAAAATTTTCCCGCCCTGCCCACGGTCAGTAGGGGACACCGATGGGCTTGGAAAGGCCGCCGTCCGTCGGATGGGACGTTAAGCCGTGGCCCCGTGTGTGGGAGAGCCATACCCTGTGCACGTTAAAGAACACGCTGGATGGCCTTGACGGGAGGTTACCATCTGTCTCCCAACAGCTGTTCCAGTGGATCCCTTCCCCCAACCTTCTCTGAGCCTTCGGGGTCCATGTGACCTGGCCATTTAGCCCATGGTGTGCAAAAAAGTCCCGCTCAGAGGTAAAACAACTCAACCCCTTTCAGAATGCTAGTAAAGGTAGTAGAGACAAAAGATCGTTAAATAATTAAATTTAATTCAGTGGTAAAGAATCGCAGGTCCATGTCTACAGGACACATCCCTTGATTCTTTACTATTGAATTATTCATTTAATCCATGAACGTGAGTGACAAATTTTAAATTCCATCTGTAGTGTGACAACATAGTTGTTCACTTCTCGGATAAATGGCGCCACTGTACGAATAAAAATAATACGGGGAGTTTATGTCACAGCAGCTGAAAAAAAAAGACGTTAGCTGATGATGGTGTAGTGGTTAGCATAACTGCATTTCCACGAGACGGGGGTTCGATTCACGGCAAAATCAATTTTTTTCAGTTTATTACTTCATATATTTAATGCATTTTCCAAGAAAAATGAAAGACCTGTAAAACGGAGGGGAAAAATGTTATACTGCATTGAAAATCCAGTCTCTTTTTTATATCACCCCCCCTTTTTTTTATATCACCCACCTTTATATTTTTTACGGCTCGATTGTGTTTCTTGCCCTCTCGGCTTTTTTTTCTAAAACCGGGCCTAGTGCTATGAATTGGCAAAATCGTTTAGTTATTCCCCTAAAAATGTATGGTCAAAAAACCTGGAAGAAATAATCCAGATTCAGTTTATTGATTATTATTTTACGAGTCGCATGCGGCTCAGGACGGCTCAGCCACGGATTGGAAGGGCCTCATTTATTGCTGTAAAGTTTGGCGGTAGAGTATAATAAATGGCAGAAAAAAAAATCATTTTTTTTGAAAACGATCATCGCTCGTTTACCAGAGACGATAAGGGATTTATTTCCAGTTGGGTTGTTTTACCTCTGAGTGCGGCACTTTTTTGCACACCATGGGCTAAATGGCCAGGTCACATGGACCCCGAAGGTTCAGAGAAGGTTGGGGGAGGGGACCCACTGCAACACCTGTTGGGAGACAGATGGTAGCCTCCCGTCAAGGCCATCCAGCGTGTTCTTTAACGTGCACAGTGTATGGGTCTCCCGCACACGGGGAAACGGCTTAACGTCCCATCCGATGGACTGCGGCCTATCCAAGCCCATTGGTGTCCCCTATTGACCGTTGGCAGGGCAGAGAATTTTGCGGAGATAAATCTCAACGTTGACCTAGCTGGGACTCGAACCTGGGAACTACAGATTACGAGCCTGGCGCGCAACCGACTGAGCCACCCCGGTTTTTTTTCCAATTCTTACTACTCTGTACACTTCAACATATCATAGCCACCATACGTCGAATGGGACGTTAAGCCGTGTCCCCGTGTGCGGGAGAGCCACACCCTGTGCACGCTAAAGAACATGCTGGATGGCCTTGACGGAAGGCTACCATCTGTCTCCCAACAATTGTTCCAGTGGGTCCCCTAACCTTCTCTGAGCCTTCGGGGTCCTTGTGACTTGGCCATTTAGCCCATGTTGTGCAAAAAAGTGCCGCTCAGAGGTTAAACAACCCAACGCTCTATGCGTCTTAACCACATTATGAATATTTCCCTGTTTATGATACGTCTTGAACTGTGTTAGAGTACACTTTTGTTGCCAGATCACTAATTTCTAAAAAAAAATCGTTGACAGATATTTTTCCTGAATTCTGTAATCACGTGACACGAAGGTTGCCAGATCACTAATTTCTAAAAAAAATCGTTGCCAGATATTTTTTCTGAATACACCAATCAGCCATAGTGTTCGGATACTTTTTTGAGCCACTGTACTCGGTTTGCGTCCAAACAGCAGTCAGGTACTTTCTCTTCTCAGCTCCGAGATATTGGGGTTTTCGTAACCTGGCCATTTAATCCATTTTGAGTAAACAATGTCCATCGGAAGTAAATTAACTCAACCCGTCACTGCAGTATCGTTTTTAAAAAAAAGGAAACATCATTACTACACAAGTCCGATTCCCTGCAATTCAAAAATTAAAATTGATTAATTAATTCAAATTCAAATCGAAATTCAATTCGAATAATTAATGATTACGTTTCATTGTCACCCAACAGTAACGTTGTGCAACTAGTGTGATATTCCCTCTTATGTACATGGATGCGGATCTGCGTAATCATGCTCATTCGTTTCATTTCCAGCTTTACAGTCTATGAATATGAAATCCAAGAGAGAAAACTGGACGATAGAATAGTAAGGATTTTTCTTTTCGTATATTCATTAAAATTACGTAAAAGCAATTCATGTTCAGTTACTTAATAAATTTCTCTGTTTCTGCAGTTCAAACATCAACATCGATATCAACACTTGACGTATTATGAGGAAGTTGGGTTGTTTTACCTCTGAGCGGCACTTTTTTGCACACCATGGGCTAAATGGCCAGGTCACATGGACTCCGAAGGCTCAGAGAAGGTTGGGGGAGGGGACACACTGGAACAGCTGTTGGGAGACAGATGGTTGCCTCCCGTCAAGGCCATCCAGCGTGTTCTTTAACGTGCACAGGGTATGGCTCTCCCGCAGACGGGGCCACGGCTTAGCGTCCCATCCGACGGACGGCGGCCTTTGCAAGCCCATTGGTGTCCCCCTACTGACCGTGGGCAAGGCGGGGAATTTTGCGGAGATAAATCTCAACGCTGACCCAGCTGGGACTCGAACCTGGGAACTACAGATTACGAGCTTGGCGCGCTACCGACTGAGCCATCCCCGCCCCTATTTTGAGGAAGTCGTATCCGACCTGGCTCAAAATAATTTTAACTCTAAAATTGATATCGATGTTAAGAATGACTTCATACCTTTCAGTTCCGTGTAGGGGGGTAACGCGCCAGGCTCGTAATCTGTAGTTCCCAGATTCGAGTCCCAATTGGGCCACGGTTGAGATTTATCTCCTCAAAATTCTTTGCTCTCGGTCAGTAGGGAACACATGGGCTTGGAAATGCCGCCGTTCATCGGATGACACTTTAAGCCGTGGATTCATGTATGGTAAGAACCATACCTTGTTCACTTTAAAGAACACGCTGGATGGACTTGACGGCAGGTTACCATCTGTGTCCCAACAGCTTAGGAGAAGCAGCCAAACAGATGAGAGAAGATTTGAGGGACCATTGTGGTCCCCCTAAACCTTCTCTGAACCCTCGGGGTCTTGTGACCTGGGCAATTAGCCCATTCTGTCCCCTTCCCAACCTTCTCTGGAGCCTTCGGGGTCCATGTGACCTGTCCATTTAGCCCATTGTGTGCAAAAAAAGGGCCGCTCAGAGATAAAACAACCCAACCGAACATTTTAGTCAGGTTGATCCAAGCATTTGCTCCCGAAACGCACTCAGCATTGTCTCCAAAGTGTCAAAAGAGTTGTTGTTCAGGGAACAGCGCTTGGCACATAGCTTTTCGCTTTTTTTCGTAAGTAAAAAATGAACTAGAGGATTACAACTGATGACGTCTGACGTTCCAGATATTCTTCACCCAATCAAGAATAACCTCTTTGCGGATGACATCAAAATTTTCCAGGCTACAGTGATACATTTTTGTTACATTTTTTACATACATTGTAATAACATTCTGGAATGCAATGTGCATTCATAAGATAGGTGCATGATTTACCGTTACCAAGATGCGGCCCTGAACGATACTTCGTACTGATACAACATCATGGGTTGGGTTGGGTTGTTTTACCACACCATGGGCTAAATGGCCAGGTCACATGGACCCCGAAGGCTCAGAGAAGGTTGGGGGAGGGGACCCACTGGAACAGCTGTTGGGAGACAGATGGTAGCCTCCCGTCAAGGCCATCCAGCGTGTTCTTTAACGTGCACAGGGTATGGCTCTCTCGCACACGGGCCACGGCTTAACGTCCCATCCGACGGACGGCGGCCTTTCCAAGCCCATCGGTGTCCCCTACTGACCGTGGGCAGGGCGGGGAATTTTGCGGAGATAAATCTGAACGCTGACCCAACTGGGACTCGAACCTGGTGCGCTACAGACTGAGCCACCCCCGCCCCATACAACATCATGACTCAGCCATGGGCGTCAGGGAACAGTTTTTCCAGTGGGGCAAGACTCCATCATTCACTCCTCGCTCCTGGGTAAAATTGAACGCAAAAGTTAATTTATGTTGAATATTATCAGGTGTAGCCGTCCCGTGGCCGAGTTGTTAGTGCGCTTGGCTACTGATCTAAGGGACCTGGGTTCGAGCACCGGGTAAGGCATGGATGTTCGGGTTGTTTTTCTGCTGATGTCCTGCCATCCTCAGAGACCTTCTACTTATGGAATATAAACTGACAGGCTCCTGTCAGACCTCTGTGACAAACAGCTGCTTGAGGGGGGTATTTGTTTTATTTTTTATTATCAGGTGTAAAAAAAATTTTCTTCTTCTTTAGTGAAATATAATCTTGATTTTTTTAACCTTTTCTTTTGTTGTGGGTGGAAGCATATTAATCATTTTAATTTGTTAATTTGAAAAAAGAAAATTTACACATATTTTCCAATAATAAATTTCTTTAATTTTTCATTTTGATTTTAGTTATTGTATGATATGATGTGTGTACATGATTTCTGTATTCGCAATTGCAATCATTGATGAACGTCTCGACCTAAATAATTCTATCTTGACATATTTATTTATTTGTGAGCGAGGATGGCTCAGTTGGTAGCGCACCAGGCTCGTAATCTGAAGTTCCCAGGTTCGAGTCCCAGCTACACCAACGTTGAGATTTATCTCCACGAAACTCCCCGCCTATGGTCAGTAGGGGACACCGGTGGGTTTGGAACGGTTGCCATCCATTGGATGGAATGTAAAGCCATGTCCTCGTGGGCGGGTTGGGATGTTTTACCTCTGAGCGACACTTTTTTTGCCCACCATGGGCTAAATGGCTAGGTCACAAGAACCCCGAAGGCTCAGAGAGGGAACCCATTGGAACAGCTGTTGGGAGACAGATGGTAGCTTCCCATCAAGACCGTACAGCGTGTTCTTTAACGTGCACAGGGTATGGCGCTCCCACACACGGGCCACGGCTTAACGTCTCATCCGACGGAGGTTCGTCTAAGCCCTAGCGGCTCAGAGATAACACAACAAAGGTCAAACCTTTCCAAGCCTATCGATGTCCCCTACTGACCGTGGGCAGGGCGGGGAGTTTTGCGGAGATAAATCTCAACGCTGACCCAGCTGGGACTCGAACCTGGGAACTGCAGATTACGAGCCTGGCGCACTACTGACTGAGACTCCCCCCCCCCCCCGTGGGCTGGAGAGCCATACTCTGTGCAGATTAACGAACACGCTGGATGGTCTTGACGGGAGGCTACCATCTGTCCCTCAACAGCTGTTCTAGTGGGTCCTCTTTTCTGATCCTTAGGGGTCCTTGTGACCTGGCCATTTAGCTCATGTGTGTAAAAACGTGCCGCCTGGAGGGTTGGATTATTTTATCTCTGAACGACACTTTTTTGCACACAATGGGCTAAATGGCCAGGTCACAAGGACCCCGAAGGTTTAGAGAAGGTTGGGGGAAGGGGACCCACTGGACAGTAGATAGATGGTAGCCTCCTGGCAAGACTATCCAGCGTGTTCTTTAAGATTCACAGTATGGCTGTCTCACGCACACGGCACCACGGCTTAACGTCCAATCAGACAGAGGTCCGTCTAAGCCTATCGGTGTCCCTAGCGGCTCAGAGGTAAAACAGCCAAAATTCTCCAGTCTAGTTTTATTTAGATTTCTACTATGATTTAGAAGAACATTTTCTAAAACGTAAACATTTGTGTTTCCAGTTTCCTAATATTTAATAATTGTGTTTCTTTTCAGTTCAAAACGTTGGCTGAAGTGGACTTCAAGAATCATTTTCTGTAAGTAAAAACAGGGATTTATATTTTGTTTCCAACATAGTATAATTATATTTGAACAAAAATAATGCACTTTCCATAACCTGCTCTACTGTGCAATACATAGCTTAACTTTACAAGGAAAACTTCGAAAGGATATAATAAATATTCGCGCATAGCGCACCAGGTTTTTTTGTTGCTATTTGCATATAAGTATTCAGCTCATCTTTAGTTTGTTTGGTGGAAAACGTACTTGAGGAAAGAATTCTTCGCTAATCCCCACTCTGCCTAAGTAAGAATAAAGAAGGGTCATAGATAGGCTTGAAAAGCCCCTCGTCCGTCAGAGAAGCCCACATTTGCAATAGAGCCTATACACATCCTATAGATGTCGAAGAATGTGCAGGATGGGCGCAGTGAGAAGCTGTCCAATGGGTTCCCTTCCCCTGACCTTCTCTGAGCCCATGGGGTGCTTGTGACCTGTCGCGTTCTTCCATTGTGTTTTAAAAGTTCTGCACAGGAGTTAAACAACGCAACTATCTCTCGATAATCTCTCTACTATAAAAAAAAAATAAATACCCTCTCAAGCAGCTGCTTGCCATAGAGGTCTGGCAGGAGCCTGTCAGTTTATATATCTGTAGTTCCCAGGTTCGAGTCCCAGCTGGGTCAGCGTTGAGATTTATCTCTGCAAAATTCCGCCGTGCCCACGGTCAGTAGGGGACACCGATGAGCTTGGAAAGGCCGCCGTCCGTCGGATGGGACGTTAAGCCGTGGCTCCGTGTGCGGGAGAGCCATACCCTGTGCACGTTAAAGAACACGCTGGATGGCCTTGACGGGAGGCTACCATCTGTTTCCCAACAGCTGTTCCAGTGGGTCCCCTTCCCCCAACCTTCTCTGAGCCTTCGGGGTCCATGTAACCTGGCCATTTAGCCCATGGTGTGCAAAAAGTGCCGCTCAGAGGTAAAACAACCCAACCCAACCCAAAAGTGGGTTGAGTTTTTTTTTACCTCTTAGCGGCACTTTTTTGCACATAATGGGCTAAAGGACCTAGTCACAAAGACCCCAGGGTCTCAGAGCACGTTGGAAAAGGGAGACCCACTGGATATCCGTTAGGAGATAGATGGAAGCCTCCCATTAAGGCCATCCAGCGTGTTCTTTAACTTGAACAGGGTGTGACTTTCCGGTACACAGGCACGTTTCCAAGCACATCGATAACCCCTTTCTCACCAAGGGCAGGGTGTAGGTTTAGAGGAGATAACCTCAACAATGGCGTAGTTGGGACTCGATCCTGGGAACTGGCCAAGTAGGAACCTGGCACACTACCGACTGAACCAATCCCCGTCTCCATGCCAACGGTGGAAAATTCCCATATGGAAATATTTACTGAATTAATTGAACACTTCTTTCGCCTGAGACCCCACAGACCAGTTGTTCGGAACTTGGAGGTGAATGGCCAGGTCACGTGGACCCCGAAGGCTCAAAGAAGGTTGGGGGAGGATTGGGTTGGGTTGTTTTACCTCTGAGCGGCACTTTTTTGCACACCATGGGCTAAATGGCCAAGTCACATGGACCCGAAGGCTCAGAGAAGGTTGGGGGAGGGGACCCACTGGAACAGCTGTTGGGAGACAGCTGGTAGCCTCCCGTCAAGGCCATCCAGCGTGTTCTTTAACAACATCTTTAACGTGCAAGGGTATGGCTCTCACGCACACGGAGAACGTACTTAACGTCCCATCCGACGGACGGCGGCCTTTCCAAGCCCATCGGTGTCCCCTACTGACCGTGGGCAAGGCGGGGAATTTTGCGGAGATAAATCTCAACGCTGACCCAGCTGGGACTCGAACCTGGGAACTACAGATTACGAGCCTGGCGCGCTACCGACTGAGCCACCCCCGCCCCTCTGGCAACCGGCTCAGCTACAAACAGAGATAGGACGAGAACACTACAAACAATTCGTAGAAACTAAAAAAATTATTGAGTTATATGATTTTTATAAATAATTTATTCACACAAGTCATGATACAAATCTTACGTTGAGAGTTTGTGGACATCCTCAAAAAAGATAAAAACTTATCTGCAAGAAAGAAAATTGCATTTTCTTATTTTGTAAGCCTTCTTCTACGTCTTTTATTATCTGATTTCATTTACAGGCAGCTGTATAGAAAAAATCAAATTTTACATAATAGCTTTCCTTATTGAAAGGAATACGACTCATTTTTGTTAATAATTTTAATACTAATTTTAATACTATATTTAAGTATAAATTATTTAAATATTTTTTTAGTTCAGTTTTTATATGAAGATAGAGACAATAATTGTCTCGATAAAAAATTAAAAATGTATGGGACTTTATATAATTGCTCAAACATTTATCATATTTGTGATCGAAAGATGGAAAAATGGTATTAGTTTTTTTTTTGTTTTAGTCTAGAGTTTTTCTCATGTAGTAGAGGTCTTGTTTTATACGTATTATTGAAAAAATGGTTAATGCAATATTGTATTTATATAAGGTTTAGTCGTCCCGTGGTCGAGTGGTTAGCGCGCTTGGCTACTGATCTACGGGACCTGGGATCGAGCCCCGGGTAAGGCATGGATGTTCGTATTGTTTTTCTGCTGAGGTCCTGCCATCCTCTCAGACCTTCTACTCTGGCATATAAACTGGCAGGCTCCTGTCAGACCTCTGTGGCAAGCAGCTGCTTGAGGGGGTATTTATTTATTTATTTTTTTTAGTAAGATAAAATCTTTAGGTATTTAAACTTACTTTGAGGTGTTGGGTTGTTTTACCTCTGAGCGGCACTTTTTTGCACACCATGGGCTAAATGGCCAGGTCACAAGGACCCCGAAGGCTCAGAGACGATTGGGGGAGGGGACCCACTGGAATGGCTGTTTGGAGACTGATGGTAGTCTCCCGTCAAGGCCATCCAGTGTGTTCTTTAACGTGCACAGGGTATGGCTCTCCCGCACACGGGGCCACGGCTTAACGTCCCATCCGACGGATGGTTGCCTTTCTAAGCCCCCTACTGACCGTGGGAAAGGCGGTGAGTTTTGCGGAAATAAATCTCAACGCTGATCCAGCTGAAACTCGAACCTGGGAACTGCAGATTACGAGCCTGGCGCACTACCGACTGAGCCACTCCCCGCTCCTGCTTTGAGGCGTGGTGAGAATTGTGCGATATTTACAATGAATTAAATATTTAACTATTGACGACTGGATGCTTTCTATTTTTCTTTTCGTTACATTTGATGGGGTGCGGCTGGCGCTCAGTGGTTAGTGCGCCAGGATCGTATTCAACAGTTCCCAGTCCCAGGGTCGAGTCCCCAGCTGTTCTGTCCCGAACCTGGAATCCCAACAGTTCCCAGGGTCGAGTCCCCAGCGTTGAGCTTTATCTCGGCTAACCTCAACCCCTGAAATCTTTGAGAAAGAGGACACCGATAGCTGTCCTCCGTCAGATAGGACATTAAGTCGTGTCTCCATGTGCGAGAGAGCCATAACCTGTGCGCGTTAAAGAACACGCTCCGTGGTCTTTAAGAAAGTCTAATGCTTGTCTTCTAGCAGCTGTCCTGTGAATCCTGTTGCCCCAAGGGGCGGAGGTGGCTCAGTTGGTAGCGTGCCAGCCTCATAATCTGTAGTTCCCAGGTTCGAGTCCCAGCTGAGCCAGCGTTGAGATTTATTTCCGCAAAACTCCCCGCCCTGCCCATGGTCCGTAGGGGACACCGATGGGCTTGGAAAGGCCGCCGTCCGTCGGATGGGACGTTAAGCCGTGGTCCCGTGTGCGGGAGAGCCATACTCTGTGCACGTTAAAGAACGCTGGATGGCCTTGACGGGAGGCTACCATCTGTCTCCCAACAGCTGTTCCAGTGGGTCCCCTCCCCCAACCTTCTCTGAGCCTTCGGGGTCCATGTGACCTGGCCATTTAGCCCATGGTGTGCAAAAAAGTGTCCCTCAGAGGTAAAACAACCCAACCCAGGTTCGAGTTCCAGCTGAGCCAGCGTTGAGATTTATTACCGCAAAACTCCCCGTCCTGCCCACGGTCAGTAGGGGACACCGATGGGCTTGGAAAGGCCGCCGTCCGTCGGATGGGATGTTAAGCCGTGGCCCCGTGTGCGGGAGAGAGCCATACCCTGTGCACCTTAAAGAACACTCTGGATGGCCTTGACGGGAGGCTACCATCTGTCTCCCAACAGCTGTTCCAGTGGGTCCCCTCCTCCATCCTTCTCTGAGCCTTCTTGGTCCTTGTGATCTGGCTATTTAGCCCATGGTGTGCAAAAAAAGCCCCGCTCAGAGATAAAAGAATCCAAACAAAACTATTTTTTCTTCTTCGTGCGAGAAATTTAAAGCAACTCTGAAAATTTAAATCTTTTTTTCTTTCTTCAAGGAACGAGACTACAGCTCTGCAGATGTATCTGAAGAGACCTGAAATCCTGACCTTCACTCACAGACCTCAGTTCCAGGTAATTCTCGATTTCTTTCATCGATTTGCGTTTGGACATCAATTAAGTAAGGAATTTTTTTAGTCGAAAGTCACATTTAAAAGACATTTTGGCGTTTGCAGCCATCTATCTTGAGTGCGGGAGTGGCTCAGTCAGTAGCGTGCCAGGCTTGTAATCTGCTAGTTCTGCTCTCCGCTCTGCCATTTCTCAGTAGGGGACACCGACGGGCTTGGAAAGACAGCTCTCCGTTGGATGGGACGTTAAGTCGTGATCCCATGTGAAGGAGAGGAATACCCTGCGCACGTTAAAAAACACGCTAGATGACCTTGACGGAAGGCTACTTCTATCTCCCAACAGATGTCCAGTGGGTCACCTCCGCTGCACCTTCTCTGAGCCCTCGGGGTCCTTGTGACCTAGCCATTTACCCCATTGTTTGCCAAAAAGTACCGCTCAAAGGTAAAACAGCCATCTAGCTTTGGACGAGTGCACTTATCTTGCGAATTTTCATTCTGAAAGTTCCAGATTTGGGTTGGGTTGTTTTACCTCTGAGCGGCACTCTTTTGCACACCATGGGCTAAATAGCCAGGTCACATGGACCCTGAAGGCTCAGAGAAGGTTGGGGGAGGGGACCCACTGGAACAGCTGTTGGGAGACAGATGGTAGTCTCCCGTCAAGGCCATCCAGCGTGTTCTTTAACGTGCACAGGGTATGTCTCTCCCATACACGGGGCCACGGCTTAACGTCCTATCCGACGGACGGCGGCCTTTCCAAGCCCATAGGTGTCCCCTACTGACCGTGGGCAGGGCGGGGAAGTTTGCAGAGATAAATCTCAACGCTGAACCATCTGGGACTCGGACCTGGGAACTACAGATTACGAGCCTGGCGCGCTACCGACTGAGCCACCCCCGCCCCTGAAAGTTCCAGAAGATTAATAAAAAGGTTGGGATGCTAAAATCGCCAAATACTTCGGATGGCTGGTCTCAAGAAAAAGATGCTGGTTCGTTGTGCTACTAATGATCCGAATGTTCCAATGTTGCACAGAACATGCAGTTTGTCCTTGAAGAATCGAACCATTGAAGTGTCATCAACCGAAATGATCTTCTGAGAGCATATCTTCTGAAGCACATCTTCTGTTTCTAAGGCACATCTTCTTCAATAAATTCTTCCCTCTAGAGCAGGGGTTCTCAACGTTTATCGATTTATGTAATTTATGAATACAAAATTCAATGTGTATATATATATGTTTTATTTCCATTGTTATACTATATCCATAGTTTTATCTAGCTATACAAGGGGTACGCCAGTTACATACACATTTCCAGGAGGTACTTGAAGCATAAAAGGTTGAGAACCACTGATATACATGTTTTATTTTATTCCCATTGTTATACTATAACTATAGTTTTATCTATCTATACAAGGGGTAGGCCAGTTACATACACATTTCCAGGGGGTACTTGAAGCATAAAAGGTTGAGAAAAACTGATATACATGTTTTATTTTATTCCCATTGTTATACTATAACTATAGTTTTATCTCTCTATACATGGGGTACGGCAGTTACATACACATTTCCAGGGGGTACGTGAAGCATAAAAGGTTGAGAACCACTGATATGTATGTTTTATTTTATTCCCATTGATATACTATAACTATAGTTTTATCTATCTATACAAGGGGTACGCCAGTTACATACACATTTTCAGGGGGTACGTGAAGCATAAAAGGTTGAGAACCACTGATATGTATGTTTTATTTTATTCCCATTGATATATTATAACTATAGTTTTATCTCTATACAAGGGGTACGCCAGTTACATACACATTTCCAGGAGGTACTTGAAGCATAAAAGGTTGAGAACCACTGATATACATGTTTTATTTTATTCCCATTTTTATACTATAACTATAGTTTTATCTATCTATACAAGGGGTACGCCAGTTACATACATATTTCCAGGGGGTACGTGACGCATAAAAGGTTGAGAACCACTGATATATATGTTTTATTTTATTCCCATTGTTATACTATAACTATAGTTTTATCTAGCTATACAAGGGGTACGCCAGTTACATACACATTTACAGGGAGTACGTGAAGCATAAAAGGTTGAGAACCACTGATCTATATGTTTTATTTTATTCCCATTGTTATACTATAACTATAGTTTTATCTATCTATACAAGGGGTACGCCAGTTACATACACATTTCCAGGGGGTACGTGAAGCATAAAATGTTGAGAACCACTAATATGTTTTATTTTATTCCCATTGTTATACTATAACTATAGTTTTATCTATCTATACAAGGGGTACGCCAGTTACATACACATTTCCAGGAGGTACTTGAAGCATAAAAGGTTGAGAACCACTGATATATATGTTTTCTTTTATTCCCATTGTTATACTACAACTATAGTTTTATCTATCTATACAAGGTGTACACCAGTTACATACACATTTCCAGGGGGTACGTGAAGCATAAAAGGTTGAGAACCACTGATATATATGTTTTATTTTATTCCCATTGTTATACTATAACTATAGTTTTATCTATCTATACAAGGGGTACGCCAGTTACATACACATTTCCAGGGGGTACGTGACGCATAAAAGGTTGAGAACCACTGATATATATGTTTTATTTTATTCCCATTGTTATACTATAACTATAGTTTTATCTATCTATACAAGGGGTACGCCAGTTACATACACATATCCAGGGGGTACGTGAAGCATAAAATGTTGAGAACTACTGATATATATATGTTTTATTTTATTCCCATTGTTATACTATAACTATAGTTTTATCTATCTATACAAGGGGTACGCCAGTTACATACACATTTCCAGGGGGTACGTGAAGCATAAAAGGTTGAGAACCACTGATATATATGTTTTATTTTATTCCCCTTGTTATACTATAACTATAGTTTTATCTATCTATACAACGGGTATGCCTGTTACATACACATTTCCAGGGGGTACGTGAAGCATAAAAGGTTGAGAACCACTGATATATATGTTTTATTTTATTCCCATTGTTATAATATAACTATAGTTTTATCTATCTATACAAAGGGTACGCCAGTTACATACACATATCCAGGGGGTACGTGAAGCATAAAATGTTGAGAACCACTGATTTATATATGTTTTATTTTATTCCCATTGTTATACTATAACTATTGTTCTATCTATCTATACAAGGGGTACGCCAGTTACATACACATTTCCAGGAGGTACGTGACGCATAAAAGGTTGAGAACCACTGATATATATGTTTTATTTTATTCCCATTGTTATACTATAACTATAGTTTTATCTATATATACAAGGGGTACGCCAGTTACATACACATTTCCAGGGGGTACGTGAAGCATAAAATTTTGAGAACCTCTGATACATATGTTTTATTTTATTCCCATTGTTATACTATAATTACAGTTCTATCTATCTATACAAGGGGTACGCCAGTTACATACACATTTCCAGGGGGTACGTGAAGCATAAAAGGTTGAGAACCACTAATATATATATTTTATTTTATTCCCATTGTTATACTATAACTATAGTTTTATCTATCTATACAAGGGGTACGCCAGTTACATACACATTTCCAGGGGGTACGTGAAGCATAAAAGGTTGAGAACCACTGATATATATGTTTTATTTTATTCCCATTGTTATACTATAACTATAGTTTTATCTATCTATACAAGGGGTACGCCAGTTACATACACATTTCCAGGGGGTATATGAAGCAAAAAAGTTTGAGAACCACTGATATATATGTTTTATTTTATTCCCATTGTTATACTACAACTATAGTTTTGTCTATCTATACAAGGTGTACACCAGTTACATACACATTTCCAGGGGGTACGTGAAGCATAAAAGGTTGAGAACCACTGATATATATGTTTTATTTTATTCCCATTGTTATACTATAACTATAGTTTTATCTATCTATACAAGGAGTACGCCAGTTACATACACATTTCCAGGGGGTACGTGACGCATAAAAGGTTGAGAACCACTGATATATATGTTTTATTTTATTCCCATTGTTATACTATAACTATAGTTTTATCTATCTATACAAGGGGTACGCCAGTTACATACACATATCCAGGGGGTACGTGAAGCATAAAATGTTGAGAACCACTGATTTATATATGTTTTATTTTATTCCCATTGTTATACTATAACTATTGTTCTATCTATCTATACAAGGGGTACGCCAGTTACATACACATTTCCAGGAGGTACGTGAAGCATAAAATGTTGAGAACCACTGATATGTTTTATTTTATTCCCATTGTTATACTATAACTATAGTTTTATCTATCTATACAAGGGGTACGCCATTTACATACACATTTCCAGGGGGTACGTGAAGCATAAAAGGTTGAGAACCACTGATATGTATGTTTTATTTTATTCCCATTGATATACTATAACTATAGTTTTATCTATCTATACAAGGGGTACGCCAGTTACATACACATTTCCAGGAGGTACTTGAAGCATAAAAGGTTGAGAACCACTGATATATATGTTTTATTTTATTCCCATTGTTATACTATAACTATAGTTTTATCTATCTATACAAGGGGTACGCCAGCTACATACACATTTCCAGGGAGTACTTGAAGCATAAAAGGTTGAGAACCACTGATATACATGTTTTATTTTATTCCCATTTTTATACTATAACTATAGTTTTATCTATCTATACAAGTGGTACGCCAGTTACATACACATTTCCAGGGGGTACGTGAAGCATAGAAGGTTGAGAACCACTGATATATATGTTTTATTTTATTCCCATTGTTATACTATAACTATAGTTTTATCTATCTATACAAGGGGTACGCCAGTTACATACACATTTCCAGGGGGTACGTGAAGCATAAAAGGTTGAGAACCACTGATATATATGTTTTATTTTATTCCCATTGTTATACTATAACTATAGTTTTATCTATCTATACAAGGGGTACGCCAGTTACATACACATTTCCAGGGGGTACGTGAAGCATAGAAGGTTGAGAACCACTGATATATATGTTTTATTTTATTCCCATTGATATACTATAACTATAGTTTTATCTATCTATACAAGGGGTACGCCAGTTACATACACATTTCCAGGAGGTACTTGAAGCATAAAAGGTTGAGAACCACTGATATATATGTTTTATTTTATTCCCATTGTTATACTATAACTAAAGTTTTATCTATCTATACAAGGGGTACGCCAGTTACATACACATTTCCAGGGGGTACGTGACGCATAAAAGGTTGAGAACCACTGATATATATGTTTTATTTTATTCCCATTGTTATACTATAACTATAGTTTTATCTAGCTATACAAGGGGTACGCCAGTTACATACACATTTCCAGGGAGTACGTGAAGCATAAAAGGTTGAGAACCACTGATCTATATGTTTTATTTTATTCCCATTGTTATACTATAACTACAGTTTTATCTAGCAATACAAGGGGTACGCCAGTTACATACACATTTCCAGGGAGTACGTGAAGCATAAAAGGTTGAGAACCACTGATCTATATGTTTTATTTTATTCCCATTGTTATACTATAACTATAGTTCTATCTATCTATACAAGGGGTACGCCAGTTACATACACATTTCCAGGGGGTACGTGAAGCATAAAATGTTGAGAACCACTAATATGTTTTATTTTATTCCCATTTTTATACTATAACTATAGTTTTATCTATCTATACAAGGGGTACGCCAGTTACATACACATTTCCAGGGGGTACGTGAAGCATTAAATGTTGAGAACCACTGATATATATGTTTTATTTTATTCCCATTGTTATACTATAACTATAGTTCTATCTATCTATACAACGGGTACGCCAGTTACATACACATTTCCAGGGGGTACGTGAAGCAAAAAAGGTTGAGAACCACTGATATGTTTTATTTTATTCCCATTGTTATACTATAACTATAGTTCTATCTATCTATACAAGGGGTACGCCAGTTACATACACATTTCCAGGGGGTACGTGAAGCATAAAAGGTTGAGAACCACTGATATGTTTTATTTTATTCCCATTGTTATACTATAACTATAGTTCTATCTATCTATACAAGGGGTACGCCAGTTACATACACATTTCCAGGGGGTACGTGAAGCATAAAATGTTGAGAACCACTGATATGTTTTATTTTATTCCCATTGTTATACTATAACTATAGTTTTATCTATCTGTACAAGGGGTACGCCAGTTACATACACATTTCCAGGGGGTACGTGAAGCATAAAAGGTTGAGAACCACTGATATGTATGTTTTATTTTATTCCCATTGATATACTATAACTATAGTTTTATCTATCTATACAAGGGGTACGCCAGTTACATACACATTTCCAGGAGGTACGTGAAGCATAAAATGTTGAGAACCACTGATATGTTTTATTTTATTCCCATTGTTATACTATAACTATAGTTTTATCTATCTATACAAGGGGTACGCCATTTACATACACATTTCCAGGGGGTACGTGAAGCATAAAAGTTTGAGAACCACTGATATGTATGTTTTATTTTATTCCCATTGATATACTATAACTATAGTTTTATCTATCTATACAAGGGGTACGCCAGTTAGATACACATTTCCAGGGGGTACGTGAATCATAAAAGGTTGAGAACCACTAATATATATATTTTATTTTATTCCCATTGTTATACTATAACTATAGTTTTATCTATCTATACAAGGGTACGCCAGTTACATACACATTTCCAGGGGGTACGTGAAGCATAAAAGGTTGAGAACCACTGATATATATGTTTTATTTTATTCCCATTGTTATACTATAACTATAGCTTTATCTATCTATACAAGGGGTACGCCAGTTACATACACATTTCCAGGGGGTACATGAAGCAAAAAAGTTTGAAAACCACTGATATATATGTTTTATTTTATTCCCATTGTTTTACTACAACTATAGTTTTGTCTATCTATACAAGGTGTACACCAGTTACATACACATTTCCAGGGGGTACGTGAAGCATAAAAGTTTGAGAACCACTGATATATATGTTTTATTTTATTCCCATTGTTATACTATAACTATAGTTTTATCTATCTATACAAGGGGTACGCCAGTTACATACACATTTCCAGGGGGTACGTGACGCATAAAAGGTTGAGAACCACTGATATATATGTTTTATTTTATTCCCATTGTTATACTATAACTATAGTTTTATCTATCTATACAAGGGGTACGCCAGTTACATACACATTTCCAGGGGGTACGTGAAGCATAAAAGGTTGAGAACCACTGATCTATATGTTTTATTTTATTCCCATTGTTATACTATAACTATAGTTTTATCTATCTATGCAAGGGGTACACCAGTTACATACACATTTCCAGGGGGTACGTGACGCATAAAAGGTTGAGAACCACTGATATATATGTTTTATTTTATTCTCATTGTTATACTATAACTATAGTTTTATCTATCTATACAAGGGGTACGCCAGTTACATACACATATCCAGGGGGTACGTGAAGCATAAAATGTTGAGAACCACTGATTTATATATGTTTTATTTTATTCCCATTGTTATACTATAACTATTGTTCTATCTATCTATACAAGGGTACGCCAGTTACATACACATTTCCAGGAGGTACGTGACGCATAAAAGGTTGAGAACCACTGATATATATGTTTTATTTTATTCCCATTGTTATACTATAACTATAGTTTTATCTATCTATACAAGGGGTACGCCAGTTACATACACATTTCCAGGGGGTACGTGACGCATAAAAGGTTGAGAACCACTGATATATATGTTTTATTTTATTCCCATTGTTATACTATAACTATAGTTTTATCTATCTATACAAGGGGTACGCCAGTTACATACACATATCCAGGGGGTACATGAAGCATAAAATGTTGAGAACCACTGATATATATATGTTTTATTTTATTCCCATTGTTATACTATAACTATAGTTTTATCTATCTATACAAGGGGTACGCCAGTTACATACACATTTCCAGGGGGTACGTGACGCATAAAAGGTTGAGAACCACTGATATATATGTTTTATTTTATTCCCATTGTTATACTATAACTATAGTTTTATCTATCTATACAAGGGGTACGCCAGTTACATACACATATCCAGGGGGTACGTGAAGCATAAAATGTTGAGAACCACTGATATATATATGTTTTATTTTATTCCCATTGTTATACTATAACTATAGTTTTATCTATCTATACAAGGGGTACGCCAGTTACATACACATTTCCAGGGAGTACGTGAAGCATAAAAGGTTGAGAACCACTGATATATATGTTTTATTTTATTCCCCTTGTTATACTATAACTATAGTTTTATCTATCTATACAAGGGGTATGCCTGTTACATACACATTTCCAGGGGGTACGTGAAGCATAAAAGGTTGAGAACCACTGATATATATGTTTTATTTTATTCCCATTTTTATACTATAACTATAGTTTATCTATCTACACAAGGGGTACACCAGTTACATACACATTTCCTGGGGGTATGTGAAGCAAAAAAGTTGAGAACTACTGATATATATGTTTTATATTATTCCCATTGTTATACTATAACTACTGTTTTATCTATCTATACAAGGGGTACGCCAGTTACATACACATTTCCAGGAGGTACATGAAGCAAAAAAGTTTGAGAACCACTGATATATATGTTTTATTTTATTCCCATTGTTATACTACAACTATAGTTTTGTCTATCTATACAAGGGGTACGCCAGTTACATACACATATCCAGGGGGTACGTGAAGCATAAAATGTTGAGAACCACTGATTTATATATGTTTTTTTTTATTCCCATTGTTATACTATAACTATTGTTCTATCTATCTATACAAGGGGTACGCCAGTTACATACACATTTCCAGGAGGTACGTGACGCATAAAAGGTTGAGAACCACTGATATATATGTTTTATTTTATTCCCATTGTTATACTATAACTATAGTTTTATCTATCTATACAAGGGGTACGCCAGTTACATACACATTTCCAGGGGGTACGTGACGCATAAAAGGTTGAGAACCACTGATATATATGTTTTATTTTATTCCCATTGTTATACTATAACTATAGTTTTATCTATCTATACAAGGGGTACGCCAGTTACATACACATATCCAGGGGGTACGTGAAGCATAAAATGTTGAGAACCACTGATATATATATATGTTTTATTTTATTCCCATTGTTATACTATAACTATAGTTTTATGTATCTATACAAGGGGTACGCCAGTTACATACACATTTCCAGGGGGTACGTGAAGCATAAAAGGTTGAGAACCACTGATATATATGTTTTATTTTATTCCCCTTGTTATACTATAACTATAGTTTTATCTATCTATACAAGGGGTATGCCTTTTACATACACATTTCCAGGGGGTACGTGAAGCATAAAAGGTTGTGAACCACTGATATATATGTTTTATTTTATTCCCATTTTTATACTATAACTATAGTTTATCTATCTACACAAGGGGTACACCAGTTACATACACATTTCCTGGGGGTATGTGAAGCAAAAAAGGTTGAGAACTACTGATATATATGTTTTATTTTATTCCCATTGTTATACTATAACTACTGTTTTATCTATCTATACAAGGGGTACGCCAGTTGCATACACATTTCCAGGGGGTACATGAAGCATAAAAGTTTGAGAAACACTGATATATATGTTTCATTTTATTCCTATTGTTATACTATAACTATAGTTTTATCTATCTATAATACAAGGGGTACGCCAGTTACATACACATTTCCAGGGGGTACGTGAAGCATAAAATTTTGAGAACCTCTGATACATATGTTTTATTTTATTCCCATTGTTATACTATAATTACAGTTCTATCTATCTATACAAGGGGTACGCACACTGATATATATGTTTCATTTTATTCCTATTGTTATACTATAACTATAGTTTTATCTATCTATAATACAAGGGGTACGCCAGTTACATACACATTTCCAGGGGGTACGTGAAGCATAAAATTTTGAGAACCTCTGATACATATGTTTTATTTTATTCCCATTGTTATACTATAATTACAGTTCTATCTATCTATACAAGGGGTACGCCAGTTACATACACATTTCCAGGGGGTACGTGAATCATAAAAGGTTGAGAACCACTAATATATATATTTTATTTTATTCCCATTGTTATACTATAACTATAGTTTTATCTATCTATACAAGGGTACGCCAGTTACATACACATTTCCAGGGGGTACGTGAAGCATAAAAGGTTGAGAACCACTGATATATATGTTTTATTTTATTCCCATTGTTATACTATAACTATAGTTTTATCTATCTATACAAGGGGTACGCCAGTTACATACACATTTCCAGGGGGTACATGAAGCAAAAAAGTTTGAGAACCACTGATATATATGTTTTATTTTATTCCCATTGTTATACTACAACTATAGTTTTGTCTATCTATACAAGGTGTACACCAGTTACATACACATTTCCAGGGGGTACGTGAAGCATAAAAGTTTGAGAACCACTGATATATATGTTTTATTTTATTCCCATTGTTATACTATAACTATAGTTTTATCTATCTATACAAGGGGTACGCCAGTTACATACACATTTCCAGGGGGTACGTGACGCATAAACGGTTGAGAACCACTGATATATATGTTTTATTTTATTCCCATTGTTATACTATAACTATAGTTTTATCTATCTATACAAGGGGTACGCCAGTTACATACACATTTCCAGGGGGTACGTGAAGCATAAAAGGTTGAGAACCACTGATCTATATGTTTTATTTTATTCCCATTGTTATACTATAACTATAGTTTTATCTATCTATGCAAGGGGTACACCAGTTACATACACATTTCCAGGGGGTACGTGACGCATAAAAGGTTGAGAACCACTGATATATATGTTTTATTTTATTCCCATTGTTATACTATAACTATAGTTTTATCTATCTATACAAGGGGTACGCCAGTTACATACACATATCCAGGGGGTACGTGAAGCATAAAATGTTGAGAACCACTGATTTATATATGCTTTATTTTATTCCCATTGTTATACTATAACTATTGTTCTATCTATCTATACAAGGGGTACGCCAGTTACATACACATTTGCAGGAGGTACGTGACGCATAAAAGGTTGAGAACCACTGATATATATGTTTTATTTTATTCCCATTGTTATACTATAACTATAGTTTTATCTATCTATACAAGGGGTACGCCAGTTACATACACATTCCAGGGGGTACGTGACGCATAAAAGGTTGAGAACCACTGATATATATGTTTTATTTTATTCCCATTGTTATACTATAACTATAGTTTTATCTATCTATACAAGGGGTACGCCAGTTACATACACATATCCAGGGGGTACGTGAAGCATAAAATGTTGAGAACCACTGATATATATATGTTTTATTTTATTCCCATTGTTATACTATAACTATAGTTTTATCTATCTATAGAAGGGGTTATACAGTTACATACACATTTCCAGGGAGTACGTGAAGCATAAAAGGTTGAGAACCACTGATATATATGTTTTATTTTATTCCCCTTGTTATACTATAACTATAGTTTTATCTATCTATACAAGGGGTATGCCTGTTACATACACATTTCCAGGGGGTACGTGAAGCATAAAAGGTTGAGAACCACTGATATATATGTTTTATTTTATTCCCATTTTTATACTATAACTATAGTTTATCTATCTACACAAGGGGTACACCAGTTACATACACATTTCCTGGGGGTATGTGAAGCAAAAAAGTTGAGAACTACTGATATATATGTTTTATTTTATTCCCATTGTTATACTATAACTACTGTTTTATCTATCTATACAAGGGGTACGCCAGTTGCATACACATTTCGAGGGGGTACATGAAGCATAAAAGTTTGAGAAACACTGATATATATATGTTTTATTTTATTCCTATTGTTATACTATAACTATAGTTTTATCTATCTATACAAGGGGTACGCCAGTTACATACACATTTCCAGGGGGTACGTGAAGCATAAAATTTTGAGAACCTCTGATACATATGTTTTATTTTATTCCCATTGTTATACTATAATTACAGTTCTATCTATCTATACAAGGGGTACGCCAGTTACATACACATTTCCAGGGGGTGCGTGAAGCATAAAAGGTTGAGAACCACTAATATATATATTTTATTTTATTCCCATTGTTATACTATAACTATAGTTTTATTTATCTATACAAGGGGTACGCCAGTTACATACACATTTCCAGGGGGTACGTGAAGCATAAAAGGTTGAGAACCACTGATATATATGTTTTATTTTATTCCCATTGTTATACTATAACTATAGTTTTATCTATCTATACAAGGGGTACGCCAGTTACATACACATTTCCAGGGGGTACATGAAGCAAAAAAGTTTGAGAACCATTGATATATATGTTTTATTTTATTCCCATTGTTATACTATAACTACTGTTTTATCTATCTATACAAGGGGTACGCCAGTTACATACACATTTCCAGGGGGTACATGCAGCATAAAAGTTTGAGAACCACTGATATATATGTTTTATTTTATTCCCATTATTATACTATAACTATAGTTTTATCTATCTATACAAGGGGTACGCCAGTTACATACACATTTCTAGGGGGTACGTGAAGCATAAGAGGTAGAGAACCACTGATATATATGTTTTATTTTATTCCCATTGTTATACTATAACTATAGTTTTATCTATCTATACAAGGGGTACGCCAGTTACATGCACATTTCCAGGGGGTACATGAAGCATAAAAGTTTGAGAACCACTGATATATATGTTTTATTTTATTCCCATTGTTATACTATAACTACTGTTTTATCTATCTATACAAGGGGTACGCTAGTTACATACACATTTCCAGGGGGTACGTGAAGCATAAAAGTTTGAGAACCACTGCTATATAGGTTTTATTTTATTCCCATTGTTATTCTATAACTATAGTTTTATCTATCTATACAAGGGTTACGTCAGTTACATACACATTTCCAGGGGGTACGTGATGCATAAAAGGTTATGTTAATCTCATAATCACTGGTCTAGAACCATTGTTCTAGACCAGTGATTATGAGAAGTGAGTACAATAATAATTATTCTTAATAATAATGTTTTCGTAGCATCTTTTACATTTTTGGCTCCTCCGTGTCACGTGACACGAAGATTGCCAGTTCACTAATTTCTAAAAAAAAATCGCTGCCAGATATTTTTTCTGAATTCTGTAATCACGTGACACGAAGATTGCCAGATCACTAATTTCTAAAAAAAAATCTTTGCCAGATATTTTTTCTGAATTCT
This sequence comes from Ryuthela nishihirai, assembly GCA_038380435.1. Classification (NCBI taxonomy): domain Eukaryota; kingdom Metazoa; phylum Arthropoda; class Arachnida; order Araneae; family Heptathelidae; genus Ryuthela; species Ryuthela nishihirai. The sequence continues at coordinate 300,857 of JAWZYU010000198.1, read as the reverse complement.
GTAATCAACCATAGTGTTCGGATACTTTTTTGAACGGCTGTACATGTTCATAAATTCATAGACGTTTGGATTAAATTATGAAAAAAAAATATATTATTTATGAATGCATAAGATATGAGACTAAAACGCTGTTTTCTTTTCAGTTTGTGGAGACATTCAGCTACATCGGTGGATTGCTAGGCATTTGGCTGGGAATCTCTCTCGTTGCCATTCTCGACTTCCTGGAATGCTTGATAGTCGTCAGCACTCGTTTCTACAAACGCTTTAAAGTTAAAAGTCAGCGAAGGTCACAGACCCATGTCACCTAGTGTTCACGAATCTTTTTTAATCCAAATTTGTTGATGAAGCTTTTAATTCTTCTGATTAAAAAAAAAATCATTGTGAAGACCAGTAGTAAAGAATCACAGGTTAAGTCCTGCAGACGTGGAACTCATGAAATGATGAGCTGAAAAAAATTTGGTTTTGCCATGAACGGGATCCGAACTCACGTTTCCAGGAAACATGCCTATTATGCTAACCACTACACCACCAATGGCTAAACTTTCTTAGCTTATGTGACCTTATAAACCTTCCGGATTTTATTTATTTGATTCGCACTAGTGGCGCCATCTATCCAGGAAGAGGACAACGCTGTTGCCTCTTTAGAGATGGAATTAATATTTGTCACTTACGCTCGGAGCATTAAATCATAAAATCAGGAGTAAATAATCACAGGATAAGTCCTGTAGACATGGAACTCATGAAATGATGAGCAGCTCATCATTTCATGAGTCACTCTAAAGAGTTCAGTTAAAATTATGGCAGTTGTATTAAATATTGACAAAAAAAATGTTCATTATCATGTTTTATTTAAACTTTTGCATTTGTATTTTTTATCGTTTATCCTTTTTTCATTTTTGCTATTAAGATGTAATAAGCCCAGTTAAGTTTTAATTAATTATGAAATAAAGGTCTTTTAAAGTTATTGAAACAATGAGAGTAGTACTCTCCCAAGAGTATTATGAGGTATTAAATCCCCACCCCCCTCATCATGGTGAGAGGTTGTTGGGTTGTTTTACCTCTGAGCGGCACTTTTTTGCACACCATGGGCTAAATGGCCAGGTCACATGGACCCCGAAGGCTCAGAGAAGGGTGGGGGAGGGGACCGACTGGAATAGCTGTTGGGAGACAGATGGTAGCCTCCCGTCAAGGCCATCCAGCGTGTTCTTTAACGTGCACAGGGTATGGCTCTCCCACACACGGAGCCACGGTTTAACGTCCCATCCGACGGACGGCGGCCTTTCCAAGCCCATCGGTGTCCCCTACTGACCGTGGGCAGGGCGGGGAATTTTGCGGAGATAAATCTCAACGCTGACCCAGCTGGGACTCGAACCTGGGAACTACAGATTACGAACCTGGCGCGCTACCGACTGAGCCCCCCCCGCCCCCCATCATGGTGAGAGCTGAAATATATTTTCTAAGTCGTTCCCTGAAAACAAGAGAATGAAGCATATTAACCGACATTCCCTCCAGAGCGCTCACACCCGTAAAAAAACATTTGAATAATCGGGTTCTATTGAAATGTAAAAGTAAGTTTTTTCCTTAAATTTGTTAAATCAGAGGTTTGTAAGTGTTCCCATTGAGTCCGCCACCGAATAATTTAAATGCTGTCACCAGAAAATTTTAGTAAGTTAAATAAGAATTATGGATAGTATTTCTTTATCACAAATATTTTTCACAAATGAACATTTTCAAACAAGTTCATCAGTATACAGGGTGATTCAGAATTCATCATCAATATTTGGTGGGGAGGTAGGTAATAAGAAACGAAGGAGATTTCACATAGGAAAGCATGGGCGCATATGCCATGTAGTAGGGCAAAATGACCCCAGTTCAATGATGGAAAGAAGACATAAGAAGGAAGTGGTAAGGAAAAAACATTTATTATCTTACATGTAACATTTCTTTGCATTGGTTGTACAGACTTACAAGAGGTGCTCGAATTGCCGACCATGTGCTAGAGCAACTGAAATGCGTGTTACAAGATCCAAAGCACTATCAACAGGGGTCTCGTACACCATGTTTTTCATAGCACCCCATACAAAGAAATCGATTGGAGATAAATCCGGTGAACGTGGTGGCCAAGAAACCGGTCCATCGCGGCCAATCCATTGACCACCAAACTGTCTGCGTAGGTAAGCACGCACAGCATTTGTGAAATGTGCAGGAGCGCCGTCATGCTGGAACCACATTCGCCGGAGACTACCATCAGGAACCTCGTTCAGAAGATCCGGTAACACAGTCTGAAGAAATGTTAGGTACTTGGCACCGTCCAAACGGGATGGTAGTAAATACGGGCCCAACAAACAGTCACCGACAATCCCAGTCCACACATTGACAGCAAAACGTTGTTGCGCAGCTCCAGGTCTTGTACCGTGTGGGTTCTGATGAGCCCACACATGCCAATTGTGTGTGTTGAAGACACCCTCTCGAGTGAACAACGCCTCATCGGTGAAAAGAACATACGTTGGGAAATTGGGATCAACGGCTGTTCTCTGCATGAACCACTGACAAAAAATAACACACTTGGGATGGTCGTCTGCTGCCAATAATTGCACTCTTTGCAGATGAAACGGATGTAACCCTTCATCGTGTAATATCCGCCACGCTGTTGCTTGCGAAATTCCAAACTGCCTAGCCATACCTCATCTGCTAGCACCAGGTTGTTCCTCGATTTCCTGTAGGACAGCTTCCTCTACTGCTACTCTCCGTGCCGATCTGCGCCTCCCTCGATTAACATTACTAGCAGCAAACGATCCTGTTTCACGCAGTTGGCGATGAATACGTGAAAACATTTGATGCTGTGGCACACGGCGGTTTGGGAAGCGCGCTGCATACAATTGCCTGCCTCGAAGACATCTTTCTCCTGCCGCACCGTAAGTTACATGCATATCTGCACATTCATTCCACGTATACCGGTTCATGTTACTTCTGCAAATTCACCTTGTCGAATGACAACTGACTGCACGCGTCAAACAGCTGTGCTTCTGTATGAGAGGTGTGTACACACAGCGCCCTCTACACCACCATGCGTTCGTCTGCCCCCATACTTTCCTATGTGAAATCTCTTTCTTTTCTTATTCCCTTCCTCCCCACTAAATATTGATGATGAATTCTGAATCACCCTGTATATTCAAACTCATAACATTGGTTTTTTATTATGAAATTCTTTCCTTCAGAGAAAGTCATATAAAATATGGTTAATATGTTTAATATTTTATATTATTCAATTTTAAAGTGACTGCAGCGAAATTTCTTGGTCGGTAATGCGGCCAAAACGAATGGTTACTGGCCACGAGAAAATGTCTTTTGAAAACCACTGTCCTAAATTCTGTCCTCGCCTTATATTCAGGCCATGGGAGAAGTAATAAGAGCAGACGCCCTAGAGAGCTTACTTATTAAATGGGGCGGAGGTGGCTCAGTCGGTAGCGCGCCAGGCTCGTAATCTGTAGTTCCCAGGTTCGAGTCCCAGTTGGGTCAGCGTCGAGATTTATCCCCGCAAAATTCCCCGCCCTGCCCACGGTTAGTAGGGGACACCGATGGGCTTGGAAAGGCCGCCGTCCGTCGGATGGGACGTTAAGCCGTGGCTCTGTGTGTGGGAGAGCCATACCTTGTGCACGTTAAAGAACACGCTGGATGACCTTGACGGGAGGCTACCATCTGTCTCCCAACAGCTGTTCCAGTGGGTCCCCTCCCCCAACCTTCTCTTAGCCTTCGGGGTCCATGTGACCTGGCCATTTAGCCCATGGTGTGCCAAAAAGTGCCGCTCAGAGGTAAAACAACCCAACCCTTATTTATTGAAAGTTCGTGAAGCCACGACGGCCATATTGCCATTTAGCCCATGGTGTGCCAAAAAGTGCCGCTCAGAGGTAAAACAACCCAACCCTTATTTATTGAAAGTTCGTGAAGCCACGACGGCCATATTGCTACATCCAAAAATTGAGTCTATTATTAATGTTCTGAAATTTATTCCATCTAATTTCATTCATGCAATGTTATCCACTGGACCAGCTGTTAGAAGACAGATGGTAGCTTCCCATCAAGCGTGTTCCTTAAAGTATGCAGGGTATGGTTCTTCGATCTGACAGATGGCGGTCTTTCCAAGCCCATTGGTGTCTCCAACTGACCGAAGGAAAAGAGGAGAGTTTTGCGGAGATAAATCTCAACTCTGGTCAAGCTGGGAACTGTAGATTGCAAACCAGGCTCGTTACCGACTGAGCCACTCCCGCCCCTACATTACTTTTGTCAGATTCTGAAAGTTCAAATTGTAATACTTCATGAATACCTATCCAACACAAAAAAAATTCTTTTTGCATAAAATAGACTAAATGGCCAGGTCACAAGAACTCCGAGGGCTAAAAGGCTGGGGGAAAGGTACCCTCTGGTTACGAGGTAGATATTAACCTTCCGTCAAAGCCATCCAGTGTTTTCCAGTTTTTTCCATCCAGTTTTTTTCAAAAAAAAAGTAGAATATCTACAGACCAATAGATAGATAAACAACAAATGTAAACAGCAATTCCTTTTTGAAAACGAGCCAAAAAAAAGAACGTAAGGAAGCAGTTTGAAAAGAAACAGAAATCACAAAGAAAAAGTAGGCTGTATTTGATCAGAATTAGTTTAATTTTAAGGAACGGGAGCATTCGGGTGTCTTTTTTTTCTTATAGTGTGAGAATTTTATCTTCAATGACATCAATGTTAATATTTGCGTGAATTTCGTCTCGGGTCACGACATGACGTCATGCATTAGTGGCTTCCGAGAACTTCCTCTGCATGGTATACTCGACGGATTTGCACTTTTTCTAATCGCATTAGCTCTATTGTACATGCAACTAAATACGGTTTAGTGGTTTTTAGTTTCTTTTTTTCTACTAAATTTAATCGTTGTGGTTTCTTTCGCAGCAACTGATAGTCATGAGTGCGAGTCATACGCAGATGTCGTTCCCGTACTTTGTGGTGGTTGACAAATCACGAGTTGGGAATGCAGTCGTTTCTTCTGTAAACGCAACGTATAGGATGGTGGATATAGTAGCTGAAGCTTGCACCAGATGGAGCCATCAATCCGTTACCGAGGGAATAAGAATTGTTAATTTTCAGAAACGGAAAACCGGGACATTTACTGAAAATGTTCCGGTTTCAGCTTTCTGATACCCTGGGACAGTTTTAGTAAAAGTTTCGAATCCAGTTTATGAAACTGACTGGGACATATCATCTCGGTGTAACCACACACAGAAAATTTAAATACATCGTAGAATAGGCGTAATGGTCAAACCGCAACTATGGGCAGGGGCGTAGTGAAGGACTATGGTTGGGGGGGGGGGATGAAATCGAAAATTTTCCAACTGGGAAATCAAAATTTGCCAACTGAGCAAATAATGCTCGGGGGGGGGGGGGGTTGAGGCAATTTTTCCTAACTCTCTTGCATTTGACTTTCGACTTTGCCAACTAGTAATTATTTCACAGAAATTATCCCAATATTTACATATTGTCTGAATTGTAGTAGGTCAGTGTGAAGAATTTTCCCTTGATTTGGCCAACTCTCCTTAATTTCACAAAACCATCCCAATCCAATCTTGACATATCTCCTTATTTGTTGTCACCTCAAAATTTTCCCTCCCCAATATTTTGCCAAGTTTTCTCGATTTTGTCAACTCTCCTTAATTTCACAAAACAAATCTCAATTATCATACCTCGCCTATATTTTACCAAGTGGATTCAAATTTTGCCAACTACCCTAGATTTTCGCAACTCGCCATAATTTTACAGAAAAAAAAATCGAAATTTTTACATCTTCCCTGAATTTTGCCAAGTCACTTCGAATTTTATCAACTCTCCTTAATTCCACAAGAAAGGCACAATTTTCCCAACTCCCCTGTATTTTTACCAAGTGGCTTGGAATTTTGCCAACTACCCTACATTTTGTTGTTTCCTCGATTTCTCTAACACTCCTTAATTTCACAAAATAAATCCCAATTTTCATAAATCACCTATATTTTATCAAGTGGATTCAAATTTTGCCAAGTTTTCTCGATTTTGTCAATTCTCCTTAGTTTCATAAAGACAATCCCAATTTTCTCAACTCGCTCGTATATATTACCAAGTGGATTTGAATTTTCCCAACTGCCCTAGATTTTGCCAAGTTTCCTCGATTCTGCCATCTCGTCATAATTTTATAGAAAAAATTCCCAATTTTTTACATCTCACCTGATTTTTGCAAAGTCACTCTGAATATTGCCAACTCCCCCAAAATTTGCCAACTCTCCTAAATATTGCGAATTTGCCGCGATTTTGCCAACACGCCATAATTTTACAGAAAAAAGATTGCAATTTTTACATCTCACCTGAATTTTGTGAACTCCCCACGATTTTGCCAAGTTACTCCGAATTTTGCCAACTGCCCCTAGATTTTGCAAACTCGCCATAATTTTACAAAAAAAAAATCCAAATTTTTACATCTCGCCTGAATTTTGCCAACTCCCCACGATTTTGCCAAGTTGTCCCAATTTTGCCAACTCACATGTATTTCACTAAGTGGCTTCGAATTTTGCCAACTGCTCTAAATTTTGACGTCTCTCCATTTTCCAAACTGCCTTAGATTTGCCAAGTTGCCTCGTTTTTGACAACTCCCATTAATTTTGCAAAAAAAAATTAAAAATTTTCACAACTCGTATAGATTTTACCAAGTCTCTTCGAATTTTGCCAACTACGAGTTACTTTGGGGGGGGGGGCCTCCCCCATGGCTACGCCCCTGACTATGGAGGTAACAGGTCAGAGACATGGAGGCAGGATTAATTTTCCTACCTCAATGGTCAAAAATTTAAGCTCGTCGAACACTGATTGTATAGTTATTGTAATAGATTGGCGGTAAGCAAAAGCTCGCAGAAGCGGGATTTTTACCGTGGTGTTGGAGAAGTGTGAATTTTACTGTCGTCGATGTTTGAGAAATGCGACTTTTACTGTTGGCTGTGTTGGAGAAATGCGACTTTTACTGTTGGCTGTGTTGGAGAAATGCGACTTTTACTGTTGGCTGTGTTGAAGTGCGACTTTTACTGTTGGCTGTGTTGGAGAAGTGCGACTTTTATGGTTTGCTGTATTAGAGAAGTGCGACTTTTACTGTTGGCTGTGTTGGAGGAGTGCGACTTTTACTGTTGGCTGTGTTGGAGGAGTGCGACTTTTACTGTTGGCGGTGTTTGAGAAAGTTTGTTCGTACCTCGCCGAAAACACTAAATGCCAACGTGTGCTGACTGTTTGGCTCTGAACGATATCTCGTAGATTTCAAAATATCTGTCCAAATTTCTGATGCGATGGGTCCTTCGAGATCAAAGGTCAAAATTCGACCTTCTTGCGTTGGACTGCCAAAAATTGGTGAATAGTGTTTTTTCTGCTATAATGAGATGATTTATCAGTAGCCGATATTTATTTCGGCAGAAACATTTACTATTTTGGGCAACGTAAGAAAAAATTGGGAAAAACATCTGGTTCAATCGCAATAATATATCGAATCTAAGAAGAACAATTTTTATTACTACCATAAATTCAAAACATAAGTGATCCTTTAGTAATATGCTTTCAAGGAATATTCTCTGAATATATCAGATTATCTTCTGCAATATCTTCTATTGGATAAGAACACGGGTCTTGAAATCCTGGAAAAGAAAGTTCATAATGATTCAAGTTTATGGTTTAAGCAATATGCTTTCAATTCGTAAATAGTATAAACCATTTCATACTTAAGATTCTAAACACAATAGATATAAAATAAGCATCAATGAAATTGGTGAACTTAATTTATGCAATTTCTACAATTTTAAACTGATCGGAACACTCAGCCACTTTCATTACGACAAAGATCACGTAATGACGTCAAAGAACTCAACAGATCACAAACTCATCCGAGATTTTTAGTTGGGGGGGGGGGGTCTCGAGTTTTTCAAAATTACGCCACCTATATTATTTACTTACAAATCCTCATGCAGCCATGGGCTATGGAGGTCCAACCAGTAATTTTCTTTCCAGACACATCTCTTCTGAGCTACAACTGCTGCATTTGGCTACTCTAGGCCAATTCTAGCAAGGTCATCTTTGACATTGTCTGCCCATCACATCCTAGGTCTCCCCTTTTCCTGAAGCCTTTAGGCACACTGGTTCATAATCGTACTTGCCAATCTGCAGCTATGCATACGGGCAACATGGCCAAATCAACGCTGTCTCTCTTTGCACAAAATGCTGCTCAAAGAAGGTTGATGATGACTTCTAACCTCGTCATTACTTACAAAGTCAAACCACTTATGCCCAAGATACTGTGCAAGCATCTAGAATCAAAGGCATCACATTTCTTGATATACTGTTTACAAAGTGTAATAATACTTAAATATACTGCTGGCCATTAAAAGTGCAACACCAGGAAAGCCAAGAGATATCAAAGCCATATTTAGTGAATACATAGCTTATGTTACAAGGAACAAATGACTGCAAAAACAACTCGGTTAGACTTGTGGAATACAAAGAAATCAGATCTTGTGTATCCACCATGAGCGGCAATAACCGCTGCTACACGGTCCAGCATTGAGAGGATGAGACATCGGATGCGTGCTTGGGGGATGTCAGTCCATGCAGTTTCGATACGTAGCCAAAGTTCATCTGTTGTAACAACTGCTGGTGTGCTAGTCGGGTTGGGTTGTTTTACCTCTGAGCGGCACTTTTTTGCACACCATGGGCTAAATGGCCAGGTCACATGGACCCCGTAGGCTCAGAGAAGGTTGGGGGAGGGGACCCACTGGAACAGCTGTTGGGAGACAGATGGTAGCCTCCCGTCAAGGCCATCCAGCGTGTTCTTTAACGTGCACAGGGTATGGCTCTCCCGCACACGGGGCCACGGCTTAACGTCCCATCCGACGGACGGCGGCCTTTCCAAGCCCATCGGTGTCCCCTGCTGACCGTGGGCAGGGCAGGGAATCTTGCGGAGATAAATCTCAACGCTGACCCAGCTGAGACTCGAACCTGGGAACTACAGATTACGAGCCTGGCGCGCTACCGACTGAGCCACCCCCGCTCCGGTGTGCTAGTCATTGTGAGATCATGGACCAGGCATGTTCAATTGGGGACAGATCCAGTGAACGTGCAACATCAAGTGTCACATGATGGCTATCCAGGAATTGTTGGACGATGTATTCCACATATGGTCGGGCATTGCCCTGTTGCTAAATGGCCCCAGAGAGCCCTTGAAGATAAGGTACAACCACAAGCTCCAACACCTCAGTGATGTTACGCTGTCTGTTCAAAGTACCGGCCCCTCTTGTTAGGGTATGGCACCCCATACCCTAACAAGAGGGGCCGGACCTGTATGTCACCACATCATGCATGTCTCACTGAGCCTGTCGCCGCAGTACCCCAGTTATGGTCCATCAGAGTGCTGCATACTGAAGTGGGATTCGTCGGAAAAGACGATGTGATGCCATTCGCACATCCATCAGCGACGTTCTTGGCACCATTGCAGTCGCATACACCTGTGTTGTAGAGTCAATGGCAGCCAAAGCAATGGCCACCAAACAAAGATGTTCCGATGCTGCAGATGACGTTGAACCGTACGTGTGGACACTGATTGATGGGCAACACACCCTAACTGTTGAGCTAAGGTGTTTGATGTGGCTGTACGATCATTCAAAGCCATGCACACGAGATGTCTGTCCTCTCGTTCGTTTGTGTGACAGGGCCGTTGAGATCGCTCACGTCCGTGAGTTCGTTCCTCCTAGAGGAATTGATGCAATATTCTCATCACTGTGGCAGCATTCTGTCCAACACGAGCACCGATGTCTCGGTACGATAATCCGCCATCCCGTAATCCCACAATTCTCCCTCGATCAAAGTCGGAAACCTGGTCATATGGATGCCGTGCCCTGTAACACATTCACGTGAAGACGTCCTCAGGCATGTTGTACTTCATTTTTTGTTTTTTAATCGAGAATGTTTTGATTCATTTAAAAATAGTTTTCTCCCAAATCATTATAATATTAAAAAAATTTCCTCAAGCAGCTGCTTGCCAAAGAGGTCTGCGTCGTAGTAGTAGGTCTGTAAGGTCATTTAAAATATGTTTTGTTTGAAAGTAGAGAAATTTTCTGCTGCTCTTTAAGAATATTAAATTTTTCTCTAAGTTTGGGTTGGCCATCTCTGATTTAAACACTCAATGTAGACAATAAACTGCTGAAAACATTCATCTAAAGCAGTTTACCCAATAACATGGCGTAGACACAACAATGGCTCGAAACAATGGAAATAATAATAACAAACATTACTAAAAAAAAAAAGTTTTCAATACATTTTTATGTTACTGCTATTTTTATTCAGTAATTTCATTCAAAACATTAAATTTCCATAAAGAAATGTGAATTTTTTTAATCTACTTCCAAGTTCTTTAAACACTTAAAATAAGAGAGACCCTTGGGGGTGGGGGGCGTAAGTGGTACACAGTTCCTGCCAGACAGCGACTCGCTGACCCTGAAAAACAATGATGTAAAGTGAAATAGGCTTAGTTTCGCGAGTTACTAACCCTGGAAAAGTAGAATGAAATAGACTTACCTCCACTGCGGGAAATGATGCACCAGAAACTACTGGCTGATGCTGGATAGTCTGTAAATACGACCGTGTTGTTTGCAAGGTTGTACGATACAGACACTGGTCTCTTGCCGCTGTTGCACAGACTGTTAAAATAGAAAATATTTGAAAAATCATGCAGCCCATAGTTACAAAAATTATACGTAAAAGAAATTGCAGAAAATTTCAGAAATGCAGTCAAATTGCAATGACTGCATATCTGAAAAAAGTACTTAAAAACGCCTAGGGTTGTGTTGTTTTTACCTCTGAGCGGCACTTTTTTGCACACCATGGGCTAAATGGCCAGGTCACATGGACCCCGAAGACTCAGAGAAGGTTGGGAGAGGGGACCCACTGGAACAGCTGTTGGGAGACAGACAGATGGTAGCCTCCCGTCAAGGCCATCCAGCGTGTTCTTTAACGTGCACAGGGTATGGCCCTCCCCCACACGGGGCCACAGCTTAACGTCCCATCTGATGGACGGCAGCCTTTCCAAGCCCATCAGTGTCCCCTACTGAGCGAGGGCAGGGCGGGGAATTTTGCGGAGATAAATCTCAACGCTGACCCAGCTGGGACTCGAACCTGGGAACTACAGATTACGATCCTGGCGTGCTACCGACTGAGCCACCCCGCCCTAAAAACGCCTAGAAGAAATATTTCCACTAACGTCTTATTGAAAGGAACTCTACTAGAATCTAAACTATATAACATGTACATTAATGAGCATAAGTGTACAAAGAGCCAGGCGTAATCCTCAAGTGAACTACACTGAAAAACGGTGTCTTACACCATTTTATTCGTCCTGTGGTCACGTGGTCAGCACACTTGGCTACTGATCAAAGTGACCTGGGTTCGAGTCCCAGGTAAGGCATGGATGTTTGTGTTTCTTTTCTGCTGAGGTCTCGCCTTCCTTACAGACCTTCTACTATGACGTATCAACTGACAAGTTCCTGTCAGACCTGTGAGGAAAGCAGCTTCTCGAGGAGAAATTTTTATACCCCATTTTACGGTAAAGGCGTAAGGTAACAATAATTTATAGCGAAAAGTCCTCTTTACGAGCAAACAGTTGGATCACGATTTGTAATTCCTTCTGGGGTGGGGCGGGGGTGGCTCAGTCGGTAACGCGCCAGGCTCGTAATCTGTAGTTCCCAGGTTCGAGTCCCAGCTGGGTCAGCGTTGAGATTTATCTCCGCAAAATTCCCGCCCTGCCCACGGTCAGTAGGGGACACCGATGGGCTTGGAAAGGCCGCCGTCCGTCGGATGGGACGTTAAGCCGTGGCCCCGTGTACGGGAGAGCCATAACCTGTGCATATTAAAGAACACGCTGGATGGCCTTGACAGGAGGCTACCATCTGTGTCCAACAGCTGTTCCAGTGGATTCCCTCCCCCAACCTTCTCTGAGCCTTCGGGGTCATTGTGACCCAGTCATTTAACCCATTGTGTGCAAAAAAAGAGAGGTAAACTAACCAATCTGCAGCTAAGCAGCAGAGTTCTCCTTATTGTTAGATGGTGTGCTGTAGGATACTTTCAGTATGCAGATGGGTATCCTAACCCCTGCATATTGAAAGGATCCTACAGCACACCATCTAACAAGAACTGAAAATTTCGAGTTTATTAGTTTAACTTCAGGAGAACTCGCATTTCCCACTAAATTCCAGGTAGAGCATGCCTTTTTACCCCTCTTGTCCCACTAGGACATGTTGATGAAACATGAAAACTTTTGAGAATGGTATTGCACACTGTTTGATTTAATTACTAAGATTTTTCAAATTACTTCAACGTTTCCGAAGCAATAGGAAATAATTTTGTGAGCTTACCTCTCTCCATACAAATTGGTGCCAATGTGGAGATCTTCGTTAAAAGCACAACCGATATTTAATTCTGGACATCGTATGGTTAGCATAGATCCTTCGGGTGCCTGTAGAGACAAAACACAGAATTAAAGAAGGCTGTGGAAGATTTCAGATAGAAATGGAAACGAACCAGAATAACTTATAACCTCTCGCGAATATGGGGTGATCATTTACAAAGAGAACTGAGTTTTTAATTTCCCACATTTAATACCCACTAGCAGTAAAAAATTAAGCTTGAATAATTTTGGAAAAATACAAATCTTAATATATTTGTGCCTATACAACACAAAACACATATATACAGTACTGTGCAAATTAGTTGGGACAATAGGAAAATGCAGTAACAAAGACATCTAAAATATTTATTTGTTTAATAGTGTAGTCAATAGTGAATGTGACCCCCCCCCCCTTAGCTTTAATTACTTCTTTCACCCTCTCAACCATTGATGCCACTAGCTTTCCACATATCTCCTTCACTTCAGGGTCGTGGTACCACACTTTCATGACACTTTCTATCATTTTGGTTTTCGTCGTGCAATCCATCTTAGATGTGCGCGCTTTAATAATGGCCGCCAAATTTTCATTGGGGTTTAGATCGGGTGAATTTCCTGGCCACTCCAATACCTTCAAATGTTGCTGGGTAAAGAAGCTCTTAGCAAGCTTAGAATTGTGGCATGGAGCCAGATCCTGTTGAAATCCCCATCGCTGTTAGGAAACAGCTTCTGCAGTGTTGGAACCATTTTCGCCTCCAGAACGCCTATGTACTTTTTGCTGTCCATCATTCTTTCAATGGGGTGAAGCGTCTGTGGCCCGAATGCTGTGAAACATCCCCAAAACATGACCTTGGGTGGGTGTTTGAGGGATTGCTGGATGTGGCCGGATCGAAGAGGTTCTCCAGGCTTCGCTTGTCCCAACTAATTCGCACAGTACTGTACCTATACACACACCTCACAGATTAACATAGAAATTTCCTGTACTTTAATATTACCTTTATATTCTCTATTATATATACACATATTATTCTCTATTTATATTGTCCCAGAATATTTATATTGTCCCTCTATTATATTACACATATTATTCTCTATTTATATTGTCCCAGAAACCCCATTTATGCTACTACTCTCTTAAAACAAAAAAAGTGTCTTTTTACCCCACCTTGGGGTTAAGGAGACAAATCATTGCTACCAATGTAATCCACTAGACCAGAACCACCACCAAAATTACAAGTTTGTAGCATAGATCGTTTGCAATATTCGTTTAAAGTTTTGACACTTTATATCATATTTTGCCACTAGAAAGTATTCTTATTTTAATTTAATAATTAATAATTTAAAATTTTCACCTTTAGCATTTTCTAAAAAAGGGAATTTGAAATAATGGGTGTTTATATTAAAAATAAAAAATAAAATAAATACCCCCTCAAGCAGCTGCTTGCCACAGAGGTCTAACAGGAGCCTGTCAGTTTATATGCCATAGTAGGAGATCTGAGAGGATGGCGGGAATGAATATAATTATAAATAATAAAAAAAAGGGAATTTGAAATAATGGGTGTTTATATTAATGAATATAATTATAAATACTAAAAAAGGGAATTTGAAATAATGGGTGTTTATATTAATAAATATAATTATAAATACTAAAAAAGGGAATTTGAAATAATGGGTGTTTATATTAATGAATATAATTATAAATACTAAAAAAGGGAATTTGAAATAATGGGTGTTTATATTAATGAATATAATTATAAATACTAAAAAGGGAATTTGAAATAATGGGTGTTTATATTAATGAATATAATTATAAATACTAAAAAAGGGGAATTTGAAATAATGGGTGTTTATATTAATGAATATAAGTATAATACTGATATTTGAAAACCATGCATTATATAATCATTATAAACCCAATAGAGGTAGAATTCCATTGTAAAACTTATCGACAACAAGAACCAGAAATGGCATAAATTTATAAGAACTAGCTTACCGTGATCATGTAAATTATTTTCCTTCTGTTATTGAACAAGTCGGAGAAATTAGCTTTGGCACTATAGGCAATCCAAGTGCTGCTCATGGCCATCAAATTAACGTAGCGATCAACTAGTAAATTGGGAGAGAGAATATTTTATAGCAGTATCGAAGGGAACAAATATCAACTGTTTGATATAACACTGATTCAAGTTTTAAAAATGTTCATCAGAAATTTATATTTGGAAATATTCATAGAAATAAGATCCTAGGGAACAACGGTTCAAAAGGAAGTCATATTGGTTTGTTAAAAGCTATCCCTATCAATACGTTTGTACTTAATAAATCTTTATTATTCAAAAACAGACTGTTATTATATTCATTCTAAATACCCATGTAATCATCATCCTCAAGCAGCCATGGGCTACGGAGGTCCAACCAAACCGTGCAATTTAGTTCTCCAAGCATATCTGTCCTGAGCTATAGCTGCTGCAATCTGACCACTGCATAGCAAATTCTGCCAAGGTCGTGTTTGACATTGTCTGCCCACCGCATCCTAGGTCTTCCCCCTCTTTCTGAGGCCTTTAGGCACACTGTTCATGACCCTATTTGCCAATCTATAATTATTTATATGGACAACATGGCCAAACCAACGGAGTCTCTCTCTGCACAATATGCTGCTTAAAGGAGGTTGCAAACTCCTTTGCCTAACCTCATCATTAGTTACAAAGGTGAACCACCTAATGCCCAAGATACTGCGTAAGCATCTGGAATCAAAAGCATCTAGCTTCCTGTTATCTTGTTTACAAAGTGTCCAAGTTTCACTACAATAACTAACCCTAGAAAGAATCAAACTACTATAAAGTCTAATTTGAGTCTTTAGGTGTATACGCCTATATCTCCACATTCTCCATAGATTCTTAAAAGTCCCGGCAGCAATACCTATTCGTCTGTTAATCTCATGCCGCACATCACCATTATCTGTTACATAGCTCCCAAGATAATTAAACTGTGACACCTGCTCAAGTCTGCAACCATTCAGATTAACTGAATCATAGCCTGCCTGACCAATTTTGATCACTTTAGTTTTCTCTCTGTCTATAACCAAACCTACTCTACTACCAGTTTCCTCAACAGCTCGAATGAAAGAGTTCATCTCATCAACATCATTTGCCAAAAGGCTAAATCATCAGCATAATCTAAATCAGAAATTTTCATATCTTCAGCCCATTTTAGGCCAAAATCTTTCCCTTGAAGTGATTTCGCATAACATAATCAATAACCAAACTAAAGAGAAAAGGAGACAAAATGCATCATTATCGAACACCAGAAGTAATGCTAAAACAATTACTACAAGCCTTACTCTCACACACGACTCATTATTAGAGTTTTCATTATGTTAACTAGATTGATTGGTAAGTCATACGATCTCATAAACAACCACAAATTATGACGATCAACAGAGTCGAAAGCCTTTTTGAAATCAACAAAGAATTTTGATATCAACCTAGAATTTGCCAAGTACGAATGTACTATTTTCGGTAGGTTGGGAATTTTTGAACCCAAATTTTGTTTCTGACCCCATTTTAAGAAACAATTTAGGACGAGTGGGTATATAACTGGATGGAACCAGAATCGACCAAAATGACTCTTTCGATCTATTTTTATCGAAAATTATTCACGCCGAATAAGATTTTATGGTAACGTCCTATGTTATCGAATCGGCGACTTCTTCGAATAATCTGCATTTAATAGGATATGTTTGAATATTTCTGCGAGTATTATTCTGTCTCGCGCGGCAGATATTTCCTTCAGGGATTTGTTTTACTGAGATTATTTGATAAAGCAATAAAAACCCTCCAAGTAATCCTAAATTAGGTTATATAAAAAATAAATAAATACCCCCTCAAGCAGCTGCTTGCCACAGAGGTCTGACATGAGCCTGTCAGTTTATATGCCATAGTAGAAGGTCTGTGAGGATGGAAGGACCTCAGCAGAAAAACGACACAGACGTCCATGCCTTATCCGGGGCTCGAACCCAGGTCCCTTAGATCAGTAGCCAAGCGCGCTAACCACTGGGCCATGGATGGCAAATTAGGATACTGACATAAATATAAGTATCTTTTATAAGATTCTAATGAAATCCGATAGAAATTTCACTAAGACTTAGTCTACGAGCCATTCGTGATTCGTGCATTTGCATTACTGCTGGGCAGAGCCGGATCTCGGGGGGGGGGGGAACTAAAGAGGCCATGCCCCTTTCATAATGCTAAAAATGGTAAAAAATGGTGAAAGTTATTTATATTTCATGCATTTTTGAAGAATTTTTTTAAAGATCTGCAAAACGGATGGGAGAAGTGTTATACTGCATTGGTAATCCACTCTAACCTCCAATTTGGATTTTTTCCCGCTCGATCGGGTTTCTTGCCCCCCCCCCCCCCCCCCCCCCCCCATCCCGCTCCCCTATTATTTTTCTAGATCTGGGACTGCTACTGGGGATAGCGACAGGACGTTTATTGGAAAATTTCACGTCCGAAAAGAGTTAATTTCTTCTTTTATATTCGGAGCATTTTAACTTTAATGAAAAACTAACATTAAATTCACACTCAGTATAGTGAACATAAAACAGAAAAAAAATGTTTTGAGGACCTTATGAAAAAAAGAAATCTCTTTTCAGCGGTAAAAGGCACTTGAACATTTTTTTTTCCATTTATTAATATGGTCTGCAATTTTATTCGTTTTATAAAGTTATTAGCATTTATTTCATACGTATCGTGAATATAAATTGCTTTTTCTACTTCATATATTCATATTATTGTGTTATAATATTAGCATACAAAAAATCTCGGTAGAACTAGTTATAATTGGGTTATTATACCTCTCAGTGGCAGTTTTTTTCACACCATGGGCTAAATGGCCAGGTCACATGGACCCCGAAGGCTCGGAGAAGATTGGGGAAGGGGATCCAATAGAACAGCTGTTGGAGACAGATGGTAGTTTCCCATCAACGCCATCCAGCGTGTTCTTTAACGTGCACAGGGTGTGGCTCTCCCGCACACGGAACCACGGTTTAATGTCCCATTCGACGTCCCTAACTGACCGTGGGCAAAGCTGGGAGTTTTGAGGAGATAAATCTCAACGCTGACCCAACAGGGACTCGAACCTGGAACTGCCGATTACGAGCCTGGCGCGCTGCCGACTGAGCCACCCCCGCCCCGAAAAGGAGGGATGAAAAAAACACAATCGAGCCTAAAACATGCCATAAATAGGAAGGGGGCAAGAAACACAATCGAGCCTAAAACATGCCATAAATATGAAGGGGGCAAGAAACACAATCGAGCTTATAACATGCCATAAATAGGAAGGGGGCAAGAAACACAATCGAGCCTAAAACATGCCATAAATAGGAGGGGGGCAAGAAACGCAATCGAACCTAAAACATGCCATAAATAGGAAGGGGGCAAGAAACGCAATCGAGCCTAAAACATGCCATAAATAGGAAGGGGTTCAAGAAACGCAATATATAGGAAGAATAAATAACGCAATATATAGGAAAAATAATAAACGCAATATATAGGAAGATAAATAGGAAGGGTGGCAAGATACACAATCGAGCCTAAAACGGGCGATATATAGGAAGGGGGCAAGAAACACAATCGAGCTTAAAACATGCCATAAATATGAAGTGGACAAGAAACATAATCGAGCCTAAAACATGCCATAAATAGGAGGGGGGGCAAGAAACGCAATCGAGCCTAAAACATGCCATAAATAGGAAGGGGGGCAAGAAACACAATCGAGCCTAAAATGTGCCATAAATAGGAAGAGGGCAAGAAACACAATCGAGCCTAAAACGTGCGATAAATAGGAAGGGGGCAAGAAACGCAATCGAGCCTAAAACATGCCATAAATAGGAAGGGGGCAAGAAACGCAATCGAGCCTAAAACATACCATAAATAGGAAAGGGGCAAGAAATGCAATCGAGCCTAAAACATGCCATATATAGGAAGGGGGCAAGAAATGCAATCGAGCCTAACACATGCCATAAATAGGAAGGGGGGGGGGCAAGAAACGCAATCGAGCCTAAAACATGCCATAAATAGGAAGGGGGGCAAGAAACACAATCGAGCCTAAAACATGCAATAAATAGGATGGGGGCAAGAAATGCAATCGAGCCTAAAACATGCCATAAATAGGAAGGGGGCAAGAAACACAATCGAGCCTAAAACGTGCCATAAATAGGAAGGGGGCAAGAAACACAATCGAGCCTAAAACGTGCGATAAATAGGAAGGGGGCAAGAAATGCAATCGAGCCTAAAACATGCCATATATAGGAAGGGGGCAAGAAATGCAATCGAGCCTAACACATGCCATAAATAGGAAGGGGGGGGGCAAGAAACGCAATCGAGCCTAAAACATGCCATAAATAGGAAGGGGGGCAAGAAACACAATCGAGCCTAAAACATGCAATAAATAGGATGGGGGCAAGAAATGCAATCGAGCCTAAAACATGCCATAAATAGGAAGGGGGCAAGAAACACAATCGAGCCTAAAACGTGCCATAAATAGGAAGGGGGCAAGAAACACAATCGAGCCTAAAACGTGCGATAAATAGGAAGGGGGCAAGAAACACAATCGAGCCTAAAACATGCCATAAATAGGAAGGGGGCAAGATACACAATCGAGCCTAAAACGTGCGATAAATAGGAAGGGGGCAAGAAACACAATCGAGCTTAAAACATGCCATAAATATGAAGGGGGCAAGAAACACAATCGAGCCTAAAACATGCCATAAATAGGAAGAGGGCAAGAAACAAAATCGAGCCTAAAACATGCCATAAATATGAAGGGGGCAAGAAACACAATCGAGCCTAAAACATGCCATAAATAAGAAGGGGGGCAAGAAACACAATCGAGCCTAAAACTTGCCATAAATAGGAAGGGGGGCAAGATACACAATCGAGCCTAAAACGTGCGATAAATAGGAAGGGGGCAAGAAACACAATCGAGCTTAAAACATGCCATAAATATGAAGGGGGCAAGAAACACAATCGAGCCTAAAACATGCCATAAATAGGAAGGGGGGCAAGAAACGCAATCGAGCCTAAAACATGCCATAAATAGGAAGGGGGCAAGAAACACAATCGAGCCTAAAACGTGCCATAAATAGGAAGGGGGCAAGAAACACAATCGAGCCTAAAACGTGCGATAAATAGGAAGGGGGCAAGAAACACAATCGAGCCTAAAACATGCCATAAATCGGAAGGGGGCAAGAAACGCAATCGAGCCTAAAACATACCATAAATAGGAAAGGGGCAAGAAATGCAATCGAGCCTAAAACATGCCATAAATAGGAAGGGTGCAAGAAACGCAATCGAGCCTAAAGCATGCCATGAATAGGAAGTGGGCAAGAAACGCAATCCAGCCTAAAACATGCCATAAATAGGAAGGGGGCAAGAAACGCATTCGAGCCTAAAACATGCCATAAATAGGAAGGGGGGCAAGAAACGCAATCGAGCATAAAACATGCATAAATAGGAAGGGGGCAAGAAACACAATCGAGCCTAAAACATGCCATAAATAGGAAGGGGGCAAGACACAAAATCGAGCCTAAAACATGCCATAAATAGAAAGGTGGCAAGAAACGCAATCGAGCCTAAAACATACCATAAATAGGAAAGGGGCAAGAAATGCAATCGAGTCTAAAACATGCCATAAATAGGAAAGGGGCAAGAAATGCAATCGGGCCTAAAACATGCCATAAATAGGAAGGGGGCAAGAAATGCAATCGAGCCTAAAACATGCCATAAATAGGAAAGGGGGCAAGAAACGCAATCGAGCCTAAAACATGCCATAAATAGGAAGGGGGGCAAGAAACACAATCGAGCCTAAAACATGCCATAAATAGGAAGGGGGCAAGAAATGCAATCGAGCCTATAACATTCCATAAATAGGAAGGGGGGCAAGAAACACAATCGAGCCTGAAACGTGCCATAAATAGGAAGGGGGACAAGAAACAGAATCGAGCCTAAAACTTGCGATAAATAGGAAGGGGGCAAGAAACACAATCGAGCCTAAAACATGCCATAAATAGGAAGTGGGCAAGAAACAAAATCGAGCCTAAAACATGCCATAAATATGAAGGGGGCAAGAAACACAATCGAGCCTAAAACATGCCATAAATAAGAAGGGGGGCAAGAAACACAATCGAGCCTAAAACGTGCCATAAATAGGAGGGGGCAAGAAACACAATCGAGCCTAAAACATGCCATAAATAGGAAGGGGGCAAGAAACGCAATCGAGCCTAAAGCATGCCATAAATAGGAAGTGGGCAAGAAACGCAATCGAGCCTAAATCATGCAATAAATAGGAAGGGGGCAAGAAACGCAATCGAGCCTAAAACATGCCATAAATAGGAAGGGGGGGCACGAAACACAATCGAGCCTAAAATGTGCCATAAATAGGAAGGGGGCAAGAAACACAATCGAGCCTAAAACGTGCGATAAATAGGAAGGGGGCAAGAAATGCAATCGAGCCTAAAACATGCCATAAATAGGAAGAGCGGCAAGAAACACAATCGAGCCTGAAACGTGCCATAAATAGGAAGGGGGGCAAGAAACACAATCGAGCCTAAAACGTGCGATGAATAGGAAGGGGGCAAGAAACACAATCGAGCCTAAAACATGCCATAAATAGGAAGGGGGCAAGAAACACAATCGAGCCTAAAACATGCCATAAATAGGAAGGGGGCAAGAAACACAATCGAGCCTAAAACATGCCATAAATAAGAAGGGGGGCAAGAAACGCAATCGAGCCTAAAACATGCCATAAATAGGAAAGGGGCAAGAAACGCAATCGAGCCTAAAACATACCATAAATAGGAAAGGGGCAAGAAATGCAATCGAGCCTAAAACATGCCATAAATAGGAAAGGGGCAAGAAATGCAATCGAGCCTAAAACATTCCATAAATAGGAAGGGGGGCAAGAAACACAATCGAGCGTAAAACGTGCCATAAATAGGAAGGGGGGGCAAGAAACACAATCGAGCCTAAAACGTGCGATAAATAGGAAGGGGGCAAGAAACACAATCGAGCCTAAAACATGCCATAAATAGGAAGGGGGCAAGACACACAATCGAGCCTAAAACATGCCATAAATAGAAAGGGGGCAAGAAACGCAATCGAGCCTAAAACATGCCATAAATAGGAAAGGGGCAAGAAATGCAATCGGGCCTAAAACATGCCATAAATAGGAAGGGAGCAAGAAACACAATCGAGCCTCAAACATGTCATAAATTGGAAGGGGGGTAAGAAACACAATCGAGGGTAAACCATGCCATAAATAGGAAGGGGCAAGAAACGCAATCGAGCCTAAAACATGCCATAAATAGGAAGGGGGGCAAGAAACACAATCGAGCCTCAAACATGTCATAAATATGAAGGGGGCAAGAAACACAATCGAGCTTATAACATGCCATAAATAGGAAGGGGGCAAGAAACACAATCGAGCCTAAAACATGCCATAAATAGGAAGGGGGGCAAGAAACGCAATCGAGCCTAAAACATGCCATAAATAGGAAGGGGGCAAGAAACACAATCGAGCCTCAAACATGTCATAAATTGGAAGGGGGGTAAGAAACACAATCGAGCCTAAAACGTGCGATAAATAGGAAGGGGGCAAGAAACACAATCGAGCCTAAAACATGCCATAAATAGGAAGGGAGCAAGAAACACAATCGAGCCTAAAACGTGCGATAAATAGGAAGGGGGCAAGAAACACAATCGAGCCTAAAACATACCATAAATAGGAAAGGGGCAAGAAATGCAATCGAGCCTAAAACATGCCATAAATAGGAAGGGGGCAAGAAACGCAATCGAGCCTAAAGCATGCCATAAATAGGAAGTGGGCAAGAAACGCAATCGAGCCTAAAACGTGCAATAAATAGGAAGGGGGCAAGAAACGCAATCGAGCCTAAAACATGCCATAAATAGGAAGGGGGCAAGAAACGCAATCGAGCCTAAAACATGCCATAAATAGGAAGGGGGTAAGAAACACAATCGAGCCTAAAACATGCCATAAATAGGAAGGGGGCAAGAAACACAATCGAGCCTAAAACATGCCATAAATAGGAAGGGGGCAAGAAACGCAATCGAGCCTAAAACATGCCATAAATAGGAAGGGGGCAAGAAACGCAATCGAGCCTAAAACATGCCATAAATAGGAAGGAGGCAAGAAACACAATCGAGCCTAAAACATGCCATAAATATGAAGGGGGCAAGAAACACAATCGAGCCTAAAACGTGCCATAAATAGGAAGGGGACAAGAAACACAATCGAGCCTAAAACATGCCATAAATATGAAGGGGGCAAGAAACACAATCGAGCCTAAAACATGCCATAAATAGGAAGGGGGCAAAAAACGCAATGGAGCCTAAAACATGCCATAAATAGGAAGGGGGCAAGAAACGCAATCGAGCCTAAAACATGCCATAAATAGGAAGGAGGCAAGAAACACAATCGAGCCTAAAACATGCCATAAATATGAAGGGGGCAAGAAACACAATCGAGCCTAAAACGTGCCATAAATAGGAAGGGGACAAGAAACACAATCGAGCCTAAAACATGCCATAAATATGAAGGGGGCAAGAAACACAATCGAGCCTAAAACATGCCATAAATAGGAAGGGGACAAGAAACACAATCGAGCCTAAAACATGCCATAAATATGAAGGGGGCAAGAAACACAATCGAGCTTATAACATGCCATAAATAGGAAGGGGGCAAGAAACACAATCGAGCCTAAAACATGCCATAAATAGGAAGGGGGGGCAAGAAACGCAATCGAGCCTAAAACATGCCATAAATAGGAAGGGGGCAAGAAACACAATCGAGCCTAAAACATGCCATAAATAGGAAGGGAGCAAGAAACACAATCGAGCCTCAAACATGTCATAAATTGGAAGGGGGGTAAGAAACACAATCGAGGGTAAACCATGCCATAAATAGGAAGGGGCAAGAAACGCAATCGAGCCTAAAACATGCCATAAATAGGAAGGGGGGCAAGAAACACAATCGAGCCTCAAACATGTCATAAATTGGAAGGGGGGTAAGAAACACAATCGAGCCTAAAACGTGCGATAAATAGGAAGGGGGCAAGAAACACAATCGAGCCTAAAACATGCCATAAATAGGAAGGGAGCAAGAAACACAATCGAGCCTAAAACGTGCGATAAATAGGAAGGGGGCAAGAAACACAATCGAGCCTAAAACATACCATAAATAGGAAAGGGGCAAGAAATGCAATCGAGCCTAAAACATGCCATAAATAGGAAGGGGGCAAGAAACGCAATCGAGCCTAAAGCATGCCATAAATAGGAAGTGGGCAAGAAACGCAATCGAGCCTAAAACATGCAATAAATAGGAAGGGGACAAGAAACGCAATCGAGCCTAAAACATGCCATAAATAGGAAGGGGGGCAAGAAACGCAATCGAGCCTAAAACATGCCATAAATAGGAAGGAGGCAAGAAACACAATCGAGCCTAAAACATGCCATAAATATGAAGGGGGCAAGAAACACAATCGAGCCTAAAACGTGCCATAAATAGGAAGGGGACAAGAAACACAATCGAGCCTAAAACATGCCATAAATATGAAGGGGGCAAGAAACACAATCGAGCCTAAAACATGCCATAAATAGGAAGGGGGCAAAAAACGCAATGGAGCCTAAAACATGCCATAAATAGGAAGGGGGGCAAGAAACACAATCGAGCCTCAAACATGTCATAAATTGGAAGGGGGGTAAGAAACACAATCGAGGGTAAACCATGCCATAAATAGGAAGGGGCAAGAAACGCAATCGAGCCTAAAACATGCCATAAATAGGAATGGGGGCAAGAAACACAATCGAGCCTAAAACGTGCCATAAATAGGAAGGGGGCAAGAAACACAATCGAGCCTAAAACGTGCGATAATAGGAAGGGGGCAAGAAACACAATCGAGCCTAGAACATGCATTTCATCAAAAAATTTGCAGGCATTATTTAACCCATATCTGCATACTAAACCAGTGGGCCTATGTGTTTGTATTAGGGATCCTGAACCTATTTTGGGCAAAACATTAAAACAAATTTTTAGAGCCGCAAATTATAATCTTCCGAGTCTAGAGCCATACCAGGAAAAAATACAAACGCAAATTTTATTAACATTAAACCCATAACTTATACTGATAATGATAAACATATTGAAGTGTATACGATAAAATTATTGGAAATAATTAACTAGAACGCATATCGTCTCTGGAATCCGAGCCTAAAACGTGCCATAAATAGGAAGGGGGCAAGAAACACAATCGAGCCTAAAACGTGCGATAAATAGGAAGGGGGCAAGAAACACAATCGAGCCTAGAACATGCCATAAATAGGAAGGGGGGCAAGAAACACAATCGAGCCTAGAACATGCCATAAATAGGAAGGGGGCAAGAAACGCAATCGAGCCTAAAACATGCCATAAATAGGAAGGGGGCAAGAAACGCAATCGGCCTAAAACATGCCATAAATAGGAAGGGGGCAAGAAACGCAATCGAGCCTAAAACATGCCATAAATAGGAAGGGGGCAAGAAACGCAATCGAGCCTAAAACATGCCATAAATAGGAAGGGGGCAAGAAACGCAATCGAGCCTAAAACATGCCATAAATAGGAAGGGGGCAAGAAACGCAATCGAGCCTAAAACATGCCATAAATAGGAAGGGGGCAAGAAACGCAATCGGCCTAAAACATGCCATAAATAGGAAGGGGGGCAAGAAACGCAATCGAGCCTAAAATATGCCATAAATAGGAAGGGGGCAAGAAACACAATCGAGCCTAAATATGCCATAAACAGGCGAAGAGACTGGATGGCCAATGCAGCATAATATCTGCCCCTCCGTTTTACAAGTAAAAGTCTTGAAAAGTGCATGAAATGTAAATAAATTTAACAGTTATTTGGCTTTTATTACCCCTTTAGCTCCCCCTCCCATTTTCTAGATCCGGCCCTGCTAACCAGTAAGTCAAACGTCTTCGAACTTAAAAAAATACGACTATTCCTTACCTTGAATGACATGACTCTGCAAGTAGCAACGAAAGCCTGTACTGGTGTTGTTGCCATCGGAATAAAAAGTAATAACGTTGCTATCTTCAATCGACTGCCGACCTTTGTAAGTGTTGCCACAATATCTGAAATAATAAAAATAAGAGAAATGAGTAGTTAGGGAGCAAAGCACGCTGATGGAAGTAAATATAAGGGATGCGTAAACACAATAACTTAGATATAATTATTACTTTATCTTAAACTTAATGCTGAATTTTTTTAGCTACAGTTAATGTCGATTACGAAGCAGTGTTATCACTACAGTCTGTTAATGAAAAAAAAAATCGATTATCAAATTACCTTCGACGTCAGAAAAACCTAATTTAGTTATTCGTCCCCACAGTTCTTTTATCCCTTCACCCATCTATAAATAAATAAATAATAAAAATAAATACCCCCTCAAGCAGCTGCTTGTCACATTTATATTCCATAGTAGAAGGTCTGAGAGGATGGCAGGCCTTCAGCATAAAGACGACACAAACAGCCATGCCTTAACCGGGGCTCGAACCCAGGTCCCTTAGATCAGTAGCCAAGCGTGCTAAACAACCAAAAAAAAATCCTAATTTTAGTACATTAAACGTCCAGGATCTCCAAAAGAAATTTGGAAGAGGGAGCGACTGACCCCTTTACTCCCCCCCCCCACAAATCACTTGTCGAGTTATGGATGCTATAATAGTTAATGACAGCGTATTCATAGTGAGTAAGTTTCTCCAAAAAAGTCTGGCAACACCACTGAAAGACGTTTTGCAGTTCTTTATTACCTTTTGCCTACTGTTCGTGTTTTTACGATAGAACAATACACTAAATTCAACCTTCATTAAACCACCAAGAATTTGAAGCGACAGGCGAGTGTAACCACACTTATTTAAGTGAATGACTGCCGAAAAAAATGCTTCATTGGATACTATAAGAATATGAAATACTAGAACTCAATCGGCTCTTGATTTCTGTATTGTCACATCGACCCTTATCTGACATTGAAGGGGCAGGAGTGGCTCAGTTGGTAGCGCGCCAGGCTCGTAATCTGTATTTCCCAGGTTCGAGTCCCAGCTGGGTCAGCGTTGAGATTTATCTCCGCAAAATTCCTCACCCTGCCCACTGTCAGTGGGGGACACCGATGGGCTTGGAAAGGATGCCGCCCATCGGATGGGACGTTAAGCCATGGTCCCGTGTACGGGAGAGCCATGCCCTGTGCACGTTAAAGAACACGCCGGATGGCCTTGACGGGAGGCTACCATCTGTCTCCTAACAGCTATTCCAGTGGGTTCCTTCCCCCAGCCTTCTCTGAGCCTTCGGGGTCCATGTGACCTGGCCATTTAGCCCATGGTGTGCAAAAAAGTGCCGCTCAGAGGTAAAACAATCCAACTGATAGTGAAGCATAGCAAGCAAAACTTAAATGGTTAATAAATAGTTCGGCGGCCGGTAGTTCAGCTGTCAAAGCACCTGACATATTATCGAGAAGCTTTGTTTATATCCTTAAAGCATGAAAAAAATACTAAACATTTCTTTTCTGACAAGTTCCCATTAGAGAAAAGGACATGCGTGATTTTTTTCATTTGACCAATCACTGTAAGAGAATAATACGTCACACTATTTCATCACTTCCTATTGTTTCCTTCTGACCGAGCTCTGCGCATGCGTCAAACTGAAAACAAGGTCGTTTGTTTCCTGTCTCAGGAACCAGGGAATTGAGGAAGAGTGAAGAGTGAAGTTGTAATCTCTTGAAGATTAATTATCTCTGTTGAAGAAGAAGACAATGGAAGGATTTGAAACGTGACTGAATTCTTTCCAAGGGAATCTTCTGCGGACGCCATTGTTTATCCTCCAATTTCTCTCCATGCCATAAGAACACTCATGTTGGGATCTTTAATTCCAGTTGTTATTTCTTTGTTTCAAAATCTCTTTGTAACAAGGTACGGGGGTGGCTCAGTCGGTAGCGCGCCAGGCTCATAATCTGTAGTTCCCAGGTTCGAGTTCCAGCTGGGTCAGCGTTGAGATTTATCTCTGCAAAATTCCCCGCCCTGCCCACTGTCAGTAGGGGACACCGATGGGCTTGGAAATGTCGCCGTCCGTCGGATGGGACGTTAAGCCTTGGCCCCTTGTGCGGGAGAGCCATACCCTGTGCACGTTAAAGAACACGCTGGATGGCCTTGACGGGAGGCTACCATCTGTCTCCCAACAACTGTTCCAGTGGGTCCCCTCCCCCAACCTTCTGTGAGCCTTCGGGGTCCATGTGACCTGACCATTAATCCCATGGTGTGCAAAAAAGTGCCGCTCAGAGGTAAAACAACCCAACTCTTTGTAACAACTTCTGCAGGCAAATATTCTGCAGACAAATGTCCTAATGGCTAGCAATTTGGGCTATAAACCGTTCGGTACCGAATCGTGTTATTCTAATGAGCTGAATGATATCGGTTATGGGAAAGAAGATTCTGAGATCTCCAACTCTTAGCTTACATCAGCGGAAGATGTTGCTGTAAGCAGGACTGAATCTAGGGGTGGGGGTGGGGCACTCTAGCCTTTGATAATGCTAGTAAAAGTAATAAAAGCAAAAAAAAATATTAAATTTTTCACGAAAATTTTTGAAGACCTGTAAAATTGCTTTGGAAATCCATTTGTTGTTGGTTTAGGTTGTTTTACCTCTGAGCGGCACTTTTTTTGCACACCATGGGCTAAATGGCCAGGTCACAAGGACCCCGAAGGCTCAGAAAAGGTTGGGGGAGGGGACCCACTGGAACAACTGTTGGGAGACAAATGGTAGCCTCCCATCAAGACCATCCAGCATGTTCTTTAACGTTCACAGGGTATGGCTCTACCACACACGGGGCTACGGCTTAACGTCCCATCCGACTGCCATGCCCATCGGTGTCCCCTACTGACCGTGGGCAGGGCGGGGAATTTTGCGGAGGTAAATCTCAACGCTGATTGGAAATCTAGTCTTTTGCCTCCCCCTTCCTTTATGTATTTTGGGTTCGATTGTGTTACTTGCTTCCTCGATTTTTTTCTATATCAGGGCATGGGTGTAAGAGTGGTTTCCAACTCGAAGCAGATTATGATAATGGAGGACCGTTGGATGCGATCTTCACTTTGGAGCTTTGCTCGGATTGTTTTTTCTCTGAGAAGCCGTTTCTTTGTGTGCACAAAATGAGCTAAATTGCCAGTTCACAAGAACCCCGAAGGGCTCAGAGGATGTTGGGGGTATAGGACTGCCATTTGGAGACAGATGGTAGTCTCTCGTCAAGACCATCCAGCGTGTTCTTTAACACTCACAGGGCATGTCTCTCCTGCACGTGGACCACGGCTTAACTTCCCATCGACGGAGGGCAGCGTTTCGAAGCCCGTCGATATCGCTTTACTCACTGAGGGCAGAGTCGGAGAAAGGAGAGACGGCAGTGGTATAGTTGGGATTCGAACCTGGGAACTTGCAGATTACGAGCCTGGTGCGTTAACGACTGAAACCTTGAAGCTTCAGTTTGCACACGAGACATTTCCGTAAATGTCGGTTTTTCTAATAGAACCCGATTTCGAACAATCAAGTAATTCCATCAATTAAAAGTACACCGTCAAACTGACACTAAAATCACTAGTCATTATTATATATATTACCAGTTTTGTTTCGCCAAACACAAGCGTTCATCAATTAAAGGAATTTATAAGGTATAGTCGTTCAAAAAAATATCCGAACACTAGTGTTGATTAGAGAATTCAGGAAAAATATCTGGCAACGATTTTTTTTAGAAATTAGTGATCTGGCAACCTTCGTGTCACGTGATTACAGAATTCAGGAAAAATATCTGGAGGGTGTACAGCAACTGTACACGCTCCAGTTACCGTTCACAGCAAACTGGAGCGTGTGCAGTTATTGCACACGCTCTAGTTTGCTGTGAACGGTAACTGCACACGCTCAATATTTCCGTGAGTGAGCCCACATGATCTAGTATCAAAATAATATGACCACCTACAGTCGCTCAAAAAAGTATCCGAACACTATGGTTGATTACAGAATTCAGAAAAAATATCTGGTAACGATTTTTTTAGAAATAAGTGATCTGGCAACCTTCGTGTCACGTGATACGAAGGTTGATCACTAATTTCTAAAAAAATCGTTGCCAGATATTTTTTCTGCATTCTGTAATCAATCATAGTGTTCGGTTATTCTTTTGAGCGAATGTACCCCCTGGAAATGTGTTTGTAACTGGCGAGTATAACAATGGGAACAAAATAAAACATATATGTATATACACATTAAATTTTGTATTCATAAATTACATATATCGATAAACAAAAAAAATGACATAATTTAACAAATCTTATGAAATTATAAACATTTAACTGGGTAATTAGTGAAATGGCTACTTTGTTACTAGATCTAGCAACTTTTGAGTTTTCACGTCGTACCCAAAAAAATTTTACACCTTATCCTCAAGGGGTACTCGTATCCCAAGAGGGGCGGGGGTGGCTCAGTCGGTAGCGCGCCAGGCTCGTAATCTGTAGTTCCCAGGATCGAGTCCCAGCTGGGTCAGCGTTGAGATTTATCTCCGCAAAAATCCGCGCTCTGCCCACGGTCAGTAGGGGACACCGATGGGCTTGGAAAGGCCGCCGTCCGTCGGATGGGACGTTAAGCCGTGGCCCCGTGTGCGGGAGAGCCATATCCTGTGCACGTTAAAGAACACGCTGGATGGCCTTGACGGGAGGCTACCATCTGTCTCCCAACAGCTGTTCCAGTGGGTCCCCTCCCCCAACCTTCTCTGAGCCTTCGGGGTCCATGTGACCTGTCAAAAAAATTATGTCATTTTTTTTGACCATTTAGCCCATGGTGTGCAAAAAAGTGTCGCTCAGAGGTAAAACAATCCAACCCAACGTATCCCATGTAGAGAACCCCTTATTTAAATGATTAGTAAGGAAATTAGTGGTTGGGTTTAACCGAATAAGAATAAAATATAAATATAAAATGAAGGATAACTTGGTGAACAATTTGGTTTTGTGGAAGGTAAGCCGTCCCATGGCCGAGTGGTTAGCGCGCTTGGCTACTGATCTAAGGGACCTGGGTTCGAGTCCCGGGTAATGTATGTGTTGTTTTCTGCTGAGGTCCTGCCATCCTCTCAGACTTTCTACTATGGCATATAAACTGACAGGCTCCTGTCAGACCTCTGTGGCAAGCAGCTGCTTCAGGAGGTATTTTTTTTTTACCTTTGAGCGGCACTTTGAGCGGTCACAAAGACCCCAAAGGATCGGAGAAGGTTGGGAGAAGGGGGTACACTAGATAAACGTCAAGGCTATCCAGCATGTTCTTTAACGAGAATAGGGTGTGGCCCTCCCGTATATGGAGGGTTGGGGTGGTTCAGATGGTAGTGCACCAGGCTCGTAATCTGCAGTTCCCAGGTTCGAGTCTCGGCTGGGTCAGCATTCAGATTTGTCTCCGCGAAACTCCTCGCCCTGCCCTCGGTCAGTAGGGGACACTGATGGGCTTAAAAAGGCCACCGTCCATCGGACTGGATGTTAATCCGTGGCCCCGTGTGAGGGAGAGCCATATCCTGTGCACATTAAAGAACATGCTGGATGGCCTTGACGGGAGGTTACCATCTGTCTCCCAATAGCTGTTCCAGTGGGTCTCCTTCCCCAACCTGCTCTGAGCCTTCGGGGTCCATGTGACCTGGCCATTTAGCCCATGGTGTGCAAAAAAGTGCCGCTAAGAGCTAAAACAACCCAACCCGCTCCACTAAAATGTAGACAGTCAAATTTCCCTTTTTTGCTGAAGAACCCTTATTTTTAAAAACATGGAACTTCAGATTCGTTGATATAATTTTTGGAAATACAGTACTAAGGGAATTATTGGCACTCACCTGACTAATGGCCAGAGAGCGGAAGACACTGCAAAGTAATCTTTACGACACCAATCTGAGAGTTCGAGGCTGAAATTACTGCATTTCATCGTTATGGTGCTGGCAATAGGTGCCTGAAAAATAACACCACACGACAACAAATTTTAAAATGCACTCTGATACATACGAAATAATATATTCAATAGAGTAAAATCTACAATGATGAAAAATATGTTTGTTGACTCGAAAAGTTCAACAGGAAGTTAGAAAATGGGTTGGGTTTTTGGGTTGTTTTACCTCTGAGCGGCACTTTTTTGCACACCATGGGCTAAATGGCCAGGTCACATGGACCCCGAAGTTTCAGAGAAGCTTGGGGGAGGGGACCCATTGGAACAGCTGTTGGGAGACAGATGGTAGCCTCCCGTCAAGGCCATCCAGCGTGTTCTTTAACGTGCACAGGGTATCGCTCTCCCGCACACGGGGATACGGCTTAACGTCCCATCCGACGGACGACGGCCTTTCCAAGCCCATCGGTGCCCCCTACTGACCATGGGCAGGACGGGGAATTTTGCGGAGATAAATCTCAACGCTGACCCAGCTGGGACTCGAACCTGGGAACTGCAGATTACGAGCCTGGCGCGCTACCGACTGAGCCACCCCCGCCCCAGTTAGAAAATGGAGTGAGTCCGTGAGTGAGCCCACACGATCTAGTATCAAAATAATATGACCACCTACAGTCGCTCAAAAAAGTATCCGAACACTATGGTTGATTACAGAATTCAGAAAAAATATCTGGTAACGATTTTTTTTAGAAATAAGTGATCTGGCAACCTTCGTGTCACGTGATACGAAGGTTGATCACTAATTTCTAAAAAAATCGTTGCCAGATATTTTTTCTGCATTCTGTAATCAATCATAGTGTTCGGTTATTTTTTTGAGCGAATGTACCCCCTGGAAATGTGTTTGTAACTGGCGAGTATAACAATGGGAATAAAATAAAACATATATGTATATACACATTAAATTTTGTATTCATAAATTACATATATCGATAAACAAAAAAATGACATAATTTAACAAATCTTATGAAATTATAAACATTTTACTCGGTAATTAGTGAAATGGCTACTTTGTTACTAGATCTAGCAACTTTTGAGTTTTCACGGCGTACCCAAAAAAATTTTACACCTTATCCTCAAGGGGTACTCGTATCCCAAGAGGGGCGGGGGTGGCTCAGTCGGTAGCGCGCCAGGCTCGTAATCTGTAGTTCCCAGGTTCGAGTCCCAGCTGGGTCAGCGTTGAGATTTATCTCCGCAAAAATCCGCGCCCTGCCCACGGTCAGTAGGGGACACCGATGGGCTTGGAAAGGCCGCCGTCCGTCGGATGGGACGTTAAGCCGTGGCGTCGTGTGCGGGAGAGCCATACCCTGTGCACGTTAAAGAACACGCTGGATGGCCTTGACGGGAGGCTACCATCTGTCTCCCAACAGCTGTTCCAGTGGGTCCCCTCCCCCAACCTTCTCTGAGCCTTCGGGGTCCATGTGACCTGGTCATTTAGCCCATGGTGTGCAAAAAAGTGTCGCTCAGAGGTAAAACAATCCATGTGGATTGTTTTAATCCACATGAGGTGTTTTAATCCACATTTTAATCCACAGAGGTAAAACAATTCATGTGGCTCGTAATCTGCAGTTCCCAGGTTCGAGTCTCGGCTGGGTCAGCATTCAGATTTGTCTCCGCGAAACTCCTCGCCCTGCCCTCGGTCAGTAGGGGACACTGATGGGCTTAAAAAGGCCACCGTCCATCGGACTGGATGTTAATCCGTGGCCCCGTGTGAGGGAGAGCCATATCCTGTGCACATTAAAGAACATGCTGGATGGCCTTGACGGGAGGTTACCATCTGTCTCCCAATAGCTGTTCCAGTGGGTCTCCTTCCCCAACCTGCTCTGAGCCTTCGGGGTCCATGTGACCTGGCCATTTAGCCCATGGTGTGCAAAAAAGTGCCGCTAAGAGCTAAAACAACCCAACCCGCTCCACTAAAATGTAGACAGTCAAATTTCCCTTTTTTGCTGAAGAACCCTTATTTTTAAAAACATGGAACTTCAGATTCGTTGATATAATTTTTGGAAATACAGTACTAAGGGAATTATTGGCACTCACCTGACTAATGGCCAGAGAGCGGAAGACACTGCAAAGTAATCTTTACGACACCAATCTGAGAGTTCGAGGCTGAAATTACTGCATTTCATCGTTATGGTGCTGGCAATAGGTGCCTGAAAAATAACACCACACGACAACAAATTTTAAAATGCACTCTGATACATACGAAATAATATATTCAATAGAGTAAAATCTACAATGATGAAAAATATGTTTGTTGACTCGAAAAGTTCAACAGGAAGTTAGAAAATGGGTTGGGTTTTTGGGTTGTTTTACCTCTGAGCGGCACTTTTTTGCACACCATGGGCTAAATGGCCAGGTCACATGGACCCCGAAGTTTCAGAGAAGCTTGGGGGAGGGGACCCATTGGAACAGCTGTTGGGAGACAGATGGTAGCCTCCCGTCAAGGCCATCCAGCGTGTTCTTTAACGTGCACAGGGTATCGCTCTCCCGCACACGGGGATACGGCTTAACGTCCCATCCGACGGACGACGGCCTTTCCAAGCCCATCGGTGCCCCCTACTGACCATGGGCAGGACGGGGAATTTTGCGGAGATAAATCTCAACGCTGACCCAGCTGGGACTCGAACCTGGGAACTGCAGATTACGAGCCTGGCGCGCTACCGACTGAGCCACCCCCGCCCCAGTTAGAAAATGGAGTGAGTCCGTGAGTGAGCCCACACGATCTAGTATCAAAATAATATGACCACCTACAGTCGCTCAAAAAAGTATCCGAACACTATGGTTGATTACAGAATTCAGAAAAAATATCTGGTAACGATTTTTTTTAGAAATAAGTGATCTGGCAACCTTCGTGTCACGTGATACGAAGGTTGATCACTAATTTCTAAAAAAATCGTTGCCAGATATTTTTTCTGCATTCTGTAATCAATCATAGTGTTCGGTTATTTTTTTGAGCGAATGTACCCCCTGGAAATGTGTTTGTAACTGGCGAGTATAACAATGGGAATAAAATAAAACATATATGTATATACACATTAAATTTTGTATTCATAAATTACATATATCGATAAACAAAAAAAATGACATAATTTAACAAATCTTATGAAATTATAAACATTTTACTCGGTAATTAGTGAAATGGCTACTTTGTTACTAGATCTAGCAACTTTTGAGTTTTCACGGCGTACCCAAAAAAATTTTACACCTTATCCTCAAGGGGTACTCGTATCCCAAGAGGGGCGGGGGTGGCTCAGTCGGTAGCGCGCCAGACTCGTAATCTGTAGTTCCCAGGTTCGAGTCCCAGCTGGGTCAGCGTTGAGATTTATCTCCGCAAAAATCCGCGCCCTGCCCACGGTCAGTAGGGGACACCGATGGGCTTGGAAAGGCCGCCGTCCGTCGGATGGGACGTTAAGCCGTGGCGTCGTGTGCGGGAGAGCCATACCCTGTGCACGTTAAAGAACACGCTGGATGGCCTTGACGGGAGGCTACCATCTGTCTCCCAACAGCTGTTCCAGTGGGTCCCCTCCCCCAACCTTCTCTGAGCCTTCGGGGTCCATGTGACCTGGTCATTTAGCCCATGGTGTGCAAAAAAGTGTCGCTCAGAGGTAAAACAATCCATGTGGATTGTTTTAATCCACATGAGGTGTTTTAATCCACATTTTAATCCACAGAGGTAAAACAATTCATGTGGCTCGTAATCTGCAGTTCCCAGGTTCGAGTCTCGGCTGGGTCAGCATTCAGATTTGTCTCCGCGAAACTCCTCGCCCTGCCCTCGGTCAGTAGGGGACACTGATGGGCTTAAAAAGGCCACCGTCCATCGGACTGGATGTTAATCCGTGGCCCCGTGTGAGGGAGAGCCATATCCTGTGCACATTAAAGAACATGCTGGATGGCCTTGACGGGAGGTTACCATCTGTCTCCCAATAGCTGTTCCAGTGGGTCTCCTTCCCCAACCTTCTCTGAGCCTTCGGGGTCCATGTGACCTGGCCATTTGGCCCATGGTGTGCAAAAAAGTGCCGCTAAGAGCTAAAAGAACCCAACCCGCTCCACTAAAATGTAGACAGTCAAATTTCCCTTTTTTGCTGAAGAACCCTTATTTTTAAAAACATGGAGCTTCAGATTCGTTGATATAATTTTTGGAAATACAGTACTAAGGGAATTATTGGCACTCACCTGACTAATGGCCAGAGAGCGGAAGACACTGCAAAGTAATCTTTACGACACCAATCTGAGAGTTCGAGGCTGAAATTACTGCATTTCATCGTTATGGTGCTGGCAATAGGTGCCTGAAAAATAACACCACACGACAACAAATTTTAAAATGCACTCTGATACATACGAAATAATATATTCAATAGAGTAAAATCTACAATGATGAAAAATATGTTTGTTGACTCGAAAAGTTCAACAGGCAGTTAGAAAATGGGTTGGGTTGTTGGGTTGTTTTACCTCTGAGCGGCACTTTTTTGTACAACATGGGCTAAATGGCCAGGTCACATGGACCCCGAAGGCTCAGAGAAGCTTGGGGGAGGGGACCCACTGGAACAGCTGTTGGGAGACAGATGGTAGCCTCCCGTCAAGGCCATCGAGCGTGTTCTTTAACGTGTACAGGGTATAACTCACCCACACACGGAGCCACGGCTTAACGTCCCATCCGACGGACGGCGGCCTTTCCAAGCCCATCGGTGTCCCCTACTGACCGTGGGCAGGGCGGGGAATTTTGCGGAGATAAATCTCAACGCTGACCCAGCTGGGACTCGAACCTGGGAACTGCAGATTACGAGCCTGGCGCGCTGCCGACTGAGCCACCCCCGCCCCAGTTAGAAAATGGAATTTTAGATAAATTTCAATGCATCATAAAGGCTGCCCCTATTTCTTGCTGACCTGATTCTTTCCAACAATTCCTGGTGAAGTAACACTTGTGCAAAGAGCCGGATCTAGGAAAGTGGGATAGAGGTAATGCCCCCTTCAAAATACTGGTAAGAGTAATAGAAGCAAAAAAATTATTAAACTTATTTATATTTCATATATTTTTCAAGAAATTTTTTAAACAGCTGTAAACGGAAAGAAAAAAGTTGTTATACTGCATTGTAAACTGACAGGCTCTTGTCAGACCTCTGTGTGCAAGCAACTGCTTCAGGAGTATTTCCTTTTTTTCTTGAAAATCCAGTCTCTTCTGCCCAGGTTCGAGTCCCAGTTGGGTCAGCGTTGAGATTTATCTCCGCAAAACTCCTCGCCTTGCTCACGGTCAGTAGAGGACACCAATGGGCTTAGAAAGGCCGCCGTCCGTCGGATGGGACGTTAAGTCGTGGCCACCTGTGCAGGAGAGCCATACCCTGTGCACGTTAAAGAACACATTGGATGGCCTTGACGGGAAGCTACCATCTGTCTCCCAACAGCTGTTCCAGTGGGTCCCCTCCCCCAACCTTCTCTGAGACTTTGGGGCCCTTGTGACCTGGCCATTTAGCCCATTGTGCGCAAAAAAGTGCATCTCAGAGGTAAAACAACCCAATGTTAAAGAACACGCTGGATGGTCTTCATGGGAGGCTACCATCTGTCTCCCAACAGCTGTTCCAGTGGGTCCCCTCCCCCAACCTTCTCTGAGTCTTCGGGGCCCTTGTGACCTGGCCATTTAGCCCATTGTGCGCAAAAAAGTGCCGCTCAGAGGTAAAACAACCCAATGTTAAAGAACACGCTGGATGGTCTTCATGGGAGGCTACCATCTGTCTCCCAACAGCTGTTCCAGTGGGTCTTCTCCCCCAACCTTCTCTGAGTCTTCGGGGTTCTTGTGCCCTTGCCGTTTAACCCATGGTGCACAAAAAAGTGCTGCTCAGAGGTAAAACAACCCAATCAATCTCTTCTGTCCCCCTCCCACTTCGATTTTTTTTCTAGATCCATTCTTGCTTTCGTCTGTTTCTCGTACAACAGACCCATTAATGACGCGCCATTTGATTCGACTGCTAAAAAAAATTGCCATTTTAAAATTGAATAGCTGTTACCGTATATACATGGTGTCCCTGAATTCACCAAACGTGAGGGAATGGTAGTTCACTCCGAACCCACCAAAATTCGTCATAGAATATTCGGCCGCAAACGCAGTGAGGAGTCGGAAATGAAGGACAGACACAGAGGTTTCCAGAGTCACATTTATTGGAGATCATTACAACAAATGCTCAAACGTCCGCCCACCAACGTTGATACAGGCGACACAACGGCGGAATAGTAATAGTGATCGGCGTACCTGCTCGTAAACATCGGGCTGGTCGCGCACATCGGCGGCTGCGACGACAGTACCAGATCCTCCGTGGACTGCACGGGCGTCTCGTACACGACACGCTTCAAATGCCCCCATAGAAAGAAATCGATACAAGAAAGATCGGGCGATCTTGGAGGCCACGGGATGGGACCACCGCGACCAATCCATCGGTTCCCAAATGTGGTATGAAGATGCTGACGCACGTACCTGCTGAAATGGGCGGGTGCCCCATCGTGCTGGAACCACATACAGGCGCGGATTGTGGCTGGAACATCCTGAAGCAATTCTGGCAAAACCTATTGCAGAAAAATACCCATCGAGGTGGATCTTCGTGATGATCGTGATTCGTGATCATCGTGATTCCTGAAGCAATTCCGGCAAAACCTATTGCAGAAAAATACGGTTCGTTCACCCATCGAGGCTGGTCCGCCAATAGGTAGGTTCCAATTAAGTTTTAAAGTCGCAATTCACTTTTAAGCCGTGCCGCCTCCTCTGCGCCCCCTATCGGCACCGGGCCGCGTTTGCGGCGGCATTTTCTATGACGAATATTGGTGGGTTCGGTGTGTACAGTCGCTCAAAAAAGTATCGAACACTATGGTTGATTACAGAATTCAGAAAAAACATCTGGCAACGATTTTTTAGAAATTAGTGATCTGGCAACCTGCGTGTCACGTGACACGAAGATTGCCAGATCACTAATTTCTAAAAAAAATCGTTGCCAGATATTTTTATTGAATTCTCTAATCAACCCTAATGTTCGGATATTTTATTGAGCGACTGTAGTACCATCCCCTCAAGTTTGGGCCATGAATTCAAGGGCACCCTGTATAGTTTTCCCATAAGTTAGAATAAAATAAATGTGCTGGTTATGCTGCATTACTTGAATGGACACAAAAATGAAAAAAAGCAAGTTTCTTTGTTTCCCCACGAGAGATCTCATCTCTGACGTCATCGAAACGAACGTGCCTCGCGAGGAACATAGACTATTATTTAAATACTTTCCAGTTCGCAGTTCGATTCTACGTAAAAACGATATTTCAAAGAAAGATTCATTCTTAAATCCAAAATGTCCGGCACACGAATTTCTATGCACCATTGTTTTTAAAAATGCATTTTATTCCCAGCCAACAGAGGACACTTTGACTAGAAATGTTTTATATTAATCAATAAATAATATTTTGGCAGATTTTCTCTCCCTTGCAGGTCATGCACTGAATTCAAAATTGGAGTCTTTACCTATAATAAAACACGAATATACCTAATGCCAGTCCAACGAAATATATTTATTCCAGAATAATTCTCCGCAAGATTCCCCGCCCTGCCCACTGTCAGTAGGGGACACCGATGGGCTTGGAAAGGCAACCGTCCGTCGGATGGGACGTTAAGCCGTGGCCCCGTGTGCGGAATTGGGTTGGGTTGTTTTACCTCTGAGCGGCACTTTTTGCACACCATGGGCTAAATGGCCAGGTCACATGGACCCCGAAGGCTCAGAGAAGGTTGAGGGAGGGGACCCACTGGAACAGCTGTTGGGAGACAGATGGTAGCCTCCCTCAAGGCCATCCAGCGTGTTCTTTAACGTGCACAGGGTATGGCTCTCCCACACACGGGGCCACGGCTTAACGTCCCATCCGACTGACGGCGGCCTTTCCAAGCCCATCGGTGTCCCCTACTGACCGTGGGCAGGGCGGGGAGTTATGCGGAGATAAATCTCAACGCTGACCCAGCTGGGACTCGAACCTGGGAACTGCAGATTACGAGCCTGGCGCGCTACCGACTGAGCCACCCCACCCCCCGTGTGCGGGAGAGCCATACCCTGTACATGTTAAAGAACACGCTGGATGGCCTTGACGGGAGGCTACCATCTGTCTCCCAACAGCTGTTCCAGTGGGTCCCCTTCCCCAACCTTCTCTGAGCCTTCGGGGTCCATGTGACCTGGCCATTTAGCCCATGATGTGCAAAAAAGTGCCGCTCAGAGGTAAAACAACCCAACACAAATCCAGAATAATTTATTTTAATAAATACAATTATTAATTAATCTTATGAAATTAACTTTCGCATGTTAATGCAAACTTGTTTTTCATTTTTTGACAAAAAAAACACATTTAAATTTATTTTTTTAAATTGATTTCCGAAACACAAAAAAAAACAAGATGAACGCTGGAAAAATTTACTTGTATCGGATATGGTGAATATTATTTATTATAAATTGCACCGCAGGAAAAAAATCCTTACTTTAATAATTGCAAGACTACCACTACCAGATGTATTTGCTAAACAAAACAATGTAACTTAAAGATAATCTTTTAAAAATTATGGCGGTAGTTTTAAGGTAGTAAGTTTAATAATTTCTACTGAGAAAAAAAAAATTCCTTTAGAGCGAAAAATTTCTTTATTTCTTTCCAAACGACCTAGGCCAAATATCCCGTAACTCTATCGTATATCTGTTGAAACACATGACTACACGATCGCAAGCAACAGTGTCCTCCCTTAGAAAGGCATTTTTTTTCTTGTATGGGATTTTTATTTTGAAGGCTATCTGAGCAGCACTCGTTATATTGTGGGGAGGGGATGGCTCAGTCGGTTGCGCGACAACATTGTAATCTGCAGTTCCTGGGTTCGAGTACTAGTTTGGCCAGCATTGAGGTTTATCTCCGCAAAACTCCCCCTCTCTGTACACAGTGAGTAGGGGACACCGATGGGCTTGGAAAAAGCCACCGTCCGTTCCTTGTGACCTGGCCATTAGCTATGGGACGTTAAGCCGTGGCCCCGTGTGCGGGAGAGCAATACCCTGTGCATGTTAAAGAACACGCTGGATGGCATTGACGGGAGGCTACTATCTGTCTCCCAACAGCTGTTCCAGTGGGTCACCTCCCCCAACCTTCTCTGGGCCTTCGGGGTCCTTGTGACCTGGTCATTTAGCCCATGGTGTGCAAAAAAGTGCCGCTCAGAGGTAAAACAACCCAACCTATCTTCCTCTTGCTTTTCGCTTGGACATTTGTCGGTTTGTCGATATGTCAGCATAGCCTTGTGCAGTGATGGTGGACTCAATATTTACGACGTGCCTCAAGGTGAGCCACGTAAACACACCTCAGGACATTACACCACTTTCACTGGCTTATAACATCCCAACTTCACAGTTGGCATCTATGGTCTCTCGTGATCTATGCAACACATGCAACCTCCCATCAGCATGTTGTAGTCGGAATCTTGATTCGTCAGAACAAGATATGTTTCCAGTCTTCCACGGTCCATTGGCGATGTTCCTTCACCCACCGTAGTCCCTGTGGCGTGTGTTAACAATGGCACTCGATGTGGGTGTCAGCTGCCATAGCCTAGTTGTGATATTTGAATGTCAAATGGTCTTTGCCCAGACTTTCGCAGCCACCCCGTCATTGTATGTCGGCATTATCATCTGCACCGTGGCCCTCCTTTATGTTGGGTTGTTTTACCTCTGAGCGGAACTTTTTTGCCCACCATGGGCTAAATGGCCAGGTCACATGGACCCCTAAGGCTCAGAGGAGGTTGGAGGAGGGAACCCACTGGAACAGCTGTTGGGAGACAGATGGTAGCCTCTCGTCAAGGCCATCCAGCGTGTTCTTTAACGTGCACAGGGTATGTCTCTCCCGCACACGGGGCCACGGCTTAACGTCTCATCCGACGGACGGTGGCCTTTCCAAGCCCATCGGTGTCCCCTACTGACCGTGGGCAGGTCGGGGAATTTTGCGGAGATACATCTCAACGCTGACCCAGCTGGGACTCGAACCTGGGAAGTACAGATTACGAGCCTGGCGCGCTACCGGACTGAGCCCCTCCCCCCCCCCTTCTTCATGATGTTACGATATGAGAGAGGCGGCTTTCATCTCGATTAGGTTGGGTTGTTTTACCTCTGAGCGGCACTTTTTTGCACACCATGGGCTAAATGGCCAGGTCACAAGGACCCCGAAGGCTCAGAGAAGGTTGGGGGAGGGGACCCACTGGAACAGCTGTTGGGAGACAGATGGTAGCCTCCCGTCAAGGCCATCCAGCGTGTTCTTTAACGTTCACAGGGTATGGCTCTCCCGCACATGGGGCCACAGCTTAACGTCCCATCCGACGGACGGCGGCCTTTCCAAGCCCATCGGTGTCCCCTACTGACCGTGAACAGGGCGGGGAATTTTGCGGAGTCCCAGTTGGGACTCGAACCTGAAAACTACAGATTACGAACCTGGCAAGCTTCCGACTGAGCCATCCGCCTCCGTTACAAAGCGTAAAGCATCCCTGTTCTGTATCTTCAACGTGGTTTTCCATTAGATAACATGGAATTGTATCAACACTTTGGGTAATATAGTGAACAGGTTAAGTACTAAACATTATTTTAATACAATTTTACTTTAGTGACAACTCTATTGAGGAATTACTGATGATAACGAACTGATAATAACGGAAGCCCTACCTGGGCTACATAGTGGTTAGCATACAATAGTGGTTAGCATACATGACCACTATTCCAGTGGACATGTCCTTGTTCAATTGTATGTTGTGTTTGTATAGTGTAGGAGAAACCGCCGAAAGCTTACAGGTTATCTCCGTCCCTTTAAAGAAGAGAGTGTGGGATAGATAAATGGCATCATTTTCTCCTGTGAACGAAATACTGTAGAGATTCGTTCATCCGAACCCCGATAATCCGGAATGCACACGTCTTGTAAGTGTCGAAATTTTTTGCTAGATGGTTGTTAAATTTTGAATAAAATAGTTCACTTTATTTATATAACTACCCGAAATTTATTTAGTTAAATGCTTTGTTGTAACAATTTCTTTAGTACAAAATAATTTTTTATATACATAATACCTATACTTGTTCAATTTTCAATCGATTATCAGGAATTTTGATTATCCGAACTATCTACAGCGCCAATTAACCCGGATAATCGAGTTTTACCGTATAAATAACTTATGCCGTCGCTGGCCTAGTGGTTAGCGTCCTTGGCTACTGATCTGAGGGACATGGGTTCGAGCCCCGGATAAGGCATGGATGTTTGTGTTGTTTTTCTGCTGAGGTCCTGCCATCCTCTCAGATCTTCTACTGTGGCATATAAACTAATAGGCTCCTGTCAGACCTCTGTGGCAAGCAGCTGCTTGAGGGGGTATTTATTTTTTTTAATACCTACACTTGTTCAATTTTCAATCGATTATTAGGAATTTTGATTATCCGAACTATCTACAACGCCAATTAACCCGGATAATCGAGTTTTACCGTATAAATAACTTATGCCGTCCCGTGGCCGAGTGGTTAGCGCGCTTGGCTACTGATGTAAGGGACCTGGGTTCGAGCCCCGGTTAGGGCATGGATGTTTGTGTTGTTTTCTGCTGAGGTCTGCCATCCTTTCAGACCTTCTACTTTGGCATATAAACTGACAGGCTCCTGTCAGACCTCTGTGGCAAGCAGCTGCTTGTAAAATAAAAATAAATACCCCCTCAAGCAGCTGCTTGCCACAGAGGTCTGACAGGAGCCTGTCAGTTTATATGCCAAAATAGAAGGTCTGAGAGGATGGCAGACCTCAGCAGAAAACCGACACATACATCCATGCCTAACCGGGGCTCGAACCCAGGACACTTAGATCAGTAGCTAAGCGCGTTAACCACTCGACCAGGCTTGAGGGGGGTATTTATTTAATAAATAACTTACCATGACGAAATAGTCGAGTTTGATATCCACTGGGTAATCGTGAAATCCGAAACCAGGTGATTGAATGAAATCTCCCTCTTTTGTGACGAGATCCACGCAATTTATTTCTGGCATAGAAGGAGCAGATGCAGCAGAGAGCAGAGATTGTGATGAGTGGCTCCTGATGCTCGGTTCAGTGCAGATTTCTTCGTCGGCTGAAACATGGATCATTGCATCAGGAAATGGAGGAGAATACAACTAAAAGGACGTTTTCATGTGATACTTGAGCCTTTCAAAATATATGTCTCGAGTTTTGTCTTTTAATGTCATTACACGCAAAAGGCCATTTTGCCCATTGTGTGCCAAAAAAGTGTCGCTCAGAGGCCAAACAACACAATCCGTCCCCTAGGGCGTAGCAGAGGGACTATGGTTCGCAGGGGGTCATCCAG
The DNA here is from genome assembly GCA_038380435.1 of Ryuthela nishihirai. Lineage (NCBI taxonomy): Eukaryota > Metazoa > Arthropoda > Arachnida > Araneae > Heptathelidae > Ryuthela > Ryuthela nishihirai. Next base: position 256,996 of record JAWZYU010000198.1, on the reverse strand, counting down.
GCTCCTAATCTGAAGTTCCCAGGTTCGAGTCCCAGCTGGGTCAGCGTTGAGATTTATCTCCGCGAAATTCCCCGCCCTGCCCACGGTCAGTAGGGGACACCGATGGGCTTGGAAAGGCCACCGTCCGTCGGATGGGATGTTAAGCCGTGGCCCCGTGTGCGGGAGAGCCATACCCTGTGTACGTTAAAGAACACGCTGGATGGCTTTGACGGGAGGCTACCATCTATCTCCCAACAGCTGTTCCAGTGGGTCCCCTCCCCCAACCTTCTCTGAGCCTTCGGGGTCCATGTGACCTGGCCATTTAGCCCATTGTGTGCAAAAAAAGTGCCGCTCAGAGGTAAAACAACCCAATCATCTATATTTCTTTAACTAATAAGGTATTACTATTTGGATTTTCCAAAAATTCAATTGCTTTGAATTTCCACCGTTAGAAAGCGCTAAAAATTTTCAAAATTGCAACTTTTTATTCTTTTTGGATCCGAGTATTCCATTACACGCCAAAAGATTGTTGCACTTCTTAGTTTTTCTTCTTCTGCAAACAAAACTTAAAAAAAAATGCGAACGAAGTGCTTACCTTGCATTCGAGTGATGACGCACCGGAAGGAAGTAGGCGTGTCCACATTGTCAACGTAATAGATTGGGTAGATGCCATCGTCTGCGTAAATGAGGACATCGCTTGGCGAATTTTCTCCACAATATCTGAATTAGGAAATGGATCTTTTGTCACTTAATCGCTTCAATCAATGAGATGCAAACCAAAAATTATAAACCATTCTAAGTGAAGAAACTTAAAGAGTACGACTGTGGAAAAAAAATAAAGTTTAAAGAACCATCTTGAGTTATAATATATAAAATATATAACTATATTCTGAAAAATTATATTTTTAAGAAATCAAAAAATGTCTCATTAAAAAAATCCAAAATATACATTTTTAATGAGTACTATGAATTGGCAAAATCGTATAGTTATGCCCCCCAGGGTCAAATCTCTTCAGTTTTCCAAGGAGCCATGCCTCCCCTCCATTTTTTAGAATTATAGGTCATAAGAGGCAAAAAATTGTTAAATTTGTTTAAATATAATGCATTTTGCAAGAAATTTTTTAAAAATCTTTAAAAAGGAGGGGGAAATTGGCAGTCTAGTCTCTTCCCCCCACTTTTTATTTTCCCGGCTGCATTGTGTTATTTCCCCTCTTACATTATTCCAGGTCGATTGTATTTTCTGCCCCTCTCCCTCCGATTTTTTTGTCCCTCTCCCTCCGATTTTTCTTCCCCTCTCCCTCCGATTTTTTTTGTCCCTCTCCCTCCGTTTTTTCTTCCCCTCTCCCTCCGTTTTTTTTGCCCCTCTCCCTCCGATTTTTTTGTCCCTCTCCCTCCGATATTTTTGTCCCTCTCCCTCCGATTTTTTTGTCCCTCTCCCTCCGATTTTTTTGTCCCTCTCCCTCCGATTTTTCTTCCCCTCTCCCTCCGATTTTTTTGTCCCTCTCCCTCCGATTTTTTTGTCCCTCTCCCTCCGTTTTTTTTCTCCCTCACCCTCCGTTTTTTCTTCCCCTCTCCATCCGATTTTTTTGCCCCTCTCCCTCCGATTTTTTTGCCCCTCTCCCTCCGATTTTTTTGTCCCTCTCCCTCCGATTTTTCTTCCCCTCTCCCTCCGATTTTTTTGTCCCTCTCCCTCCGTTTTTTCTTCCCCTCTCCCTCCGTTTTTTTTGCCCCTCTCCCTCCGATTTTTTCCCTCTCCCTCCGATTTTTTTGTCCCTCTCCCTCCGATTTTTCTTCCCCTCTCCCTCCGATTTTTTTGTCCCTCTCCCTCCGTTTTTTCTTCCCCTCTCCCTCCGTTTTTTTTGCCCCTCTCCCTCCGATTTTTTCCCTCTCCCTCCGATTTTTTTGTCCCTCTCCCTCCGATTTTTCTTCCCCTCTCCCTCCGATTTTTTTGTCCCTCTCCCTCCGTTTTTTTTCTCCCTCTCCCTCCGTTTTTTTTCTCCCTCTCCCTCCGTTTTTTCTTCCCCTCTCCATCCGATTTTTTTGCCCCTCTCCCTCCGATTTTTCCTCCTCTCCCTCCGATTTTTTTGCCCCTCTCCCTCCGATTTTTTTTTCTTAGATCAGGGCCTGTATGCACCTAAAAATGTTAGTTCAAAAAACAGGAAGAAATGAGACGGATTTTTTTTCTAATTATTATTATTATTTGAAAATTGATTATTTGTTTTATGAGCACGGGCATGATTTAGATGGGAGTTCTTCGCACTGCGAAATGAGTTGGTTGTTTTACCTCTGAGCGGTACTTTTTTGCATACAATGGGCTAAATGGCCAGGTCACAAGGATCCCGAAGGCTCAGAGAAGGTTGGGGGAACTTTCGGGAACCAGGAAACCACTGGAGGAGCTGTTTGGAGACAGATGGTAGCCTCCCGTCAAGGCCATCCAGCGTATTCTTTAACGTGTACAGGGTATGACTCTCACACACACGGAATCACGGCTTAACGTCCCATTCGACGGACTTCCCGAGTCCATCGTTGTCCCCTACTGACCGTGGGAAGGGCGGGGAGTTTTGTGGAAATAAATCTCAACGCTGTCCCAGCTGGGATTCGAACCTGGGAACTGCAGATTACGAGCCTGACGCTCTACCGACTGAGCCACCCCCTCCCTCACTGCGAAATGGGATGGTTCACCAGGTTACAAGGACTGGGGTTGTTTTACCTATAACCGACACTTTTTTTGCACAGAAGGTGTTAAATGGTCAAGTAAGCCAGGTCATCAAGGACTCGAAGGGTTGAGAGAAGGTTGGGGAATGAGATCCGCTAAACAGCTGTCAGGAGACAGACGGACGCCTCCCATCAAAGCCATTAAGTTGTTCTTTAACGTGCGCAGGGTATGGCTCTTTTGTACACGGAATGATGACTTGAAGTCCCACCTGCCTGCTTCGGTCTTTCCAAAACCAGCGGTTTTTCGAAATGAACTTTCTCACTGAGGGCAGGGTAGTAATGTGGGTGATGGTGTGTGTGTGTATGACAAATCTCAACGTTTGCACAGGTGGGACTCGAACCCGGTAACTTCAGATTTCCAGACTGGAGTGCTACCGACTGAGGTAAACTTCGCCTCGGTCACAAAAAGAGTCCTAGGCTCGAAATTGGGTTGAATAAAGATGCATTTGCTCTGCTCTACCTGGGGCGGGGGTGGCTCGGTCGGTAGCGCGCCAGGCTCGTAATCTGTAGTTCCAGGTTCGAGTCCCAGCTGGGTCAGCGTTGAGATTTATCTCCGCAAAATTCCCTGCCCTGCCCACGGTCAGTAGGGGACACCGATGGGCTTGGAAAGGTAGTAGTAGGACAGCTTGGAAAGGTAGTAAGTAGGGGACACCGATGAGCCGGCGTCCGTCGGATGGGACGTTAAGCCGTGACCCCGTGTGCGGGACAGCCATACCTAGTGCACGTTAAAGAACACGCTGGATGGCCTTGACGGGATATTACCATCTGTCTCCCAACAGCTGTTCCAGTGGGTCCCCTCCCCCAACTTTCTCTGAGCCTTCGGGGTCCATGTGACCTGGCCATTTAGCCCATGGTGTGCAAAAAAGTGCCGCTCAGAAGTAAAACAACCCAAGTGCTCTACCTATTGAGCTATCACAGTCGAGTTCAATTACAGCTAACTCTGACATTCGCCTTATAACCCTATGAAATACTTTTGAATTTATCATTGATGGAGCTCTATCGACGTTTTCAAATATGGAAATGAAATCTTTCTCTGTGCACAATTGTTCATTCCTTTCCCGATCAACAGATCTTCGCATTCATGTAATCAGTTTCATAATCCTTCTTACCTGGAAATGAACTAGGCTGGGATAGACTAATAGGGAGAGCACCCATGTTTTCAGGAGGGACAGTTTCCATTCTGGCCGAAACTTAATTTTTTCAGGCTAACCGTTTAGTTGCATATTTAGTATGATTGCCCTGGACACATGTCGCGATTCAAATTTACATCCTTCTGCTGCATACTGGTCACGAATGAACTCTCCATCCTTCAGCTACACGCTGGTCACGATTCAACTCTCCATCCTTCCGCTACATGCTGGTCGCGATTAAACTCTCCATCTTTCCGCTACACGCTGGTCACGATTCAACTCTCCATCCTTCAGCTACACGCTGGTCACGATTCAACTCTCCATCCTTCAGCTACACGCTGATCACGATTCAACTCTCCATCCTTGCGCTAAACACTGGTCACGATTGAACTGTCCATCCTTCCGCTACACGCTGGTCACGATTCAACTCTCCATCCTTCAGCTACACGCTGGTCACGATTGAACTGTCCATCCTTCCGCTACACGCTGGTCACGATTCAACTCTCCATCCTTCAGCTACACGCTGGTCACGATTGAACTGTCCATCCTTCCGCTACACGCTGGTCACGATTCAACTCTCCATCCTTCCGCTACATGCTGGTCGTGATTCAACTCTCCATCTTTCCGCTACATGCTGGTCACAATTCAACTTTCCTTCCTGTGCACGCTGGTCGCAATTCAGCCTTCCATCCTTCCGTTGCATGCTGGATATGATTCAACTTTTCCATCCTTCCGTTGCATGCTGGATATGATTCAACTTTTCCATCCTTCCGTTGCATGCTGGATATGATTCAACTTTTCCATCCTTCCGTTGCATGCTGGATATGATTCAACTTTTCCATCCTTCCGTTGCATGCTGGATATGATTCAACTTTTCCATCCTTCCGTTGCATGCTGGATATGATTCAACTTTTCCATCCTTCCGTTGCATGCTGGATATGATTCAACTTTCCGTCCTTCTCATCAGCGCCAGAATGATACCTTTCAAGGTCCAACTACAAATGCTAAATTTAGGGGTGTTTTTCAGTTCAGCAGCAGTATTGGATTACTCAATAATAATACGCGGTAGGAAACCCTTAATTGTGGGGACTAGTGAACGGTAACTTATACCTTTCCCTTTTCAAGTTCAACTTTCAAAGTCTAACCAAGTTCCTTCTATCGACCAAAAGTGTACCCTTTCCAAACGTAATATTGTCCACTTTCCATGCTCAACATTATACACTTACCAAGACCAAAATTATCCTTACCAATCCCAAATACACCTCCTTTTCGAATCCAGCAACCAGCCATCCCTTTCTACGTTCAACAGTGTTAACTTTCAAAGTTTAACAGTGTACAGTTTCAAGATCAACAGTGTATCCAAAGTTGGCTGCTTTTCCATATCAAACATTATAGCTTTTGAAAGACCAATAAAAATTCTTTATCATGTCCAAAACTGTTTAATGTCAATTAGCACTTTTTTATGCTTAGAACTTATTTGTCTATTTAAAGCATTGAACTTTTGGTTAGAGCACTATACACTGCAAGTACTATTATAAGAAATTACTTAGTAACTTTTCTGCAACAGTTTGAAACTTTCTTTCCTTCACCTGCTGATTGTTTCACAGTCATTATAAGACAACGCTAAGCCAATTCAGACCCTCATTAGGCAATACAGAAACTCGGCCACACACGCTATTCCTCAACTGAGGTAAAGAAAAATGCAATCCTTTTTCTTATCACAACGCTCCTTATCTTCAGTGAACCTGTGAGATTTACTGTATAATGTATTCTGAAAATATAGGTCGAATTACATTTTTCCGATCTGTTTTACCTGCTACACATACTTTGATTTTCTACGAGACAAACTTCAATGTCAATCCACCTAATGCGTGGCCTATTCTTCTTTCTGGAGACGAGGTGGCCTAACTGATAGAGCGATGAAACCTCTGGAGACGAGGTGGCTTAACTGAAAGTGCTACATGAAACTTTTGGAGACGAGGTGCCTTAAATGATAGAGCGATGAAACTTCTTCTGGAGACGAGGAGGCTTAACTGATAGAACGATGAAACTTCTGGATACGAGGAGGCTTAACTGATAGAGCGATGAAACTTCTGGAGACGAGGAGGCTAAACTGATAGAGCGATGAAACTCTGGAGACGAGGAGGCTTAACTGATAGAGCGATGAAACTTCTGGAGACGAGGAGGCTAAACTGATAGAGCGATGAAACTCTGGAGACGAGGAGGCTTAACTGATAGAGCGATGAAACTTTTGGAGACGAGGAGGCTAAACTGATAGAGCGATGAAACTCTGGAGACGAGGAGGCTTAACTGATAGAGCGATGAAACTTCTGGAGACGAGGAGGCTTAACTGATAGAACGATGAAACTTCTCGAGACGAGGAGGCTTAACTGATAGAGCAATGAAACTTCTGGAGACGAGGAGGCTTAACTGATAGAGCGATGAAACTTCTGGAGACGAGGAGGCTTAACTGATAGAGCGATGAAACTTCTGGAGACGAGGAGGCTTAACTGATAGAACGATGAAACTTCTGGAGACGAGGAGGCTTAACTGATAGAACGATGAAACTTCTGGAGACGAGGAGGCTTAACTGATAGAGCGATGAAACTTCTGGAGACGAGGAGGCTTAACTGATAGAGCGATGAAACTTCTGGAGACGAGGAGGCTTAACTGATAGAGCGATGAAACTTCTGGAGAAGAGGAGGCTAAACTGATAGAGCGATGAAACTCTGGAGACGACGAGGCTTAACTGATAGAGTGATGAAACTTCTGGAGACGAGGACGCTTAACTGATAGAGAGATGAAACTCTGGAGACGAGGACGCTTAACTGATAGAGCGATGAAACTCTGGAGACGACGAGGCTTAACTGATAGAGCGATGAAACTTCTGGAGACGAGGTGGATTAACTGATAGAGCGATGAAATCTCTGGAGACGAGGTAGATTAACTGATAGAGCGATGAAATTTCTGGAGACGAGGTGGCTTAACTGATAGAGCGATGAAACTTCTGGAGACGAAGAGGTTTAACTGATAGAGCGATGAAACTCTGGAGACGAGGAGGCTTAAATGATAGAACGATGCAACTTCTGGAGACGAGGAGGCTTAACTGATAGAGCGATGAAACTTCTGGAGACGAGGAGGCTTAACTGATAGAGCGATGAAACATCTGGAGACGAGGAGGTTTAACTAATAGAGCGATGAAACTTCTGGAGACAAGGTGGCTTAATGATAGAGCGATGAAACTTCTGGAGACGAGGAGGCTTAACTGATAGAGCGATGAAACTTCTGGAGACGAGAAGGTTTAACTGATAGAGCGATGAAACTCTGGAGACGAGGAGGCTTAACTGATAGAGCGATGAAACTTCTGGAGACGAGGAGGTTTACCTGATAGAGCAATGAAACTGTGGAGACGACGAGGCTTAACTGATAGAGCGATGAAACTCTGGAGACGAGGAGGTTTAACTGATAGAGCGATGAAACATCTGGAGACGAGGAGGTTTAACTAATAGAGCGATGAAACTTCTGGAGACGAGGTGGCTTAACTGATAGAGCGATGAAATTTCTGGAGACTCGGTGGCTTAACTGATAGAGCGATGAAACTTCTGGAGAAGAGGAGGCTTAACTGATATAGCGACGAAACTCTGGAGACGAGAACGCTTAACTGATAGAGCGATGAAACTTCTGGAGACGAGGTGGCTTAACTGAAAGTGCTATATGAAACTTCTGGAGACGAGGTGGCTTAACTGATAGAGCGATGAAACTTCTGGAGACGAGGAGGCTTAACTGATAGAGCGATGAAACTCTGGAGACGAGGAGGCTTAACTGGTAGAGCAATGAAACTTCTGGAGACGAGGAGGTTTAACTGATAGAGCGATGAAACTCTGGAGACAAGGAGGTTTAACTGATAGAGCGATGAAACTTCTGGAGACGAGGAGGCTTAACTGATAGAGCGATGAAACTTCTGGAGACGAGGAGGCTTAACTGATGCAGCGATGAAACTCTGGAGACGAGGAGGTTTAACTGATAGAGCGATGAAACTTCTGGAGACGAGGAGGTTTAACTGATAGAGTGATGAAACTCTGGAGACGAGGACGCTTAACTGATAGAGCGATGAAACTTCTGGAAACGAGGAGGTTTAACTAATAGAGCGATGAAACTTCTGGAGACGAGGAGGTTTAACAGATAGAGCGATGAAATTTCTGGAAACGAGGTAGCTTAACTGATAGAGCGATGAAATTTCTGGAGACGAGGTGGCTTAACTGATAGAACGATGAAACTTCTGGAGACGAGGAGGCTTAACTGATAGAGCGATGAAACTTCTGGAGACGAGGAGGCTTAACTGATAGAGCGATAAAACTTCTGGAGACGAGGAGGTTTAACTAATAGAGCGATGAAACTTCTGGAGACGAGGAGGCTTAACTGATAGAGCGATAAAACTTCTGGAGACGAGGAGGCTTAACTGATAGAGCGATAAAACTTCTGGAGACGAGGAGGTTTAACTAATAGAGCGATGAAACTTCTGGAGACGAGGAGGCTTAACTGATAGAGCGATGAAACTTCTGGAGACGAGGAGGTTTAACTAATAGAGCGATGAAACTTCTGGAGACGAGGAGGCTTAACTGATAGAGCGATGAAACTTCTGGAGACGAGGAGGCTTAACTGATAGAGCGATGAAACTTCTGGAGACGAGGAGGCTTAACTGATAGAGCGATGAAACTTTTGGAGACGAGGAGGTTTAACTAATAGAGCGATGAAACTTCTGGAGACGAGGAGGCTTAACTGATAGAGCGATAAAACTTCTGGAGACGAGGAGGTTTAACTGATAGAGCGATGAAATTTCTGGAGACGAGGAGGTTTAACTGATAGAGCGATGAAATTTCTGGAGACGAGGAGGTTTAACTGATAGAGCGATGAAATTTCTGGAGACGAGGAGGTTTAACTGATAGAGCGATGAAATTTCTGGAGACGAGGAGGTTTAACTGATAGAGCGATGAAATTTCTGGAGACGAGGAGGTTTAACTGATAGAGCGATGAAATTTCTGGAGACGAGGAGGTTTAACTGATAGAGCGATGAAATTTCTGGAGACGAGGTAGCTTAACTGATAGAGCGATGAAATTTCTGGAGACGACGAGGCTTAACTGATAGAACGATAAAACTTCTGGAGACGAGGAGGTTTAACTAATAGAGCGATGAAACTTCTGGAGACGAGGAGGCTTAACTGATAGAGCGATAAAACTTCTGGAGACGAGGAGGTTTAACTAATATAGCGATGAAACTTTTGGAGACGAGGAGGCTTAACTGATAGAGCGATAAAACTTCTGGAGACGAGGAGGTTTAACTAATAGAGCGATGAAACTTCTGGAGACGAGGAAGCTTAACTGATAGAGCGATTACATTTCTGGAGACGAGGTAGCTTAACTGATAGAGCGATGAAATTTCTGGAGACGAGGTGGCTTAACTGATAGAACGATGAAACTTCTGGAGACGAGGAGGCTTAACTGATAGAGCGATCAGTTAAGCCTCCTCGTCTCCAGAAGCTGTCCTCTACTGACCGTGGGAAGGGCGGGGAGTTTTGTGGAAATAAATCTCAACGCTGTCCCAGCTGGGATTCGAACCTGGGAACTGCAGATTACGAGCCTGACGCTCTACCGACTGAGCCACCCCCTCCCTCACTGAGAAATGGGATGGTTCACCAGGTTACAAGGACTGGGGTTGTTTTACCTATAACCGACACTTTTTTTGCACAGAAGGTGTTAAATGGTCAAGTAAGCCAGGTCATCAAGGACTCGAAGGGTTGAGAGAAGGTTGGGGAATGAGATCCGCTAAACAGCTGTCAGGAGACAGACGGACGCCTCCCATCAAAGCCATTAAGTTGTTCTTTAACGTGCGCAGGGTATGGCTCTTTTGTACACGGAATGATGACTTGAAGTCCCACCTGCCTGCTTCGGTCTTTCCAAAACCAGCGGTTTTTCGAAATGAACTTTCTCACTGAGGGCAGGGTAGTAATGTGGGTGATGGTGTGTGTGTGTATGACAAATCTCAACGTTTGCACAGGTGGGACTCGAACCCGGTAACTTCAGATTTCCAGACTGGAGTGCTACCGACTGAGGTAAACTTCGCCTCGGTCACAAAAAGAGTCCTAGGCTCGAAATTGGGTTGAATAAAGATGCATTTGCTCTGCTCTACCTGGGGCGGGGGTGGCTCGGTCGGTAGCGCGCCAGGCTCGTAATCTGTAGTTCCAGGTTCGAGTCCCAGCTGGGTCAGCGTTGAGATTTATCTCCGCAAAATTCCCTGCCCTGCCCACGGTCAGTAGGGGACACCGATGGGCTTGGAAAGGTAGTAGTAGGACAGCTTGGAAAGGTAGTAAGTAGGGGACACCGATGAGCCGGCGTCCGTCGGATGGGACGTTAAGCCGTGACCCCGTGTGCGGGACAGCCATACCTAGTGCACGTTAAAGAACACGCTGGATGGCCTTGACGGGATATTACCATCTGTCTCCCAACAGCTGTTCCAGTGGGTCCCCTCCCCCAACTTTCTCTGAGCCTTCGGGGTCCATGTGACCTGGCCATTTAGCCCATGGTGTGCAAAAAAGTGCCGCTCAGAGGTAAAACAACCCAAGTGCTCTACCTATTGAGCTATCACAGTCGAGTTCAATTACAGCTAACTCTGACATTCGCCTTATAACCCTATGAAATACTTTTGAATTTATCATTGATGGAGCTCTATCGACGTTTTCAAATATGGAAATGAAATCTTTCTCTGTGCACAATTGTTCATTCCTTTCCCGATCAACAGATCTTCGCATTCATGTAATCAGTTTCATAATCCTTCTTACCTGGAAATGAACTAGGCTGGGATAGACTAATAGGGAGAGCACCCATGTTTTCAGGAGGGACAGTTTCCATTCTGGCCGAAACTTAATTTTTTCAGGCTAACCGTTTAGTTGCATATTTAGTATGATTGCCCTGGACACATGTCGCGATTCAAATTTACATCCTTCTGCTGCATACTGGTCACGAATGAACTCTCCATCCTTCAGCTACACGCTGGTCACGATTCAACTCTCCATCCTTCCGCTACATGCTGGTCGCGATTAAACTCTCCATCTTTCCGCTACACGCTGGTCACGATTCAACTCTCCATCCTTCAGCTACACGCTGGTCACGATTCAACTCTCCATCCTTCAGCTACACGCTGATCACGATTCAACTCTCCATCCTTGCGCTAAACACTGGTCACGATTGAACTGTCCATCCTTCCGCTACACGCTGGTCACGATTCAACTCTCCATCCTTCAGCTACACGCTGGTCACGATTGAACTGTCCATCCTTCCGCTACACGCTGGTCACGATTCAACTCTCCATCCTTCAGCTACACGCTGGTCACGATTGAACTGTCCATCCTTCCGCTACACGCTGGTCACGATTCAACTCTCCATCCTTCCGCTACATGCTGGTCGTGATTCAACTCTCCATCTTTCCGCTACATGCTGGTCACAATTCAACTTTCCTTCCTGTGCACGCTGGTCGCAATTCAGCCTTCCATCCTTCCGTTGCATGCTGGATATGATTCAACTTTTCCATCCTTCCGTTGCATGCTGGATATGATTCAACTTTTCCATCCTTCCGTTGCATGCTGGATATGATTCAACTTTTCCATCCTTCCGTTGCATGCTGGATATGATTCAACTTTTCCATCCTTCCGTTGCATGCTGGATATGATTCAACTTTCCGTCCTTCTCATCAGCGCCAGAATGATACCTTTCAAGGTCCAACTACAAATGCTAAATTTAGGGGTGTTTTTCAGTTCAGCAGCAGTATTGGATTACTCAATAATAATACGCGGTAGGAAACCCTTAATTGTGGGGACTAGTGAACGGTAACTTATACCTTTCCCTTTTCAAGTTCAACTTTCAAAGTCTAACCAAGTTCCTTCTATCGACCAAAAGTGTACCCTTTCCAAACGTAATATTGTCCACTTTCCATGCTCAACATTATACACTTACCAAGACCAAAATTATCCTTACCAATCCCAAATACACCTCCTTTTCGAATCCAGCAACCAGCCATCCCTTTCTACGTTCAACAGTGTTAACTTTCAAAGTTTAACAGTGTACAGTTTCAAGATCAACAGTGTATCCAAAGTTGGCTGCTTTTCCATATCAAACATTATAGCTTTTGAAAGACCAATAAAAATTCTTTATCATGTCCAAAACTGTTTAATGTCAATTAGCACTTTTTTATGCTTAGAACTTATTTGTCTATTTAAAGCATTGAACTTTTGGTTAGAGCACTATACACTGCAAGTACTATTATAAGAAATTACTTAGTAACTTTTCTGCAACAGTTTGAAACTTTCTTTCCTTCACCTGCTGATTGTTTCACAGTCATTATAAGACAACGCTAAGCCAATTCAGACCCTCATTAGGCAATACAGAAACTCGGCCACACACGCTATTCCTCAACTGAGGTAAAGAAAAATGCAATCCTTTTTCTTATCACAACGCTCCTTATCTTCAGTGAACCTGTGAGATTTACTGTATAATGTATTCTGAAAATATAGGTCGAATTACATTTTTCCGATCTGTTTTACCTGCTACACATACTTTGATTTTCTACGAGACAAACTTCAATGTCAATCCACCTAATGCGTGGCCTATTCTTCTTTCTGGAGACGAGGTGGCCTAACTGATAGAGCGATGAAACCTCTGGAGACGAGGTGGCTTAACTGAAAGTGCTACATGAAACTTTTGGAGACGAGGTGCCTTAAATGATAGAGCGATGAAACTTCTTCTGGAGACGAGGAGGCTTAACTGATAGAACGATGAAACTTCTGGATACGAGGAGGCTTAACTGATAGAGCGATGAAACTTCTGGAGACGAGGAGGCTAAACTGATAGAGCGATGAAACTCTGGAGACGAGGAGGCTTAACTGATAGAGCGATGAAACTTCTGGAGACGAGGAGGCTAAACTGATAGAGCGATGAAACTCTGGAGACGAGGAGGCTTAACTGATAGAGCGATGAAACTTTTGGAGACGAGGAGGCTAAACTGATAGAGCGATGAAACTCTGGAGACGAGGAGGCTTAACTGATAGAGCGATGAAACTTCTGGAGACGAGGAGGCTTAACTGATAGAACGATGAAACTTCTCGAGACGAGGAGGCTTAACTGATAGAGCAATGAAACTTCTGGAGACGAGGAGGCTTAACTGATAGAGCGATGAAACTTCTGGAGACGAGGAGGCTTAACTGATAGAGCGATGAAACTTCTGGAGACGAGGAGGCTTAACTGATAGAACGATGAAACTTCTGGAGACGAGGAGGCTTAACTGATAGAACGATGAAACTTCTGGAGACGAGGAGGCTTAACTGATAGAGCGATGAAACTTCTGGAGACGAGGAGGCTTAACTGATAGAGCGATGAAACTTCTGGAGACGAGGAGGCTTAACTGATAGAGCGATGAAACTTCTGGAGAAGAGGAGGCTAAACTGATAGAGCGATGAAACTCTGGAGACGACGAGGCTTAACTGATAGAGTGATGAAACTTCTGGAGACGAGGACGCTTAACTGATAGAGAGATGAAACTCTGGAGACGAGGACGCTTAACTGATAGAGCGATGAAACTCTGGAGACGACGAGGCTTAACTGATAGAGCGATGAAACTTCTGGAGACGAGGTGGATTAACTGATAGAGCGATGAAATCTCTGGAGACGAGGTAGATTAACTGATAGAGCGATGAAATTTCTGGAGACGAGGTGGCTTAACTGATAGAGCGATGAAACTTCTGGAGACGAAGAGGTTTAACTGATAGAGCGATGAAACTCTGGAGACGAGGAGGCTTAAATGATAGAACGATGCAACTTCTGGAGACGAGGAGGCTTAACTGATAGAGCGATGAAACTTCTGGAGACGAGGAGGCTTAACTGATAGAGCGATGAAACATCTGGAGACGAGGAGGTTTAACTAATAGAGCGATGAAACTTCTGGAGACAAGGTGGCTTAATGATAGAGCGATGAAACTTCTGGAGACGAGGAGGCTTAACTGATAGAGCGATGAAACTTCTGGAGACGAGAAGGTTTAACTGATAGAGCGATGAAACTCTGGAGACGAGGAGGCTTAACTGATAGAGCGATGAAACTTCTGGAGACGAGGAGGTTTACCTGATAGAGCAATGAAACTGTGGAGACGACGAGGCTTAACTGATAGAGCGATGAAACTCTGGAGACGAGGAGGTTTAACTGATAGAGCGATGAAACATCTGGAGACGAGGAGGTTTAACTAATAGAGCGATGAAACTTCTGGAGACGAGGTGGCTTAACTGATAGAGCGATGAAATTTCTGGAGACTCGGTGGCTTAACTGATAGAGCGATGAAACTTCTGGAGAAGAGGAGGCTTAACTGATATAGCGACGAAACTCTGGAGACGAGAACGCTTAACTGATAGAGCGATGAAACTTCTGGAGACGAGGTGGCTTAACTGAAAGTGCTATATGAAACTTCTGGAGACGAGGTGGCTTAACTGATAGAGCGATGAAACTTCTGGAGACGAGGAGGCTTAACTGATAGAGCGATGAAACTCTGGAGACGAGGAGGCTTAACTGGTAGAGCAATGAAACTTCTGGAGACGAGGAGGTTTAACTGATAGAGCGATGAAACTCTGGAGACAAGGAGGTTTAACTGATAGAGCGATGAAACTTCTGGAGACGAGGAGGCTTAACTGATAGAGCGATGAAACTTCTGGAGACGAGGAGGCTTAACTGATGCAGCGATGAAACTCTGGAGACGAGGAGGTTTAACTGATAGAGCGATGAAACTTCTGGAGACGAGGAGGTTTAACTGATAGAGTGATGAAACTCTGGAGACGAGGACGCTTAACTGATAGAGCGATGAAACTTCTGGAAACGAGGAGGTTTAACTAATAGAGCGATGAAACTTCTGGAGACGAGGAGGTTTAACAGATAGAGCGATGAAATTTCTGGAAACGAGGTAGCTTAACTGATAGAGCGATGAAATTTCTGGAGACGAGGTGGCTTAACTGATAGAACGATGAAACTTCTGGAGACGAGGAGGCTTAACTGATAGAGCGATGAAACTTCTGGAGACGAGGAGGCTTAACTGATAGAGCGATAAAACTTCTGGAGACGAGGAGGTTTAACTAATAGAGCGATGAAACTTCTGGAGACGAGGAGGCTTAACTGATAGAGCGATAAAACTTCTGGAGACGAGGAGGCTTAACTGATAGAGCGATAAAACTTCTGGAGACGAGGAGGTTTAACTAATAGAGCGATGAAACTTCTGGAGACGAGGAGGCTTAACTGATAGAGCGATGAAACTTCTGGAGACGAGGAGGTTTAACTAATAGAGCGATGAAACTTCTGGAGACGAGGAGGCTTAACTGATAGAGCGATGAAACTTCTGGAGACGAGGAGGCTTAACTGATAGAGCGATGAAACTTCTGGAGACGAGGAGGCTTAACTGATAGAGCGATGAAACTTTTGGAGACGAGGAGGTTTAACTAATAGAGCGATGAAACTTCTGGAGACGAGGAGGCTTAACTGATAGAGCGATAAAACTTCTGGAGACGAGGAGGTTTAACTGATAGAGCGATGAAATTTCTGGAGACGAGGAGGTTTAACTGATAGAGCGATGAAATTTCTGGAGACGAGGAGGTTTAACTGATAGAGCGATGAAATTTCTGGAGACGAGGAGGTTTAACTGATAGAGCGATGAAATTTCTGGAGACGAGGAGGTTTAACTGATAGAGCGATGAAATTTCTGGAGACGAGGAGGTTTAACTGATAGAGCGATGAAATTTCTGGAGACGAGGAGGTTTAACTGATAGAGCGATGAAATTTCTGGAGACGAGGTAGCTTAACTGATAGAGCGATGAAATTTCTGGAGACGACGAGGCTTAACTGATAGAACGATAAAACTTCTGGAGACGAGGAGGTTTAACTAATAGAGCGATGAAACTTCTGGAGACGAGGAGGCTTAACTGATAGAGCGATAAAACTTCTGGAGACGAGGAGGTTTAACTAATATAGCGATGAAACTTTTGGAGACGAGGAGGCTTAACTGATAGAGCGATAAAACTTCTGGAGACGAGGAGGTTTAACTAATAGAGCGATGAAACTTCTGGAGACGAGGAAGCTTAACTGATAGAGCGATTACATTTCTGGAGACGAGGTAGCTTAACTGATAGAGCGATGAAATTTCTGGAGACGAGGTGGCTTAACTGATAGAACGATTACATTTCTGGAGACGAGGTAGCTTAACTGATAGAGCGATGAAATTTCTGGAGACGAGGTGGCTTAACTGATAGAACGATGAAACTTCTGGAGACGAGGAGGCTTAACTGATAGCGCGATAAAACTTCTGGAGACGAGGAGGTTTAACTAATAGAGCGGTGAAACTTCTGGAGACGAGGAGGCTTAAGTGATAGAGCGATAAAACTTCTGGAGACGAGGAGGTTTAACTAATAGAGCGATGAAACTTCTGGTGACGAGGTGGCTTAACTGATAGAGAGATGAAACTTCTGGAGACGAGGTGGCTTAACTGATAGAGAGAGGAAACTTATGGAGACGAGGAGGTTTAACTGATAGAGCGATGAAACTCTGGTACGAGGAGGTTTAACTGATAGAGCGATGAAACTTCTGGAGACGAGGAGGCTTAACTGATAGAGCGATGAAACTCTGGAGACGAGGAGGTTTAACTGATAGAGCGATGAAACTTCTGGAGACGAGGAGGTTTAACTGATAGAGCGATGAAACTTCTGGAGACGAGGAGGTTTAACTAATAGAGCGATGAAACTTCTGGAGAGGAGGTGGCTTAACTGATAGAGCGATGAAACTTCTGGAGACGAGGAGGCTTAACTGATAGAGCGATAAAACTTCTGGAGACGAGGAGGCTTAACTGATAGAGCGATAAAACTTCTGGAGACGAGGAGGTTTAACTAATAGAGCGATGAAACTTCTGGAGACGAGGAGGCTTAACTGATAGGGCGATAAAACTTCTGGAGACGAGGAGGCTTAACTGATAGAGCGATGAAACTTCTGGAGACGAGGAGGTTTAACTGATAGAGCGATGAAATTTCTGGAGACGAGGTAGCTTAACTGATAGAGCGATGAAACTTCTGGAGACGAGGAGGTTTAACTAATAGAGCGATGAAACTTCTGGAGACGAGGAGGTTTAACTGATAGAGCGATGAAATTTCTGGAGACGAGGTGGCTTAACTGATAGAACGATGAAACTTCTGGAGACGAGGAGGCTTAACTGATAGAGAGATGAAACTTCTGGAGACGAGGAGGTTTAACTGATAGAGCGATGAAATTTCTGGAGACGAAGTAGCTTAACTGATAGAGCGATGAAATTTCTGGAGACGAGGTTTCTTAACTGATAGAGCGATGAAATTTCTGGAGACGAGGTTTCTTAACTGATAGAACGATGAAACTTCTGGAGACGAGGAGGCTTAACTGATAGAACGATGAAACTTCTGGAGACGAGGAGGCTTAACTGATAGAGCGATAAAACTTCTGGAGACGAGGAGGTTTAACTAATAGAGCGATGAAACTTCTGGAGACGAGGAGGTTTAACTGATAGAGCGATGAAATTTCTGAAGACGAGGTAGCTTAACTGATAGAGCGATGAAACTTCTGGAGACGAGGTGGCTTAACTGATAGAGAGATGAAACTTCTGGAGACGAGGAGGTTTAACTGATAGAGCGATGAAATTTCTGGAGACGAGGTAGCTTAACTGATAGAGCGATGAAACTTCTGGAGACGAGGAGGTTTAACTAATAGAGCGATGAAACTTCTGGAGACGAGGAGGTTTAACTGATAGAGCGATGAAATTTCTGGAGACGAGGTGGCTTAACTGATAGAACGATGAAACTTCTGGAGACGAGGAGGCTTAACTGATAGAGCGATAAAACTTCTGGAGACGAGGAGGTTTAACTAATAGAGCGATGAAACTTGTGGAGAGGAGGTGGCTTAACTGATAGAACGATGAATCTTCTGGTGACGAGGTGGCTTAAGAGATAGAGAGATGAAACTTCTGGAGACGAGGAGGCTTAACTGATAGAGCGATGAAACTTCTGGAGACGAGGAGGCTTAACTGATAGAGCGATGAAACTTCTGGAGACGAGGAGGCTTAACTGATAGAGCGATGAAACTTCTGGAGACGAGGAGGCTTAACTGATAGAGCGATAAAACTTCTGGAGACGAGGAGGTTTAACTAATAGAGCGATGAAACTTCTGGTGACGAGGTGGCTTAACTGATAGAGAGATGAAACTTCTGGAGACGAGGAGGTTTAACTAATAGAGCGATGAAACTTCTGGAGACGAGGAGGCTTAACTGATAGAGCGATGAAACTTCTGGAGACGAGGAGTTTAACTAATAGAGCGATGAAACTTCTGGTGACGAGGTGGCTTAACTGATAGAGAGATGAAACTTCTGGAGACGAGGTGGCTTAACTGATAGAGAGAGGAAACTTATGGAGACGAGGAGGTTTAACTGATAGAGCGATGAAACTCTGGTACGAGGAGGTTTAACTGATAGAGCGATGAAACTTCTGGAGACGAGGAGGCTTAACTGATAGAGCGATGAAACTCTGGAGACGAGGAGGTTTAACTGATAGAGCGATGAAACTTCTGGAGACGAGGAGGTTTAACTGATAGAGCGATGAAACTTCTGGAGACGAGGAGGTTTAACTAATAGAGCGATGAAACTTCTGGAGAGGAGGTGGCTTAACTGATAGAGCGATGAAACTTCTGGAGACGAGGAGGCTTAACTGATAGAGCGATAAAACTTCTGGAGACGAGGAGGCTTAACTGATAGAGCGATAAAACTTCTGGAGACGAGGAGGTTTAACTAATAGAGCGATGAAACTTCTGGAGACGAGGAGGCTTAACTGATAGAGCGATAAAACTTCTGGAGACGAGGAGGCTTAACTGATAGAGCGATGAAACTTCTGGAGACGAGGAGGTTTAACTGATAGAGCGATGAAATTTCTGGAGACGAGGTAGCTTAACTGATAGAGCGATGAAACTTCTGGAGACGAGGAGGTTTAACTAATAGAGCGATGAAACTTCTGGAGACGAGGAGGTTTAACTGATAGAGCGATGAAATTTCTGGAGACGAGGTGGCTTAACTGATAGAACGATGAAACTTCTGGAGACGAGGAGGCTTAACTGATAGAGAGATGAAACTTCTGGAGACGAGGAGGTTTAACTGATAGAGCGATGAAATTTCTGGAGACGAAGTAGCTTAACTGATAGAGCGATGAAATTTCTGGAGACGAGGTTTCTTAACTGATAGAGCGATGAAATTTCTGGAGACGAGGTTTCTTAACTGATAGAACGATGAAACTTCTGGAGACGAGGAGGCTTAACTGATAGAACGATGAAACTTCTGGAGACGAGGAGGCTTAACTGATAGAGCGATAAAACTTCTGGAGACGAGGAGGTTTAACTAATAGAGCGATGAAACTTCTGGAGACGAGGAGGTTTAACTGATAGAGCGATGAAATTTCTGAAGACGAGGTAGCTTAACTGATAGAGCGATGAAACTTCTGGAGACGAGGTGGCTTAACTGATAGAGAGATGAAACTTCTGGAGACGAGGAGGTTTAACTGATAGAGCGATGAAATTTCTGGAGACGAGGTAGCTTAACTGATAGAGCGATGAAACTTCTGGAGACGAGGAGGTTTAACTAATAGAGCGATGAAACTTCTGGAGACGAGGAGGTTTAACTGATAGAGCGATGAAATTTCTGGAGACGAGGTGGCTTAACTGATAGAGAGAGGAAACTTATGGAGACGAGGAGGTTTAACTGATAGAGCGATGAAACTCTGGTACGAGGAGGTTTAACTGATAGAGCGATGAAACTTCTGGAGACGAGGAGGCTTAACTGATAGAGCGATGAAACTCTGGAGACGAGGAGGTTTAACTGATAGAGCGATGAAACTTCTGGAGACGAGGAGGTTTAACTAATAGAGCGATGAAACTTCTGGAGACGAGGAGGTTTAACTGATAGAGCAATGAAATTTCTGGAGACGAGGAGGTTTAACTGATAGAGCGATGAAATTTCTGGAGACGAAGTAGCTTAACTGATAGAGCGATGAAACTTCTGGAGACGAGGAGGCTTAACTGATAGAGCGATAAAACTTCTGGAGACGAGGAGGTTTAACTAATAGAGCGATGAAACTTCTGGAGACGAGGAGGTTTAACTGATAGAGCAATGAAATTTCTGGAGACGAGGAGGTTTAACTGATAGAGCGATGAAATTTCTGGAGACGAAGTAGCTTAACTGATAGAGCGATGAAACTTCTGGAGACGAGGAGGCTTAACTGATAGAGCGATAAAACTTCTGGAGACGAGGAGGTTTAACTAATAGAGCGATGAAACTTCTGGTGACGAGGTGGCTTAACTGATAGAGAGATGAAACTTCTGGAGACGAGGAGGTTTAACTAATAGAGCGATGAAACTTCTGGAGACGAGGAGGCTTAACTGATAGAGCGATGAAACTTCTGGAGACGAGGAGGCTTAACTGATAGAGCGATGAAACTTCTGGAGACGAGGAGGCTTAACTGATAGAGCGATAAAACTTCTGGAGACGAGGAGGTTTAACTAATAGAGCGATGAAACTTCTGGAGACGAGGAGGCTTAAGTGATAGAGCGATAAAACTTCTGGAGACGAGGAGGTTTAACTAATAGAGCGATGAAACTTCTGGTGACGAGGTGGCTTAACTGATAGAGAGATGAAACTTCTGGA
Source organism: Ryuthela nishihirai (assembly GCA_038380435.1). Taxonomy (NCBI): domain Eukaryota; kingdom Metazoa; phylum Arthropoda; class Arachnida; order Araneae; family Heptathelidae; genus Ryuthela; species Ryuthela nishihirai. Next base: position 236,397 of record JAWZYU010000198.1, on the reverse strand, counting down.
GACGAGGTGGCTTAACTGATAGAGAGAGGAAACTTATGGAGACGAGGAGGTTTAACTGATAGAGCGATGAAACTCTGGTACGAGGAGGTTTAACTGATAGAGCGATGAAACTTCTGGAGACGAGGAGGCTTAACTGATAGAGCGATGAAACTCTGGAGACGAGGAGGTTTAACTGATAGAGCGATGAAACTTCTGGAGACGAGGAGGTTTAACTGATAGAGCGATGAAACTTTTGGAGACGAGGAGGTTTAACTAATAGAGCGATGAAACTTCTGGAGAGGAGGTGGCTTAACTGATAGAGCGATGAAACTTCTGGAGACGAGGAGGCTTAACTGATAGAGCGATAAAACTTCTGGAGACGAGGAGGCTTAACTGATAGAGCGATAAAACTTCTGGAGACGAGGAGGTTTAACTAATAGAGCGATGAAACTTCTGGAGACGAGGAGGTTTAACTGATAGAGCGATGAAATTTCTGGAGACGAGGTGGCTTAACTGATAGAACGATGAAACTTCTGGAGACGAGGAGGCTTAACTGATAGAGAGATGAAACTTCTGGAGACGAGGAGGTTTAACTGATAGAGCGATGAAATTTCTGGAGACGAAGTAGCTTAACTGATAGAGCGATGAAATTTCTGGAGACGAGGTTTCTTAACTGATAGAGCGATGAAATTTCTGGAGACGAGGTTTCTTAACTGATAGAACGATGAAACTTCTGGAGACGAGGAGGCTTAACTGATAGAACGATGAAACTTCTGGAGACGAGGAGGCTTAACTGATAGAGCGATAAAACTTCTGGAGACGAGGAGGTTTAACTAATAGAGCGATGAAACTTCTGGAGACGAGGAGGTTTAACTGATAGAGCGATGAAATTTCTGAAGACGAGGTAGCTTAACTGATAGAGCGATGAAACTTCTGGAGACGAGGTGGCTTAACTGATAGAGAGATGAAACTTCTGGAGACGAGGAGGTTTAACTGATAGAGCGATGAAATTTCTGGAGACGAGGTAGCTTAACTGATAGAGCGATGAAACTTCTGGAGACGAGGAGGTTTAACTAATAGAGCGATGAAACTTCTGGAGACGAGGAGGTTTAACTGATAGAGCGATGAAATTTCTGGAGACGAGGTGGCTTAACTGATAGAACGATGAAACTTCTGGAGACGAGGAGGCTTAACTGATAGAGCGATAAAACTTCTGGAGACGAGGAGGTTTAACTAATAGAGCGATGAAACTTGTGGAGAGGAGGTGGCTTAACTGATAGAACGATGAATCTTCTGGTGACGAGGTGGCTTAAGAGATAGAGAGATGAAACTTCTGGAGACGAGGAGGCTTAACTGATAGAGCGATGAAACTTCTGGAGACGAGGAGGCTTAACTGATAGAGCGATGAAACTTCTGGAGACGAGGAGGCTTAACTGATAGAGCGATGAAACTTCTGGAGACGAGGAGGCTTAACTGATAGAGCGATAAAACTTCTGGAGACGAGGAGGTTTAACTAATAGAGCGATGAAACTTCTGGTGACGAGGTGGCTTAACTGATAGAGAGATGAAACTTCTGGAGACGAGGAGGTTTAACTAATAGAGCGATGAAACTTCTGGAGACGAGGAGGCTTAACTGATAGAGCGATGAAACTTCTGGAGACGAGGAGTTTAACTAATAGAGCGATGAAACTTCTGGAGACGAGGAGGCTTAACTGATAGAGCGATAAAACTTCTGGAGACGAGGAGGTTTAACTAATAGAGCGATGAAACTTCTGGAGACGAGGAGGTTTAACTGATAGAGCAATGAAATTTCTGGAGACGAGGAGGTTTAACTGATAGAGCGATGAAATTTCTGGAGACGAAGTAGCTTAACTGATAGAGCGATGAAACTTCTGGAGACGAGGAGGCTTAACTGATAGAGCGATAAAACTTCTGGAGACGAGGAGGTTTAACTAATAGAGCGATGAAACTTCTGGTGACGAGGTGGCTTAACTGATAGAGAGATGAAACTTCTGGAGACGAGGAGGTTTAACTAATAGAGCGATGAAACTTCTGGAGACGAGGAGGCTTAACTGATAGAGCGATGAAACTTCTGGAGACGAGGAGGCTTAACTGATAGAGCGATGAAACTTCTGGAGACGAGGAGTTTAACTAATAGAGCGATGAAACTTCTGGAGACGAGGAGGCTTAACTGATAGAGCGATAAAACTTCTGGAGACGAGGAGGTTTAACTAATAGAGCGATGAAACTTCTGGTGACGAGGTGGCTTAACTGATAGAGAGATGAAACTTCTGGAGACGAGGAGGTTTAACTGATAGAGCGATGAAATTTCTGGAGACGAGGTGGTTTAACTGATAGAGCGATGAAATTTCTGGAGACGAGGTAGCTTAACTGATAGATCGATGAAATTTCTGGAGACGAGGTGGCTTAACTGATAGAACGATGAAACTTCTGGAGACGAGGAGGCTTAACTGATAGAGCGATAAAACTTCTGGAGACGAGGAGGTTTAACTAATAGAGCGATGAAACTTCTGGAGAGGAGGTGGCTTAACTGATAGAGCGATGAATCTTCTGGTGACGAGGTGGCTTAACAGAAAGAGAGAGGAAATTTCTGGAGCCAAATGATTGCTGATTTGCTCCCTTGACTAAGATGCAAAAAGAAATTTTGTTTCATAAGGGAAAGTTTCTTAACCTTTCGTAACTATGAATATTTCGATATAAATCATTATCTTTGTATCTGATGTCAAACTACGCAAATAAAATATTTTAAAATAAATAAATAAATAAATAAATAAATACCCCCTCAAGCAGCTGCTTGCCACAGAGGTCTGACTGGAGCCTGTCAGTTTATATGCCATAGTAGAAGGTCTGAGAGAATGGCAGGACCTCAGCAGAAAAACAACACGAACAGCCATGCCTTACCCAGGGCTCGAACCCAGGTCCCTTAAAATTAAAAAGTAAAGAGGAAAAGCAGCAAAGCGAAAAGAGGTGCGAGAAAATCGAACCTCTTCAGGTTCGATTTTCTCGAATCTCTCTCAGGGCGACACCAATGAAATAATTGTCATTGGCTGGCGCAGAGCCAATGAGAGCCCAGGAATATCAGGATATCTACTACATAAAGGAGCAGGTTTGTTTGTTTGTTTCTCTTTTTCTCGGCACTTGGAAGAGCTAGAGACACCAAACTTTACATGAACCCAGAGGAAGAGTACAAGGCTATGTGCAAAGCCGTAGGGCTAACCAAAACTGAGTTTGAATTTCTCGAAATTACCATAGACTTAACATTAGAAGTAAAAACCGGTCTCTCTCGTAGACTTAGCATTGGCAATTATTCGAAATCATGAGGGGAATGACACCTATTGCAACTTTACAGAGTTAGGGTAACAGACTTCCATAAAGAGGAGGAGAAGATTTATATCGAGGGAGAGGAGGAGGTTGTTGTTTGGGTTGTTTTACCTCTGAGCGGCACTTTTTTGCACACCATGGGCTAAATAGCCAGGTCACATGGACCCCAAAGGCTCAGAGAAGGTTGGGGGAGGGGACCCACTGGAACAGCTGTTGGGAGACAGATGGTAGCCTCCCGTCAAGGCCATCCAGCGTGTTCTTTAACGTGCACAGGCTATTGCTCTCCCGCACACGGGACCACGGCTTAACGTCCCATCCGACGGACGGCGGCCTTTCCATACCCATCGGTGTCTCCTACTGACCGTGGGCAGGCGGGGAATTTTTGCGGAGATAAATCTCAACGCTGACCCAGCTGGGACTCGAACCTGGGAACTACAGATTACGAGCCTGTCGCGCTACCGACTGAGCCACCCCGGCCCCAAAGGAGGAGGAGGAGGAGACGAATCGATTGTAATGAGTTCCATATCAAATGGAAGCTTCTGGCTGAGAAGAGTTATATACCATACACGTTAGAAAATTTCGGACCTCCCCTAAAAGAGGGGGATAAATTTTTTACCATGGTTGGGTTGGGTTGTTTTACCGCTGAGCGACACTTTTTTGCACACAATGAGCTAAGTGGCCAGGTTACAAGGACCCAAGGGCTCAGAGAAGGTTGGAGGAGGGGACCTAGTGAAACAGCTGTTGGGAGACAAATGGTAGCCTCCCGTCAAGGCCATCCAGGAGGTGTGTTCTTTAATGTGCACTAGGAGCCACGGCTTAACGTCCCATCCGACGGACGGTGGCCTTTCCAAGTCCATCGGTGTCCCCTACTGACTGAAGGCAGGGAGTTTTGCGGAGATAGATTTCAACGCTGACTCACCTGGGACTCGAACCTGGAAACAGTAGAATACGAGCCTGGCACGCTACCGACTGAGCCACCCCTGCCTCCTTTAATGAAGGGTAGCTGGGTTAGAGGGTGAGTTTTATGCCGATTGGAAGCTTGTGACGTTGGGATTGCCATCGATTCTATATCTCTTAGAAAGTTTGGAGTATATATTTCAGAGTATTGTTGCCTTAAAAAAATAACCATCATCCACACATGTTATGGTAGGAAGTGGTTCAGATGGTAGCGTGCCAGGTAGGTAACCTATTGCTCCAAAGTTCGAATCCCTGCTGTTCCAGCGTTGTGGTTGTTTTATTAGTCTCACCTGGCAGAGCGAATTTCTGCTCCCTCGTACCCCGTTTTCGCTTTTTAATTTTTTATTTTCTGATTTGAATAAAAAGCAATTAATTCGCGCAGTTTGGCATCTATTACAAAGACAATGATTTATATCCCCAGTGAGAGTCACCGTTAAATTTGGAAACTCCATCGACCATCGGACGGATCACAAAGCCCAGATCCCAGGAGTGACATAAAATAATTTTTAATTTATCTCTAAAAAATTAAAAAAAAGTCGAAGATTTATAGAGAAGAAGAGACAGACGACAAAGTGAAAATATTAGGGTTTTTTTTAAACTAGCCCCCCCCCAAAAAAAGGGGGAAGGCTAAAAATATCCCATTTTTTAGGACTGTTTTGAAAATGAAAAAGTGCCTTTATTCGTATTCCTACTTTCGCTCCTATTAACGCTGGCAATTCGAATTCATGGATGATTGGAAAACATACAAACTCATAACATACAAAAATAATTTTTCATTTTTCTCTTGAAGCAAAAAGTTGCATTCCTCCTCCTCCTCCTCCCTGGAGCAAGATGGTTCAGTCGGTTGCGCACCCAGGCTCGTAATCTGCAGTTCCCAGGTTCGAAACGCACCTGTACCAGTATTGAGATTTATCTCCGTAAAACTCTCCACCTTGGTCGGCTAATAGGGGATACCGATGGGATGAGAAAGATCCGTATCTATCAGAGGGAACATTGAGCCGTGATCCCGTGTGCTGAAGAGCCATATCCTGGGCACATTAAAAAACGCGCTGGATGGCCTTGACGGGACGTTACCATCTGTCTCCTAATAGCTGTCCAATGGGTTCCCTTCCCCCAACCTTCTCTGAGTCCTCGGGGTTTTTGCAACCTGGCCATTGTGTGAAAAAAGTGCCTCTCAGAAATAAAACCTTTTCCTCCTGAGGATTAAGGGCGGGGGTGACTCAGTCGATAGCGCGTCAGATTCGTTATCTGTAGTTCCCAGGTTCGAGTCCCAGCTGGGTCAGCATTGAGATTTAACTCCGCAAAACTTCCCGCCCTGCCTACGGTCAGTAAAGAACGCCGATGGGTTTGGAAATGACGCCGTCCGTCGGATGGGATGTTAAGCGTGGCCCGTGTGTGGGAGAGCCATACCCTGTACACGTTAAAGAACACGCCGGATGACCTTGACGGGAGGCTACCATCTGTCTCCCAACAGCTGTTCCAGTGGGTCCCCTCCCTCAACCTTCTCTGAGCCTTCGGGGTCCATGTGATCTGGCCATTTAGCCCATGGCTTTGCAAAAAAGTGCCGCTCAGAGGTAAAACAACCCAACCCAACCTGATGATGAAGATTGTTTTGATTTATTTCTGTTCTGAGCGGCACTGTTCTTGCACACATTGGACTGAATGGCCAGGTCACACAGAACCCAAGGGCTCATAGAATGTTGGGGGAACGAGATCAATTGGAGAGTTGTTAAGAGACGGATGGGAACCTCCCTTTAAAACCATCCAGTGTGTTCATTAGCGCGAATAAGGTATAGCTTTCCAGTACATTGGGCCACAGCTTAACTTTCCATCTGACGGGCGGAGATATTTCCAAGCTCATCAGTGTACTCATCTCCAAGGGCAGGGTGAAGATTTGTGGAGATCAATCTGAACTCTGACACAGGTGGCACTCGAAGAAGAAAGGGTTGGGTTGGGTTGTTTTACCTCTGAGGGCACTTTTTTGCACACAATGGACCAAATGGCCAGGTCACATGGACCCTGAAGGCTCAGAGAAGGTTGGGGGAGGGGACCCACTGGAACAGCTGTTGGGAAACAGATGGTCGCCTCCCGTCAAGGCCATCCAGCGTGTTCTTTAACGTGCACAGGGTATGGCTCTCCCGCACACGGGGCCACGGCTTAACGTCCCATCCGACGGACGGCGGCCTTTCCAAGCCCATCGGTGTCCCCTACTGACCGTGGGAGGGGCGGGGAATTTTTGCGGAGATAAATCTCAACCCTGATCCAGCTGGGACTCGAACCTGGGAACTACAGATTACAAGCCTGGCGCGCTTCCGATTGAGCCACCCCCGCCCCATGTGAACTTTGAAGAACATGTTGGATGGCCAAGAGGGTTCTGTCTGAGATCTTGGCCATCCAGCATGTTCAAGTTATCTAGGTGATCCATATCCAGAATCCTTGGAGTCTTCCTGATCTGGTCGTTCAGGTCCTCGTGAAAGGAAAGCTTACGCTTAGAGGTAAAGAAACGACACATTAACCTAATGCTCAACAGTTTCAATAAATAAATATAAAATAAATACCCCCTCAAGCAGCTGCTTGCCATAGACGTCTTACAGGAACCTGCCAGTTTATATGCCATAGTAGAAGGTCTGTGAGGATGGCAGGACCTCAGCAGAAAAACGACACACACATCCATGTCTTACCCGGGACTCGAACCCAGGTCCCTTAGATCACTAGCCAAGTGCGCTAACCACTCGGCCATGGGACGGCTGTTTCAATAAGAAGTGGGAGAAATGAAGATTTGCCCTTACTTTACTCCATTCAGAGATAAGTATTCCTGCAGACAATGCCAGTTGTCAGGGATTTTGAATTCTGGACAGGATATCGAAGTTCGTGAATGAAGTGGTGCCTGGAGACAAAAAATTGTAACATTAATAGCACATGAAATAATTTATCACAGAAATTTGTTTCAGCTACATTTAAAATATGAAGGAATCAGTATAAACATTTTTTTGCCTACATACTAAATATTAATGGGTTGGGTTGGGCTGTTTTACCTCTGAGCGGTACTTTTTTGCACACCATGGGCTAAATGACAGGTCACATGGCCCCAAAGGCTCAGAAAAGGTTGGGGGAGGGGACCCACTGGAACAACTGTTGGAAGACAGATGGTAACCTCCCGTCAAGGCCATCTAGTGTGTTCTTCAACGTGCACAGGTATGACTCTCCCCGCACACAGGGCCACGGCTTAACGTCCCATGCGAGAGACGGCGATCTTTCCAAGCCCATCGGTGTCCCCTACTGACCGTGGGCAGGGCAGGGAATTTTGCGGAGATAAATCTCAATGCTGACCCAGCTGGGACTCGAACCTGGGAACTGCAGAATACGAGCCTAGCGCGCTACCGACTGAGCCATCCCCGTCCCCATATATTAATGGATTGAATAGGCAGGTGACAAGGACCCCAGGGGCATGGGTGGCTCACTCGTAGCCTGTCAGGCTAGTAATCTGCAGTTTCTAGGTTTGAATCCCATCTTTGCCAACGTTGAGATATATTTCCATTAATCCCCTCCCCTTTTCTCTCTGCCCTCGGTCAATAGGGGACACCGATGGGCTTCGAAAGGCCGCCATCCGTAGGATGGGACATTAACCCGTGGCCCCGTGTGCCAGAGAGCCATACCCTGTATACGCTAAAGAACAAGCTGGATGGCCTTAAAGGGAGACTACCATCTGTCTCTTAACAGTCGTCCAGTGGGTACCTTCAGCCCAATCTTCTCTGAGCCCTTAGGGTCCTTATGACCTGGCCATTTAGCTCATTGTGTGCAAAAATAAAGTGGTGCTAAAAGGTAAAGCAACCCGACCCAACAAGGGCACCAAGGGCTCAGAGAAGTTTGGGAAATACTTCCCATTATACAGCTGTTAGGAGACAGATGGAAGAGACAGACTCCCGTCAAGATCATCCGGCATATTCTTTAATGTGCAGAGGGTATGGCTTTCCTGTGCAGGAGTCACAATTTAATGTTAAATCGTGGACCAGTATGCATCTGAAGGATGGCGTCCTTTTTCCATTAGTGTCCCCCTTTCTGCCAGAGGGCAGGATGGGAGTTAGCGAAGTCAACTGAATGAACAAATTATTATATACACCTCGAAAATAATATGCAAAGCAGAAATATCGCGTCTAGTCATGTAGGACGGGGGCGGGGTTGGCTCAGTCGGTAGCTCGTCAGGCTCGTAATCTGTAGTTCCCAGGTTCGAGTCCCAGCTGGGTCAGCGTTGAGATTTATCTCCCCAAAATTCCCCGCCCTGCCCACGGTCAGTAGGGGACACGATGGGCTTCGAAAGGCCGCCGTCCGTCGGATGGAACGTTAAGCCGTGGCCCCGTGTGCGGGTGAGCCATACCCTGTGCACGTTAAAGAACACGCTGGATGGCCTTGACGGGAGGCTACCATCTGTCTCCCAACAGTTGTTCCAGTGGGTCCCCTCCCCCAACCTTCTCTGAGCCTTCGGGGCCGTTGTGACCTGGCCATTTAGCCCATGGTGTGCAAAAAAGTGCCACTCAGAGGTAAAACAACCCAACCCATGTAGGACGCTGAAAGTGGCAATACCTATAAATAGAGCAGGTCTCTACGCATTGGAAACCAGTCACGGAAAAGTAATCATGGGTAAAGGAAGCGACGTAAGTGAATTTGATCATGACCAGATAATCAACCAATCACCGCAACTGATGAATTGTTGGGATTTCTTTGTCAGACCGTCGCATGTGTATACCAAGACTACGTGAAATACGAAAATACTTTTACCAGCGGGAGAAACATAGACGTAAACGTTCAATTGACTCTCAATGTGAGCACAGACTTGTCCCGCATCATTACAAGGAATCGCATGACTACCGTGAAGCAGATAACACCAGAATTGAATGAGGGCACGTCCACAAGATTATCTGTCGTACTATGGAGGAAATAGGCTATGACAGTCGATGTCCACATCGTATTCCCTTGTTGACTGCAAGGCACCGAAAGATTAGGTTGCAGTTTGCAAAGGCCTATCTCAACTGGATTTGGGTTGGGTTGCGTTCACATCAAAAAATATCCTTTTCTCCACCTTCCAATTAATAGAATTCTCGGGTGGGATTCCCTTATGTACACCCCCATCTAGATCAGGCCCTGTATACAACTCTTCGGTTGCCGGACTTCACCCCCATTGAGAATTTTTGGGACGAATTAGAAAGATGTGTTCGAGCCCGCCAACCTCCACTGGCAACTGTGGATGCTCTACGACAGGCGACCCTCGCTTCATGGACGGCAACACCACCGTGTTTTCAACACCACATTGAGTCCTTACCAAGACGTCTGCGGTTGTGAGGGAAAATGGTGGAACAATAGGTTATTAGGTAGGGCCGTCCCATGGCCGAGGGGGCGGGGGTAGCTCAGTCGGTCCCAGCTGGGTCAGCGTTGAGATTTATCTCCGCAAAATTCACCGCCCTGCCCACGGTCAGTAGGGACCGATGGGCTTGGAAAGGCCACCGTCCGTCGGATGGGACGTTAAGCCGTGGCCCCGTGCGCGGGAGAGCCATACCCTGTGCACGTTAAAGAACACGCTGGATGGCCTTGACGGGAGGCTACCATCTGTCTCCCAACAGCTCTTCCAGTGGGTCCCCTCCCCCAACCTTCTCTGAGCCTTCGGGGTCCATGTGACTTGGTCATTTAGCCCATGGTGTGCAAAAAAGTTCCGCTCAGAGGTAAAACAACCCAACCCTACAACATAGTAAAGAAAGACGTTGTAAATAAGACACCTTGATGCTTGAAACTATAAAATTTTGATTAAAATCAACCGTAGTATAATTCGCATTACACACAGAAAATTAGGATAACGAAGGATAATTTTATGTGTTTATTTGGAAAATAAAGTAATCACTAGAACTTTAACTCGGTGTTACACAACAGATGAAACATGTACGAACGGTTTTTTAAAATTTTCTTATCTTCCTGTCTTTCTTTATGCTTCCACCCCCCTCCCAATTGCACCCGAGGCTACTACCGACCCCCTGGATCGCTCCAGCGCCCCCTAGAGGGCGGTATCGCCCACTTTGGGAAATATTGCATTAAAGCATTCACATCGTAAAAGAGTATCACTGGCATTCCTGACGAGAAGCACAACTGCACCTTGTAGGTGTTTTACCATCTTCACGTCCCGAAAAGAGAAATTTAAGATTATTTTTAGGCATCTGCCATTTACCTGATTGTGTGGTCACTAGTAATCCCAAAATGGCCACGGGCATCCCTGGAATTTCTGAGTTAGAATATCCAGAATTGGGTTGGGTTGTTTTACCTCTCAGCGGCACTTTTTTGCACACCATGGGCTAAATGGCCAGGTCACAAGGACCCCGAAGGCTCAGAGAAGGTTGGGGGAGGGGACCCACTGGAACAGCTGTTGGGAGACAGATGGTAGCCTCCCGTCAAGGCCATCCAGCGTGTTCTTTAACGTGCACAGGGTATGTCTCTCCCGCACACGGGGCCACGGCTTAACGTCCCATCCGACGGACGACGGCCTATCCAAGCCCATCGGTGTCCCCTACTGACCGTGGGCAGGGCGCGGAATTTTGCGGAGATAAATCTCAACGCTGACCCAGCTGGGACTCGAACCTGGGAACTACAGATTACGAGCCTGGCGCGCTACCGACTGAGCCACCCCGGCCCCAGAATATTCAGAGACTTCTATCACTGATTCCTTAATGCGTAAATGAGGGACTATATGAACATTGCGTTAGATTCAGTCTAAATTTCTTTGCTTTTGATGCAAGATTTTACTAAATAAAACCCTTGCTTCAAACTATTTATGTATCAAATAGTAAAACACTTTATGTATTAAAAATATGTTAAATCGTTACTTACCATAACAACAAAGGTAATAGCTTCCAGCTGTGTTCTAATTCCATCGGTGGTGATGTTAGGTTCTGTTATCACAGTTGTGGACGTAGTTACTAAATTCACGTAGAAAATTTCTACAGGGAGGAAAATATTTTTATAGAAAACTTTTTTTTTAGGAACGAAAATTTATATTTTTAATGCTGCAGATAGCACAGAGAAACCAGCTCTTTTGTTCAGGATTTTGTTGCAGAAAAATTCCACTAGAAATCCATTTAAAAAAATATAATTTCAGAATTTCCCGCTGAGATAAAAGTTCTTTGCTCATTGCAGTAGGAGAGAGAGAACTGAGAGAAAAGATCAAGATTCATCGCTGAAAAGACGAGCAGATTCGTTTAATGTTGTTAACGTAGGATTTCTTTGCTTAATCCATTCTAAATCCTGTGGATTGGGTTATATAATAATAATAATCTTCATTTCATTCCGCCAGTCAATACAATATACATTTACATAGCATAATTATCTAATAACAATTAATATATACATGAGAAAAATTGAGAAGTGAAATAGCTGAGAAATATCAATTGCATCAGAAACGGTAAATAACAATCATATTAAATATTGGTGTTTAATAGAAAAGGCGAAACAAAAAAGGAGAGCATAGTAAGCTGACGCTTATTTTTAGGTAATGCTCCTTTAGTTCAATTATGACAACAGTAAAGTATACAATAATTCACGTAGCACTTTTTTTGCACACCATGGGCTAAATGGCCAGTTCACAAGGACCCCGAATATATAATAATAAGGCTCAAGACGGTTGGAGGAGGGGACCCACTGGAACAGCTGTTGGGAGACAGATGGTAGCCTCCCGTCAAGGCCATCCAGAGTGTTCTTTAACATGAACATGATATGACACTCACTGCACACGGGGCGACGGCTTAACGTCCCATCCGACGGACGGCGGCCTTTCCAAGCCCATCGGTGTCCCCTACTGACCGTGGGCAGGGTGGGGGAGTTTTGCAGAGAAAAAACGAATAGGGAAATTTTATATTGCATTGGAAATCCAGTCTCTTGAACTCCTCCCCTAATTTTATGCGAGACTAATGCGTCACAAAGACTTTACCTCAGAAATTAATTAAAATTTAAAACATAATTATTGTTTTATACCATTTAATGAAATGAATATATATATTGGATTTGAATATTAGACAATTGCGAATGTTTTCAACAAAGCAAGAAAATTTATTATGAAATTTTCGAGCTTCCACAACTCTTTAAATGATGAATGAATATTGCTGAAAACCTAGATTTAAATAGATTCGATTTTGAGCTTTATTTTCAGTCACATTTTTCTATTGAAAGCATATTTTAGAAGTTATAGATTGGATTGGATTGTTTTACCTCTGAGCGGCACTTTTTTGCACACCATGGGCTAAATGGCCAGGTCACATGGACCCCGAAGGCTCAGAGAAGGTTGGGGGAGGGGACCCACGGGAACAGCTGTTGGGAAAAAGATGGTAGCCTCCCGTCAAGGCCATCCAGCGTGTTCTTTAACGTGCACAGGGTATGGCTCTCCCGCACACGGGCCACGGCTTAACGTCCCATCCGATGGACGGCGGCCTTTCCAAGCCCATCAGTGTCCCCTACTGACCGTGGGCAGGGCGGGGAAATTTTGCGGAGAGAAATCTCAACGCTGATCCAGCTGGGACTCGAACCTGGGAACTACAGATTACGAGCCTGGCGCGGTACCGACTGAGCCACCCCCGCCCCAGAAGTTACAGAGCTTCGATGTTAGATTGACATGAAAATTCTCAATAAATAGGTACGGCAGTGTAATAGATTCATTCACGTTGTCCGTAAAACTCCCCGCCCTGCCCACGGTCAGTAGGGATCACCGATGGGCTTGGAAAGGCCGCCGTCCGTCGGATGGGACATTAACCCGTGGCGCCGTGCGTGTGTGAAGGGCCATACCCTACGCATGTTAAAGAACATGATGAATGACCTTGACGGAAGGCTAACACATGTCTCTCAACAGCCGTTTCTATCACTGAATTTATCTTTTGCAGAAATTATCTTCAGCAGCCGTCCCTATCATTGAATTTATCTTTTGAATCAATCTTTTGAACGTTAAAAACCGAAACCATCGATATTTGATAAAACCACCGTTGTAGTACAGTCGCTCAAAAAAATATCCGAACATTATGATTGATTACATAATTTAGAAAAAAAATCTCGCAACGATTTTTTTTAGATATATCGTTGCCAGATATTTTTTCTTAATTCTGTAATCAACCATAGTGTTTGGATACTTTTTTGAGCGACTGTAGGTGGTCATATTATTTTGATACTAGATCGTGTGTACTCACTCACGGAAATATTGAGCGCGTGCAGTTACCGTTCACAGCAAACTGGAGCGTGTGCAGTAACTGCACACGCTCCAGTTTTCTTTGAACGGTAACTGGAGCATGTACAGTTGCTCTACACGCTCCAGATATTTTTCCTGAATTCTGTAATCACGTGACACGAAGGTTGCCAGATCACTAATTTCTAAAAAAGTCATTGACAGATATTTCTTCTGAATTCTGTAATCAACCATAGTGTTCGGATACTTTTTTGAGCGACTGTACCTCAGTGGCTAGTGAGTTTGATTCGAGTTCAATATAAATAATGGATGTTTTTGTGCCTTCCATTGAGGTTTCGTTCCCTCACAGATTTTTCTGTGGTGCATTGTAATGACAAGCTGCTTTCTATCCTCCGTGACCAGATGCTTGAAGGGCAGTTTATTGATTTTTAAATTTAATGGTTATAGATATATATATACTGTTATTTATTTATTTATATTTATATATAAATTGATATTTACATTTATATATCAATTGTGACATCAATTTCTGATTAATATCAAGCTAATGAAAGTTCCAGATCTGGAGGACATTTGCCTCTGAGTCCCCCTTCCCCCAGGGGGGGGGGGAGGGAGGATCAGTCGACAGCGCGCCAGGCTCGTAATCTGTAGTTCCCAGGTTCGAGTCCCAGCTGGGTCAGCGTTGAGATTTATCTACGCAAAATTCCCCGCCCTGTTTACGGTCAGTAGGGGACACCGATGGGCTTGGAAAGAACGCCGTCCGTCTGATGAGACGTTAAGCCGTGACCCCGTGTGCAGGACAGCCATACCATGTGCACGTTAAGAACACGCTGGATGACCTGGACGGAAGGCTACCATCTGTCTCCCAACAGCTGTTCCAATGGGTCCCCTCCCCCAAACTTCTTTGAGCTTTCGGGGTCCATGTGACCTGGCCATTTAGCCCATTGTGTGCAAAAAAGTGCCGCTCAGAGGTAAACCAACTAACCAACCATCCTTCTCCAGGTCTGGACCTAGTGTAGAAAAAAATAAGGGGTGCAAGCGATGCAATAGAGTTAGAAAAAGGTAAAAAAAGGAGGCCAAGAGACTGGAATTCCATTGCAATGCAACCTGTTCTCTTTTGTTTTTGATATGAAAAACAATTCTTGAAAAATGTGTGAAATATGCGCAATTTTAATCACTTTGAGCCTCCATTAACGTTACTAGCATTCCCAATGTGGGGGGGGGGACTGTTATACTCCTCCCAGATCCGGCTCTGGTCTCCCTTAACCTTCCGATTCCTGAGTTCCTTGTAACCTGGTGGATTAGCCCATTTGATGCAAAAAAACAGGGTGCAGCTCAAATGTGTAAAACCACCCAACTCAAACTCTGAAAAATAAGCGAATATTGCAGAGAAAAGAAAAATCGATATTTTGTTAGTTTTAATTGAAATCTCTAATTTATTTTCAGTCATATTTCCCCCCGTAAAAACATATTTAAAAATCAAAATCATATTTCAAAAGTTCAAAATGAAATTAGACTCTGAATCTGAATCCCTATTGCATTAATCTGGAATTATATCCATCTAAACGGTCACAGAGGTTGCATACACAAACTCCATTGCGTTTCAATGATTGTTCTTATTTCTTTTTTTGGGGCGGGGGTGGCTCAGTCGGTAGCGCGCCAGACTCGTAATCTGTAGTTCCCAGGTTCGAGTCCCAGCTGGGTCAGCGTTGAGATTTATCTCCGCAAAATTCCCCGTCCTGCCCACGGTCAGTAGGGGACACCGATGGGCTTGTAAAGGCCGCCGTCCGTCGGATGGGACGTTAAGCCGTGGCCCCGTGTGCGGAAGAGCCATACCCTTTGCACGTTAAAGAACACGCTGGATGGCCTTGACGGGAGGCTACCATCTGTCTCCCAACAGCTGTTCCAGTGGGTCCCCTCTCCCAACCTTCTCTGAGCCTTCGGGGTCCATGTGACCTGGCCATTTAGTGCGTGGGAGAGCCATACCTTTTGCACGTTAAAGAACACGCTGGATGGCCTTGACGGGAGACTACTATCTGTCTCCCAACAGCTGTTCCAGTGGGTCCCTTCCCCCAACCTTCTCTGAGCCTTCGGGGTCTTTGTGATCTGGCCATTTAGTGCGTGGGAGAGCCATACCTTGTGCACGTTAAAGAACACACTGGATGGCCTTGATGGGAGGCTACCATCTGTCTCTCAACAGCTGTTCCAGTAGAGCCCCTCCCCCAACCTTCTCTGAGCCTTCGGGGTCCATGTGACCTGGCCATTTAGCCCATGGTGTGCAAAAAAAGTGCCGCTCAGAGGTAAAACAACCCAACGTTCTTATTTCTTTTCAAAAGCAAGTTCTGTTTCTTTCGAATTTTTCGTTTAAATAGTTTTTCTTGTTGCCTGAAATTTCCTCATCCTCAATCAGGAAATGACGGATGAGTTGACGTCAGCTTCGGGAAACTCCTTCAAAGGAATCATTCATTCGGTACTAATCTTCTAAAAGAATGCATTTTTTTCAAAGAAAGGTACAACAGTCTCTTTATTTGATCTGTTGGCTATTGCAAAGCATTCTTTCAAAACTCTGGTTCCGTAGGATGAAATTAAGATTAAATCCTACATTTTTAATGGGGTGGGGGTTGGCTCAGTCGGTACGGCGCCAGGCCAACACCTTCTACAATAGTCTCTAGGAGGTGTTGGTCAGGCTCGTAATCTGCAGTTCCCAGGTTCGAATCCCAGCTGGGTCAGCGTTTAGATTTATCTCCGCAAGACTCCCCGCCCTGCTCACGGTCAGTAGGGGACACCGATGGGCTTGGAAAGGCCGCCGTCCATCGGATGGGACGTTAAGCCGTGGCCCCGTGTGCGGGAGAGCCATACCCTGTGCATGTTAGGGGCGGGGGTGGCTCAGTCGGTAGCGCGCCAAGCTCGTAATCTGTAGTTCCCAGATTCGAGTCCCAGCTGGGTAAGCGCTGAGATTATTCCCTGCCCTGTCCACGGTTAGTAGGGGACACCGTTGGGCTTGGAAAGACCGACGTCCGTCTGATGTGACGTTAAGCCGTGGCCCCGTGTGCGGAAGAGCCATACCCTGTGCACGTTAAAGAACACGCTGGATGGCCTTAACGGGAGGCTACCATCTGTCTCCCAACAGCTATTCCAATGGGTCCCCCTCCCCCAACCTTCTCTGAGCCTTCGGGGTCCTTGTGGCATGGCCATTTAGCCCATGGTGTGCAAAAAAAGTGCCGCTCAGAGGTAAAACAACCCAAAACGGATGCAAAACGGATGCTTCTGCCTATCGCAGTCTGAAGATTAACCCCCTTTCTAAGTCATTGAGATCATCCTTTTTACCCATGTCGCACTTGACTTTGTTTTCCATCATGCCTTTATGACTTTTATAAGACTTCGTAGTGACGTAGAGTACTTACGTCAGTAAGAAATTTTGCTTACATTGGCATGTTTCATGGCACTTCGCGCAAGAAGTGCAATAAATTGGCCAAGTATCGTAAATGTTATTCGTCTTCCCAAGTCGTTTCCCCAAGCATTTTTACTATTACCATGTATCTGAACACCTCATTAAGACTTTTCTTGTGCTCTTTCTCCACCTGGCCTATTTCTCTGGTATTGTCTCGATCTATGTGGGGCGGGGGTGGCTCAGTCGGTAGCGCGCCAGGCTCGTAATCTGTAGTTCCCAGGTTCGAGTCCCAGCTGGGTCAGCGTTGAGATTTATTTCCGCACAAATTCCCCGCCCTGCCCACGGTCAATAGGGGACACCGATGGGCTTGGAAAGGCCGCCGTCCATCGGATGCGACGTTAAGCCGTGGCCCCGTGTGCGGGAGAGCCATACCCTGTGCACGTTAAAGAACACGCTGGATGGCCTTGACGGGAGGCTACCATCTGTCTCCCAACAGCTGTTCCAGTGGGTCCCCTCCCCCAACCTTCTCTGAGCCTTCGGGGTCCTTGTGACCTGGCCATTTAGCCCATGGTGTGCAAAAAAGTGCCGCTCAGAGGTAAAACAACCCAACTCGATCTATGTTCAGTCACTCAAAAAAATATCCGAACACTATGATTGATTACAGAATTGAGAAAAAATATCTGGCAACGATTTTTTTTAGAAATTAGTGATCTGGCAACCTTCGTGTCACGTGATTACAGAATTCAGGAAAAATATCTGGAGCGTGTACAGCAACTGTACACGCTCCAGTTACCGTTCACAGCAAACTGGAGCGTGTGCAGTTACTGCACACGCTCCAGTTTGCTGTGAACGGTAACTGCACACGCTCAATATTTCCGTGAGTGAGCCCACACGATCTAGTATCAAAATAATATGACCACCTACAGTCGCTCGAAAAAGAATCCGAACACTACGGCTTAGTACAGAATTCAGAAAAAATATCTGGCAACGATTTTTTTTTAGAAATTAGTGATCTGGCAACCTTCGTGTCACGAAGGTTGCCAGATCACTAATTTCTAAAAAAAATCGTTGCCAGATATTTTTTCTGAATTCTGTAATCAATCATAACGTTCGGATAATTTTTTTGAGCGACTGTACTGTAGAAATGGTTCGTTAAACGGATATATAAAATAAAAATATCCCCCACATAAGGATCAGTGAGACTGAACAGAATTAGTTTACCGCTCACGAGGTGACCCGTTTTCTAAAACAGAAGGCTTCAACAAAATCGCAATTAACGCTTTAAATCTATTCAACGGATTTAACACGTAAAACAGGTGGACGAACAAAATTTCTCCTAGTAACCGAAGTTATTTCTGCTGTTGTCACGAATATGATAATGAAAATTACAAACCGTGACTTGGAAGCCTAGACAACGTGCACTTAAATCCAGAACTAGTTCCTGATTGGTCAGATACGAACTTCACTTGGCTAGACGTGGTCTGGAGGCCGCTCACGACAAAACTTAGATTTGGTGTTTCGATACCACAGAACTGACGGTCGGCAGAACTGGAAAACAAAAGAATGAGAGTAAATAGATCTTTAAATCAAGTAAGACACTCAGTTGTCACAATGACAATAGATATTTTTGCTTGTGTGTATATGTGTCTTAATAGCAAAGGTCAAAGAACCAAAAAACCTTCAAGGTGTTTTTATTTTTAATTAATAATCTGATAAAGAACTCACGATAGAAACAACTGACTGTATAATTAGTGACCCTTGCAAAATGACCTGCGACTCGCCGACCTGGAAAACTACTTTGGTAGCTGCTACTTGCATTGCCAGGTTTCACGAAGTCTGTTTTGTTTAGTGGCTAGGCGATCGACTGTATAAAAAATACCCCCTCAAGCAGCTGCTTGCCACAGAGGTCTGACAGGAGCATGTCAGTTTATATGCCATAGTAGAAGGTCTGAGAGGATGGCAGAACCTCAGCAGAAAAACGACACATACATCCATGGCTTACCCGGGGCTCGAACCCAGGTCCCTTAGATCAGTAGCCAAGCGCGCTAACCACTCGGCCATGGAACGGCTTGGACTGTATAGTTTCTTCTAATTTATTTACTCACTTCTAAATTATCAGGATCACTTGTTTAAAATGTGATTCAATGATCATTTTGGTTTCAGATCAATTAAAACTAAAAATAAATATAAAATTTAAGAATAGAAATAAAAAATTATATTAGTATTTTTTGTTCATGTTTGTTCACCTCTGAGTGGCACATTTTGACGCACACTGGGCTAAATGGTCAGGTCACAAAAACCCCAAGGGCTCAGAGAAGGTTGGGGGGAGAGAACCCACTAGATAGCTGCTAGAAGACAGGTGGTAGCCTCCCGTCAAGGCCATACAGCTTGTTTTTTAACGCGCACATGGTATAGCTCTTCGCCACATGGGACCACAGGTTAATGTCCCATCCGACGGACAGCGGCCTTTCCAAGCCCATTGGACTTGCCACAGAGGTCTGACAGGAGCCTCTCAGTTTAACAACCCAACGAGAAGTTCTCTGAGGATTACTGTGTTGTTTGGGATGTTTTGTTTCTGAGCAACACTTTTTTGTAGGCAATGCCCTTAATGGCTAGGTCACAAGGAACCCAAGGGCTCAGAGATAGTTGAGAGTAAATGGACGCACTTGATAGCTATTAGGAAACACAGGAGATAAATCTGAACTCTGGCTCAGGTGGGATTCGAACCGCAGAAAACGGTCCTGGCACGCTACTGACTATGCCACCGCTTCGCTTCCTGCGAGATAAATTAGACGTCACAAGAAGAACAACACTAAAAAGGAAACACCCATGCCTTATTTGGGGATCGATCCCGCATCCCTGTGATCAGTAGCCAAGCACCCTAACCAGTCGGTCACAGGACTATCAAAATAAATTATTCTCAAGCAGCTGCTTATCACATAGGTCTGACAGGAGCGCCTATTAGTATAAATAAAAAAATAAATACCCCCTCAAGCAGCTGCTTGCCACAGAGGTCTGACAGGAGCTGTCAGTTTATATACCAAAGTATATAACTGTCTGAGAGGATGGCAGGACCTCAGCAGAAAAACAACACATACAACCATGCCTTATCCGGGGCTCGAACCCAGGTCCCTTTAAAGTATATATTAATACAGCTCATCGGTTAGGACGTCAATACCTCAGAAGAAACATAAGATCGGAAAAGACTCACCCATATGTTATCTGGGACTCGAACCCAGATCCCTCTAATTAGTACAGAAGCACGCTAACCACTCGACCACTGATGACACTTTGAAAATGGCGGTTTTCACATCTCTTGAAATCTTTAACTGGAATCCTCTCCCCGCCACAAAAAAAAGAAATAAAATAACTGAACTGAGCTACACTTGAAACCGGGGTGAAACAGGTGTGGCTTGGTTGGTAGGGATCATAATCTTCAGTTCCCAGATTCGAGTCCTACCTGCACCAGTGTTGAGATTTACCACCACAAAACTCCCCTCCCTGCCCGTAGTCAGTAGGGAACATCGATGGGCTTGGAAAGGCTTCTCTTTGTAGCATGAGATGTTAAGCCATGGCCCTGTTTGCGGGAGAGCCATACCCAGACCATCTTCCACCTAAGAGTTGTCCAGTAGGTCCCTTCCCCAACCTTCTCTGAGCCCTTGGGGTCCTTGTAACCTGGCCATTTAACCCATTGTGTGAAAATTTCTCACTCATATTCAAATAATAACATAACATTTTTTTTATCTCATTTGCTCCATTGAAAAATGAAAATGGAATATGCCCCACCTGGAATAGTATCTTTTCAGCAAAATTCAAAAATAAATAAATAATTCCTCAAGCAGTTGCTTGCCACAGAGGTCTGACAGGAGACTGTCAGTTTATACGCCATAGTAGAAGGTCTGTGAGGATAGCGAAACCTCAACAGAAAAACACACAAACAGCCATGAATTACACGGGGCTCGAACTCAGGCCCTTTTGATCAGTTGTCAAGTACATAACCACTTGTCCATGGTATAACAAACTAACTAAATAAATAAATAAATAAAATCGTTTGCCCAATGAAAAGGCAATCACGATCTAACCAGATCCCTTTGATAAGTAATCAAGTACATTAACCATTCGGACACGGGACTTCCAAACTAAATACCCCCTCAATCAGCTGCTTGCCATAGAAGTCTGACAGGAGTCGTCAGTTTAATATGCCATAGCAGAAGGTTTGTGAGGAAGGCGAGGTCTCATCAAAAGGACAATAAAAACATCCATGCCTTACCCGGAACATGAACCCAGATTCCTTTGATCGATACCAAAGCACCACTCCTTTGAAAATGGAAAAATTGTAGTTTTTCACATCTCTTAAAATTTTAAAATATCCCCCCCTCTCAACTTCTCCCTTGAAATCGTGAAATGTAACTTGTCTTTCTAGAAGATCTAAAAAATATCAATTTACATTTTCCCACCATTCTTTAACTGATAAAAATAAAAATTTTAACCTCATTAAACACTATCTGGAAATCAGAAGGAAGAAAAAAACGAAATTTTCCCTTCTTAAAACGGAATTTCTTCCACCCCCATACCCCCCATAAACCTTGCTCCCTACCCCCCATAAACCATAAAACGGTTTAACCCTCTTAAATCAAGAAATAGAATCGAGAAATAAAACTCGAAAAAACAGAAAAGTTTTTATCGGCGATCGTAGGGAAGAAATCTAAAAAGTTTTCAGTTTGGGATAGAAGCAAAATCTCTGGTGGGTGCCTAACATTCCTTCAACACTTGCCATAAAAATATTTTCCCTATTCGTTTCACATTGAGATACATTAAAGAAAATAACTCTCCAAAAAAGGAGAAAAAAAAGTATCTTCGTCTAGTAATTTGAATAGATTCTCGTTTCACAGAATACTTGGCCATAAATGCCCACGTCTAACAAAACCGTATCCGATGTCCTTCAGTGATCGAGCATTGCTCTTGAGGTTTAGTCTGCTCACTCTCGTGTTTCGTAGCAGTGGAATTTTTGCCCTTTTACAGATACAACTTTGAAAGTAATCAAAACGTGGAAATTCTTACCCGAACTGTCGTGTTTGCGTATCGTTTACTAAAACTGACACGTTCGATTCACAGAAGATCGCGATAATCGCGGCCAACGACTCCGAGGAAAGTCTAGTTTTTCATTCCTTGGAATATATTCGATGCATAGTTTTCACTTCTGGAACTATGGAAGAAAACAACTTTTCATTCTGACAATTACAGGGAGATCAAAATGATGATTTTTGTTATACCAACAGCTAATTTCAGTACCTACTTTTATACGAAAACTTAACGTAGTTTTGTTTCTATTTTGTTTAAAAAATAAGAGCCAATATTTTTACTTTGTCGTCTGTTTATCCATCTGTATAAATTCAAATTTTTTGTTTCAGAAATAAATTAAAAATTCTTCATATTTGGGGGGAAAACTATGGTCGTTTATCAAATTTATTGTAAGGGTCGGGGGTGGCGTGTGTGTATTTAGGGTCGAGAAAACGGTCAAAGCCTTTCCTCTTTGCTTTGGGTGTCGACGCTGTGGAATTTTAGTCCAGTGAAAAAAGAAGTAGAGAAAAAGATCACCAAATGTACATTAAAAATCTGACCAGTCAATCATACATATTAAAGAGAGGTATACACCTATCCCTCGATTTACATGGTTATGGTTTACACGATCACCAAAAATGCAACCAGTTTCGATTTACACGGTGATAGACTCGGTTTTAAACGGGGAACAAAATGCAACCAGTTTCGTTTTGCACGATTACATATTCGGTTTTACACGGTACAGTCGGTCAAAAAAAGTATCCGAACACTATGGTTGTTTACAGAATTCAGAAAAATTATCTGGCAACGATTTTTTTTAGAAATTAGTGATCTGGCCACCTTCGTGTCACGTGATTACAGAATTCAGGAAAAATATCTGGAGCGTGTACAGCAACTGTACACGCTCGTTACCGTTCACAGCAAACTGGAGCGTGTGCAGTTACTGCACACGCTCCAGTTTGCTGTGAAAAGGTAACTGCGCACGCTCAATATTTCCGTGAGTGAGCCCACACGATCTAGTATGAAAATAATATGACCACCTACAGTCGCTCAAAAAAGTATCCGAACACTGGTTGATTACAGAATTCAGAAAAAATATCTGGCAACGATTTTTTTAGAAATTAGTGATCTGACAACCTTCGTGTCACGTGATTACAGAATTCAGGAAAAATATCTGGAGCGTGTACAGCAACTGTACACGTTACAGTTATCGTTCACAGCAAACTGGAGCTTGTGTTTCCAGTTTTCACACGCTCCAGTTTGCTCTGAACGGTAACTGCACACGCTCAATATTTCTGTGAGTGAGCCCACACGATCCAGGTTTTCGCAATATCCATAGTCATCATCATCATCACGGCGATACTTGTGAAGATAAATACAGATAATGGTAAGGGAATCTTTTATCTTCCTTATAGGTACAGTAGCTCAAAAAAGTATCCGAACACTATGGTTGATTACAGAATTCATAAAAAATATCTGGCAACGATTTTTTTAGAAATTAGTGATCTAGCAACCTTCGTACGAATATATATCATCCCTCGATGTCACCAAAACTATTTTTTTCTGCTGAAGCATTTATTATTTCAGTTGAAGCATTTATTTTTTCAGTTATTTTTTATTTATTGTTTCAGTTGAAGCTTTTATTTCTTCTGTTCTTCTGGTACACACACAGAATTCGTCTCTTACACCTTTGGTGCATTTATGAGACTTTTATTATCGCGTTATTAAATAAAAAAAAGAAACGGCTATTTTTTTTTTCTTATTTGTAATTGTAACATAAAAAGAACTTTTTTCAGTGTGATAAAACAGTTTTTTTTTTAATACTCTTTGAAATTACAAAGAAAAATCCCTAAAGGTCTAGGGGCCCAGTGGGTCTTAATCCACCACCCGTTAAAAACACAATAAAATGTGTCGCTAAAAATTACTTAGCATTACACAAAGTTACATCAATTACTCACCCGCTAAGTCGCTTAGATGATTCAAAAACTTGGAGATAATCTCCGCACAAGCCCGTCCATGGATTCCTCCACTGCAGTTGGAAATTGGAACACTTTAGAAACACCTCGGTATCAGGAGGGGCCTGAGAAAACATTAGAATATTAATCCCTATGCTAATTTCAATTTCACTAGAAAGAAATATAAGAAGAAAGAATAAAAGAATGATTTTTCACACTTATACGTAGTATTTTAGCACAAGGGATCAGAGACACGGACACTTGATGGGTTGGGTTGTTTTACCTCTGAGCGGCACTTTTTTGCACACCATGGGCTAAATTGCCAGGTCACATGGACCCCGAAGGCTCAGAGAAGGTTGGGGGAGGGGATCCACTGGAACAGCTGTTGGGAGACAGATGGAAGCCTCCCGTCAAGGCCATCCAGCGTGTTCTTTTACGTGCACAGGGTATGGCTCTCCCACACACGGAGCCACGGCTTAACGTCCCATCCGACGGACGGCGGCCTTTCCAAGCCCATCGGTGTCCCCTACTGACCGTGGGCAGGGCGGGGAATTTTGCGGAGATAAATCTCAACGCTGACAAAGCTGGGACTCGAACCTGGGAACTACAGATTACGAGCCTGGCGCGCTACCGACTGAGCCACCCCGACACTTGATGGAATGATTAACGTCTAAATTAAACTTGACTAATTAGCTAAAAAATTGAGGTTTACTACGAGGTGGGGTTATGTGTACTGTCGGTTTCTGGTAGTTGTACTGTGCCATGCCGGAGTTTACTCTGGGTAACAGATTGAGCAGCTCAGGTGCATATTCAAGTAAATTCGGAGTATCAGGCTCAGCTTTTCAGTATTTATTCTTCGTTTTATCTTCAGAGTGAAAGATTCATCCACTGAGTACGACACCTCCTTACTCGGGGGCGCGGGTGGCTCAGTCGATAGCGCGCCAGGCTCGTAATCTGTAGTTCCCAGGTTCGAGTTCCAGCTGGGTTAGCGTTCAGATTTATCTCTGCAAACTTCCCCGCCCTGCCCACGGTCAGTAGGGGACACCGATGGACTTGGAAAGGCCGCCGTCCGTCGGATGGGACGTTAAGCCGTGGCCCCGTGTGCGGGAGAGCCATACCCTGTGCACGTTAAAGAACACACTGGATGGCCTTGACGGGAGGCTACCATCTGTCTCCCAACAGCTGTTCCAGTGGGTCCCCTCCCCCAACCTTCTCTGAGCCTTCGGGGTCCATGTGACCTGGCCATTTAGCCCATGGTGTGCAAAAAAGTGCCGCTCAGAGGTAAAACAACCCAACCCAACCCAACCTTCTCTGAGCCTTCGGGGTCCATGTGGCCTGGCCATTTAGCCCATGGTGTGCAAAAAAGTGCCGCTCAGAGGTAAAACAATCCAATCTTCCTTACCCGAGGTAGCAGGTTGAGTCATTCAATGCAACTCACGCCTCGAGTATATTCGGAGTAACAGGCCCTTATTAATACCTTTATAATAATTTTACAATATTATAATTATACCTTTATAATTATTAACACCCTTATTAGCATACTAGCAAACTAAAAGTATAATACTTGTGTCAGTTAATCAAAGTTTTTAGTTAATATTTTTAGCCCTGGAATTGAAGCTTCGTTAGCTTCAAGACCTATAGTGGTCGGAGATCATAACAATTGTCACACCAGTTATTTGATTTCCAGATATGTTCTTTAACATTGGGTTGTTTTACCTCTGAGCGGCTCTTTTTTGCACACCATGGGCTAAATGGCCAGGTCACATGGACCCCGAAGGCTCAGAGAAGGTAGGGGGAGGGGGACCCATTGGAATAGCTGTTGGGAGACAGATGGTAACCTCCCGTCAAGGCCATCCAGCGTGTTCTTTAACGTGCACATGGTATGGCTCTCCTGCACACGGGGCCATGGCTTAACGTCCCATCCGACGGACGGCGGCCTTTCCAAGCCCATCGGTGTCCCCTACTGACCGTGGGCAGGGCGGGGAATTTTGTGGAGATAACCCGATATGTTGTTACGCTTGAAAATGAAATAAATATATAAAATATGCTATAAAGATACGTAATATGCTTCCTGCTTTTTTAAAGAATATTAAACAGATATTATTACTACTCGGACTAAATGCAAAGGTTATTTAAAACAATTTAAAAAAAAATTGTGACGGTCTGTAAAATATCAATTACTCTGCGTACTGGGAGAAACTTGTACACAGTGCAGGCCCGAAACATTTTGTCACCCCAACCGAACTTAGTTTTTGTCGCTCTCAAAAAAATTGACTTTTGCCTCCCTCAATCAAATTTACTTTTTATCTCTCCCAAGTAAATTTCCCTTTTTTTACATCCCTCAAATAAATTAACTTTTTGCTTCCCTCAAGTAAAATTAACTTTTTTGATTCCTTTCAAAAAATTTACTTTTTGCCACCTTGAAGCAAATATATGTAATTTTGTCTCCCTCAAGAAAATGAACTTTTTCACTCCATCAAGGAAAATTAATTTTTTTCCTCCATCAAGGCAAATTAACATTTTTCCTCCATCAAGGTAAATTAACATTTTCACCCATCAAGGCAAATTAACCCTTTCCTCCATCAAGGCAAATTAACTTTTTCACCCATCAAGGCAAATTAACCTTTTCCTCCATCAAGGCAAATTTAACCTTTTCCTCCATCAAGGCAAATTTAACCTTTTCCTCCATTAAGGGAAATTAACCTTTTCCTCCATCAAGGTAAATTAACTTTTTCACCCATCAAAGCAAATTAACCCTTTCCTCCATCAAGGCAAATTAACCCTTTCCTCCATCAAGGCAAATTAATTTTTTCACCCATCAAGGCAAATTAACCCTTTCCTCCATCAAGGCAAATTAACCTTTTCCTCCATCAAGGCAAATTAACTTTTTCACCCATCAAGGCAAATTTAACCTTTTTCTCCATTAAGGGAAATTAACCTTTTCCTCCATCCAGGTAAATTAACTTTTTCACCCATCAAGGCAAATTAACCCTTTCCTCCATCAAGGCAAATTAACCCTTTCCTCCATCAAGGCAAATTAACTTTTTCACCCATCAAGGCAAATTAACCCTTTCCTCCATCAAGGCAAATTAACTTTTTCACCCATCAAGGCAAATTAACCCTTTCCTCCTTCAAGGCAAATTAACTTTTTCACCCATCAAGGCAAATTAACCCTTTCCTCCATCAAGGCAAATTAACTTTTTCACCCATCAAGGCAAATTAACCTTTTCCTCCATCAAGGCAAATTAATTTTTTCACCCATCAAGGCAAATTAACTTTTTCACCCATCAAGGCAAATTAACCTTTTCCTCCATCAAGGCAAATTAACTTTTTCACCCATCAAGGCAAATTAACCCTTTCCTCCATCAAGGCAAATTATCTTTTTCACCCATCAAGGCAAATTAACCTTTTCCTCCATCAAGGCAAATTAACTTTTTCACCCATCAAGGCAAATTAACCCTTTCCTCCATCAAGGCAAATTAACATTTTCACCCATCAAGGCAAATTAACCCCTTCCTCCATCAAGGCAAATTAACCCTTTCCTCCATCAAGGCAAATTAACTTTTTCACCCATCAAGGCAAATTAACCTTTTCCTCCATCAAGGCAAATTAACTTTTTCACCCATCAAGGCAAAATAACCCTTTCCTCCATCAAGGCAAATTAACCTTTTCACCCATCAAGGCAAATTAACCCTTTCCTCCATCAAGGCAAATTAACTTTTTCACCCATCAAGGCAAATTAACTTTTTCACCCATCAAGGCAAATTAACTTTTTCACCCATCAAGGCAAATTAACCCTTTCCTCCATCAAGGCAAATTAACTTTTTCACCCATCAAGGCAAATTAACCCTTTCCTCCATCAAGGCAAATTAACTTTTTCACCCATCAAGGCAAATTAACCTTTTCCTCCATCAAGGCAAATTAACTTTTTCACCCATGAAGGCAAATTAACCCTTTCCTCCATCAAGGCAAATTAACTTTTTCACCCATCAAGGCAAATTAACCCTTTCCTCCATCAAGGCAAATTAACTTTTTCACCCATCAAGGCAAATTAACCTTTTCCTCCATCAAGGCAAATTAACTTTTTCACCCATGAAGGCAAATTAACCCTTTCCTCCATCAAGGCAAATTAACTTTTTCACCCATCAAGGCAAATTAACCCTTTCCTCCATCAAGGCAAATTAACTTTTTCACCCATCAAGGCAAATTAACCCTTTCCTCCATCAAGGCAAATTAACTTTTTCACCCATCAAGGCAAATTAACCCTTTCCTCCATCAAGGCAAATTAACATTTTCACCCATCAAGGCAAATTAACCTTTTCCTCCATCAAGGCAAATTAACTTTTTCACCCATCAAGACAAATTAACCCTTTCCTCCATCAAGGCAAATTAACATTTTTCCTCCATCTAGGCAAATTAACTTTTTCACCCATCAGGGTAAATTAACTTTTTGTCTCCATCAGGGCAAATCACCTTTTTTCCTCAATCAAGATAAGTTAACATTTTGCCTCCGTCAAGGCAAATAAACTTTTTGCCTCTCTCAAGTAAATTTTCTTGTTGCTTCCGTCAAGTGACTTTGTTTTTGCCGTCTCCTGAAACTTTTTCTTTGATACCTCGACCAAAGTTACTTTTTTGCAGTTACAACCTTTTTTATCACATGAAACAATCCTACATTTTTTAAGATTCTGAGTACATTTTTCTCTCAACATTTCAAATAAAGTGCCAAGTAGATGATGAGTAAGAGTTTTTTTAAATTACTATTTTCCCAAATTCATGTAGACTACAGCACTTTACAGTAAAAGCACTTAAATTTTGAGATGAGATTAGGAGAAGCATCTCAGTAACTGGCATGCTGTCTTTAAAATTTCGCTGCCCCAAACGAACGCTTGCAACGGTTTACAACAGATAACAAAAATTTCTAGGTCTCTGTATCATTTATGCCTTCATCATGTAAATTTGCTTTTCCTTTCCTGAAGTAAATTGACTTTTTTTGCCTCCCTGAAGCAAGGTGACTTTTTTTTATGCCTCCCTGCAGTAAACTGACTCTTTTTTCGCCTCCCAGAAGTAAACTAACTTTTTTTGCCTCCCTGAAGTAAACTAACTTTTTTTAGGCCTCTCTGAAGTAAACTAACTTTTTTTGACTCCCTGAAGAAAATTGACCTTTTGCCTCCCTGAGGTAAAATTGACTTTTTCCCTCCCTGAAGTAAATTGACTTTTTCGCCTCCCTGAAGTGTATTGACTTTTTTTGCCTCCCTGAAGCAAACTGACTTTTTTTTGCCTCCCTGCAGTAAACTGACTTTCTTTTCGCCTCCCTGAAGTAAACTAACTTTTTTTTGACTCCCTGAAGAAAATTTACTTTTTGCCTCCCTGAAATAAATTGACTTTTTTACCTCCCTGAAGTGTATTGACTTTTTTGCCTCCCTGAAGTAAATTGACTTTTTTGCCTTCATGAAGTGTATTGACTTTTTTTGCCTCCCTGAAGCAAACTGACTTTTCTTTGCCTCCCTGCAGTAAACTGACTTTTTTTCGCCTCCCTGAAGTAAACTAGCTTTTTTTGACTCCCTGAAGAAAATTTACTTTTTGTCTCCCTGAAGTAAATTGAATTTTTTGACTGAAGTAATTGACTTTTTTTGCCTCCCTGAAAAAAACTGATTTTTTTTTGCTTCCCTGTAGTAAACTAACTTTTTTTCGACTCCCTGAAGTAAACTAACTTTTTTTCGACTCCCTGAAGTAAACTAACTTTTTTGACTCCCTGAAGAAAATTGACTTTTTGCCTCCCTGATGTAAATTGACTTTTTTGCCTCCCTGAAGTGTATTGACTTTTTTTGCCTCCCTGAAGTGTATTGACTTTTTTTGCCTCCCTGAAGAAAACTGACTTTTTCTTTCGCCTCCCTGAAGTAAACTAACTGTTTTTGACTCTCTGAAGAAAATTGACTTTTTTCCTCCCTGAAGTGTATTGACATTTTTGCCTCCCTGAAGTAAATTGACCTTTTTGCTCCCTGAAGTGTATTGACTTTTTTGCCTCCCTGAAGTAAATTGACTTTTTTCCCTCCCTGAAGTAAATTGACTTTTTTTGCCTCCATGAAGTAAATTGACTTTTTTCCCTCCCTGAAGTAAATTGACTTTTTTTGCCTCCCTGAAGTAAATTGACTTTTTTCCCTCCCTGAAGTAAATTGACTTTTTTGCCTCCATGAAGTAAATTTACCTTTTCGCCTTCCTGAAGTAAACATCCTTTTTGCCTCCCTCAGGCAAATTTCCCTTTCTCCCCCGGAAAATTTATTTTTTGCCACCCTAAAGAAAACTTACCTTTTTGCCTCCCTCAACATCTATTCATTTAAAATGAATGATCTAGATGCAATATTTACCAAAATGTGATAGACGAGGTGCATGCTGTTTGGATAATCACTCTCTCCATAATTCGGACTCATAAATGTGTCTTCTGTTTGATCCAGCAGATTAATCGATTTCTCTGCAATCATTCCTATTAAGATAAAAAAAGAAATTATTTTTTACTCCTTTGCCTCTTTCGCTATTACATTAGCTACCATATGTTTTACATATCTTTATTTCGACTAATACCTCAGAAAGACGATAATTATGATTCTTTGAATATTTTGATGTCCCTGGAAACAAGGCTAATGCTTTTTGAAATTTTACCGATGATAAAAAAGATTATCTCATATATTTCGCTTGCCATTTCTGAGTGTCCTGAGACCTCACTCATAAAATAAGAATCTACCATTCATTTAATATTCTGTGAGTTAAAAATATCCAGGACTGCGTCTCTTAACCGTTAGTTGACCGCTGAAAGAATATCAAATGCTTCAAGCAGCAATTGATAGCATTAGATAAAGGGTTGTTGTGTTGTTTTACCTCTGAGCGGCACTTTTTTTGCACACCATGGGCTAAATCACATGGCCAGGTCACATAGAACCCGAAGGCTCAGAGAAGGTTGGGGGATGGGACCCACTGGAACAGCTGTTGGGAGACAGATGGTAGCCTCCCGTCAAGGCCATCCAGCGTGTTCTTTAACGTGCACAGAGTATGGCTCTCCCGCACACGGGGCCACGGCTTAACGTCCCATCCGACGGATGGCGGCCTTTCCAAGCCCATCGGTGTCCCCTACTGACCGTGGGCAGGGCGGGGAGTTTTGCGGAGATAAATCTCAACGCTGACCCAGCTCGGACTCGAACCTGGGAACTACAGATGGCGCAGATGGCTACAGCCTGGCGCGCTGCCGACTGAGCCGCCCCCATTAGATAAAGGTATCAACGGCTTAAAGCGAAACACCTGGTGAAAATGCAGCCAGGGAGGGAGAGAGGAGAGTGTGGGAGTACCCCCCCCCACACACACACTATCCTCCAGAAAGTTTATATGAGCTATCCCCTCTAGTAATTTTTTACAGTGTCAATTTTTGAAATTTTAACTTTTGGTATTTTGCAATATAAGGATAAGAAATCCTTGGAAAATTTGTGACCGTCGCACTTTGTCTTAAGCTCATATTTCCAGTTGTTATTTTTGTTAAAAAATTCTTTGGTCATCTTCCTGCCCTCCTCTCTATAAATTCTAAATCAGAGCTCTCTATAAATGGATGGGGCGGGGGTGGCTCAGTCGGTAGCGCACCGGGATCGTAATCTGCAGTTCCCAGGTTCGAGTCCCAGCTAGGTAAGAGTTGAGATTTATCTGCGCAAAACTCTCCGCCCTGCCCACGGTCAGTAGGGGACATCGCTGGGCTTGTAAATGCCGCCGTCCGTCGGATGGGACGTTAAGCCGTGGCCCCGTGTGCGGGAGAGCCATACCCTGTGCACGTTAAAGAACACGCTGGATGGCCTTGACGAGAGGCTACCATCTGTCTTCCAACAGCTGTTCCAGTGGGTCCCCCTACCCCAACCTTCTCTGAGCCTTCGAGGTCCGTGTGACCTGTCCATTTAGCACATGGTGTGCAAAAAAGAGCCGCTCAGAGCTAAAAAACCCAACCCTATAAATGGACACTTTTAGTAGCAGGCCGTATTTCCCATTTTCCTAATAACTGTCAAACTATGTGTAATTTATGCTAGTGTAGACTAGCCCTACCTGGTTAGCATATCTGACTTATAAAACTAGCATGTCCTTGTGTAAGTGTTGGTGTGTTGTTAGAGAAAGCCAGATTAAGCCTAATATAGCTTCTAGGTTATCTCTGTGCTCTGTGTACCTTCTTCATTTTATGGATGGGACTGTTTTAGAGAGGGCCGGGGATGGCTCAGTCGGTAGCGCGCCAGGCTCGTAATCTGCAGTTCCCAGGTTCGAGTCCCAGCTGGGTCAGCGTTGAGATTTATCTCCGCAAAATTCCTCGCCCTGCCTACGGTCAGTAGGGGACACCGATGGGCTTAGAAAGGCCGCCGTCCGTCGGATGGGACGTTAAGCCGTGGCCCCATATGCGGGAGAGCCATACCCTGTGCACGTTAAAGAACACGCTGGATGGCCTTGACGGGGGGTTACCATCTGTCTCCCAACAGCTGTTCCAGTGGGTCCCCTCCCCCAACCTTCTCTGAGCCTTCGGGGTCCTTGTGGCCTGCTCATTTAGCCCATGGTGTGCAAAAAAGTGCCGCTCGGAGGTAAAACAACCCAACCCTGTTTTAGAGGAAATGGACCACGACTGTTGTAGCGCGCCACGATCGTAACCAGATGTTCCCTGGTTCGCGTTTTTACTGTGTGACATTGAGATTTCATCCTCTAGTCTTCTCTCTTCCCTGGGTGAGGAAGTGGATACCGACCATCTCGGAAAGCATACTCTTCATCAGATGGGACGCAGATGACATGAAGCTGCCATCTGCCTCTAATTAGCTGTTCTGATGGGGCGAGTGTGGCTCAGTTGGTAGGGCAATAGACTCGTAATCTGAATTGCCAAGTTTGAGTTCCACCAGTGCCAGCATTAAGATTTATCTATGCTAAACCGCCACCCTACTTTGGGTTGGAAAGGGAACACTGATGATCATGGAAAAGTTGTCGTCCGTCGGATGGGATATTAAGCCGTGCCCCATAGGAGAGCCATATCCTGTGTACATTAAGAAACACATTGGATGGCCTTGTGTGTCCAGTGGGTGCAAAAAGAAGTGCCACTCAGAGGTAAAAAGAACCCAACCTAGATGGTTTTGACGAGATGCAACTAGCGGTCTCATAACAGATGTTTTGGGTGTTTGGGACCTGGACATTTAAGCCATTGTGTACAAAAAAGTGACTCTCAAAGGTAAACCAAGAAGCCACTCAACTGTTCAGAAGGTAAGATTCCCATGTATAGTCTTCAACAATAATCCTAACAGTAATTCAATAATAAGGTACTGTTTGACATTGTCCACCCATAGGGGTGGCTCAGTCGGTAGCGCGCCAGGCTCGTAATCTGTAGTTCCCAGGTTCGAGTCCCAGCTGGGTCAGCGTTGAGATTTATCTTCGCAAAATTCCCCGCCCTGCCCACGGTCAGTAGGGGACACCGATGGGCTTGGAAATGTCGCCGTCCATCGGATGGGACGTTAAGCCGTGGCTCCGTGAGCGGGAGAGTCATATCCTGTGCACGTTAAAGAACATGCTGGATGGCCTTGACGGGAGGTTACCATCTGTCTCCCAACAACTGTTCCAGTGGGTCCCCTCCCCCAACCTTCTCTGAGCTTTCAGGGTCCATGTGACCTGGCCATTTAGCCCATGGTGTGCAAAAAAGTGCCGCTCAGAGGTAAAACAACCCAACACAACCCTTGTCCACCCATAATACTCTAGGTATCCCTCTCTTTCTGAGTCCTTTGGCACAATATTCATAATTTTATTCCCCAATCTCTAGTGTAGCTTGCGTGTAATTGAGTACGGTATTCAACTGACTTTGTCCACTTAGTCTACTAAGGGGCGGGGGTGGCTCAGTCGGTAGCGCGCCAGGCTCGTAATCTGTAGTTCCCAGGTTCGAGTCCCAGCTGGGTCAGCGTTGAGATTTATCTCCGCAAAATTTCCCGCCCTGGTCAAAATTATGAATATTGTGCCAAAGGCCACGGTCAGTAGGGAACACCGATGGGCTTGGAAATGTCGCCGTCCATCGGATGGGACGTTAAGCCGTGGCTCCGTGTGCGGGAGAGCCATACCCTGTGCTCGTTAAAGAACACGCTGGATGGCCTTGACAGGAGGCTACCATCTGTCTCCCAACAGCTGTTCCAGTGGGTCCCCTCTCCCAACCTTCTCTGAGCCTTCGGGGTCCTTGTGACCTGGCCATTTAGCCCATGGTGTGCAAAAAAGTGCCGCTCAGAGGTAAAACAACCCAACCCAACCCACTTAGTCTACATAATCCTCAAGCACCATGGGCTACGTAATCCTCAAGCACCCATGGCCAACCTCATTCTGCAACGCGTTCTCCAAACTCTTGTACCCTAAGCGACTACTCTTTTACTTAACAAATTCAGGCAATTTCTAACAAGTTCCTGTTTGACCTAAGAAACGTTAATCGCTTTTGGGGTCCTTGTGACCTGGACATTAAGTGCAAAAAAAAAGTGTCGCTCAGAGATTGAAAACCCAAATGTTGCAAAAACAAAATATCTGGTTACCTTGTTTTTCCTCTTCTGTGTTGTATTCTGCCAAGAAAACTTCTTTGCCATTCTTGGACTGCAAAAAATACACACCAGTCATAAGATAAGAAATGTTAACGATTGAGAACTCTATGAAAGTGAAACTTAAGCTTAATATTAAGCATCGTTACGTTCCAATTTTAAAAATAATTACGAGAATTAAAACTATCAGTTTTATATTTCCCATGGGATCCAGACCTTTACAGTATTGCATGTCTATATAAATAACTACAGTCGCTCAAAAAATATTCGAACACTATGGTTGATTACAGAATTCATAAAAAATATCTGGTAACGATTTTTTTAGAAATTAGTGATCTGGCAACCTGCGTGTCACGTGACACGACGGTTGCCAGATCACTAATTTCTAAAAAAAATCGTTGCCAGATATTTTTTCTGAATTCTGTAATCAACCATAGTGTTCGGATACTTTTTTGAGCGACTGTAGGTGGTCATATTATTTTGATACTAGATCGTGTGGGCTCACTCACGGATATGTTGAGCGTGTGCACTTACCGTTCACAGCAAACTAGAGCGTGTGCAGTAACTGCACACGCTCCAGTTTGCTGTGAACGGTAACTGGAGCGTGTACAGTTGCTGTACACGCTCCAGATATTTTTCCTGAATTCTGTAATCACGTGACACGAAGGTTGCCAGATCACTAATTTCCAAAAAAATCGTTGCCAGATATTTTTTCTGAATTCTGTAATCAACCATAGTGTTCGGATACTTTTTTGAGCGACTGTAGGTGGTCATATTATTTTGATACTAGATCGTGTGGGCTCACTCACGGAAATATTGAGCGTGTGCAGTTACCGTTCACAGCAAACTGGAGCGTGTGCAGTAACTGCACACGCTCCAGTTTGCAGTGAACGGTAACTGGAGCGTGTACAGTTGCTGTACGCGCTCCAGATATTTTTTCTGAATTCTGTAATCACGTGACACGAAGGTTGCCAGATCACTAATTTCTAAAAAAATCGTTGCCAGATATTTTTTCTGAATTCTGTAATCAACCATAGTGTTCGGATATTTTTTGTGCACTGTACACAATCTAGAAATGTTTGCTGCTAATATCCTGATGAAGAAAATAACCACAATGTTATATGTATATTACTACAGTAGTATGACAATAAATAAGTCGTGTTATATCTAAAAATCTACACGGATGGAAAAATTTACTTTATGCTTTTAATCAGCAGGTGAAAATTATCTTAGAAAATACTATCATATTTCGGATACAAAATGATGGTCGACTACAATGCAACTGACTCTTTTCAATTATGATACATAATACTTAAGAAGTCAAGGACTATGGAGACGTAGACTCTGCAATTTAATTCTCTAAATCCTTTTTAGGAAGGATTACTGATTAACAGGCATTCTTTAAATAGTTTTTAACCTTTATATTAATCTCACTAAAATTAGTTACATATATGATTTCTCTTGGCAACTGTTTAAAGATCTCGGACACTTTGTATACTTTAAGATTTTTACCGTATTTGGATTGTTTGGATTGTTTTACCTCTGAGCGGCACTTTTTTGCACACCATGGGCTAAATGGCCAGGCCACAAGGACCCCGATGGCTCAGAGAAGGTTGGGGGAGGGGACCCACTGGAACAGCTGTTGGGAGACAGATGGTAGCCTCCCGTCAAGGCCATCCAGCGTGTTCTTTAACGTGCACAGGGTATGGCTCTCCCGCACACGGGGCCACGGCTTAACGTCCCATCCGACGGACGGCGGCCTTTCCAAGCCCATCGGTGTCCCCTACTGACAGTGGGCAGGCGGGGAAATTTTGCGGAGATAAATCTCAACGCTGACCCAGCTGGGACTCGAACCTGGGAACTACAGATTACGAGCCTGGCGCGCTACCGACTGAGCCATCCCCGCCCCAATTTTTACCGTAATTATTAACAAAACTCAGGATTAGAAAATAATTATTGGTCTGAAGTCTGGTATTCTTATCATGTGTACTTTGTACTTTATATGTGTTATTAAAAAAGTTGTCCAGAATAATGCCACATCTAAAGAGATTTTGGACTGATGAAATATATAGGAATGTAAATCTTTCACTTGCGTGTAAAAGATCACACTAGACAACAAATTTAAACTTTTTTTATAGGTCAATTAGTCAAATAGGATGTTTTTAACTAATTTTGGAGTGCTGAAATCAAATATGGCTGTTAAAAATCTGAAGTACGTTCAGTTTTTTATTTAAATTACGGATTGATGTATTTCAAATTTCAATGAATACGGATATCTGGGAAACGAAAATAAATGTGACTATTTTATTAAATTGCAACTTAAACCCATTAATTAAATACATGGTTACAGTAAAAAAATTAGAAATATTATAGTTATAGACTATTGATTATAAAGTAATAAATGAAATAAAATTGAAACGCAAAATAAGAAAACATGGTAAGGATCTTTTATACTTACAAGAAGTGCATTTTTGTCTTTCATGTGCTGAGGTATCTTCCTTCTGCAAGAACCAGCAGTAGTCACCCATCATTGCTAGATCCCACCTGCCTTGGTATCTCTACTCCATGGTTCGGATATCCTGCTGAAATCTTTCCCCTTGCTCATCACTGACAGACTGTCGAGATGCGAGTGCAAGAAATGGATCTTCAAAAGACATTTGGCAGTCAAGATTTTCATAGTTTTTGAGAAGATTTTGAATGAGCTGATGGTAGCTTTCCTCTTTGTGATTCCCAAAAAAGCCCTGGACCGCAGATGCGAAGGATTTCCATGCAGTGCACTCCTTCATATTCAGTTTTTCTTTGAAGACAGTAACTTCCTGATCTGAGGACCAACAAAGATTCCTTCTTTGAGTTTGCAATCACTTAGTTTTGGAAATTTTTCCTTCAAGTGCAAAAACCCTTTACCAGTTTTGTCCATAGCATTTACAAAAATTTTCATAACCCCTAGTTTGATGTGTAGTGGTGGTAACAGAACATCAAAGGAATCAACTCGAGGCTTATACCTTACATTACTCTTTCCAGGAATAAAAACATCTCTTTTGGTTTTGCACCTAGGTCTTTCAGATACCGTAATCTGCCACTGCTCTAAATGGACCAAACGCATTTGTAAAATGCGCTTAATTAATGCAGTTCTATATCTTTAAACTAAATACAAACTAAGGTAAAATAAATATTAGCTTGAATATTATGAGTAAGTTGCAAACATTTTAACCCATTTTTTAATAATTGAATTTTTTATCACAATATTGCAAAAGCATATTTCAGTTGTCCCGAAAAATACATATCTTGTCTGCAATATTCATTTGAATCTTAGTTTCTAAAAAAAGAAAACTGAAAAAATACAAAAGAAAAGAGGAAGAATGCCTAAGATTAAAGGGGTAGAAGAATAATTTGTATACACAGCTTGGTTGGTTGTTTTACCTCTGAGCGGCACTTTTTTTGCACATCATGCGCTAAATGGCCAGGTCACATGGACCCCGAAGGCTCAGAGAAGGTTGGGGGAGGGGACCCTCTGGAACAGCTGTTGGGAGACAGATGGTAGCCTCCCGTCAAGGCCATCCAGCGTGTTCTTTTACGTGCACAGGATCCGACGGACGGCGGCTTTTTCAAGCCCAACGGTGTACCCTACTGACCATGAGCAGGGCGGGGAGTTTTGCGGAGATAAATCTCAACGCTGACCCAGCTGGGACTCGAACCTGGGAACAACTATGACAAATCCTCTTTTAGGGAATAGATGCAAGCAACTTAAAATAAATTGATTTTAACATTAGACCGTGGGGCGGGGGTTCTAAGTCGGTAGCGCGCCAGGCTCGTAATCTGTAGTTCCCAGGTTCGAGTCCCAGCTGGGTCAGCGTTGAGATTTATCTCCGCAAAAATTTCCCCGCCCTGCCCACGGTCTGTAGGGGACACCTACGGGCTTGAAAAGGCCGCCGTCCGTCGGATGAGACGATAAACCGTGGCCCCGTGTGCGGGAGAGCCATACCCTGTGCACGTTAAAGAACACGCTAGATGGCCTTGACGGGAGGCTACCATCTGTCTCCCAACAGCTGTTCCAGTGGGTCCCCTCCCCCAACCTTCTCTGAGCCTTCGGGGTCCTTGTGGCCTGGCCATTTATCCCATGGTGTGCAAAAAATTGCCGCTCAGAGGTAAAA
The DNA here is from genome assembly GCA_038380435.1 of Ryuthela nishihirai. Classification (NCBI taxonomy): domain Eukaryota; kingdom Metazoa; phylum Arthropoda; class Arachnida; order Araneae; family Heptathelidae; genus Ryuthela; species Ryuthela nishihirai. The sequence goes on along the minus strand of JAWZYU010000198.1, from coordinate 197,800 downwards.
CAATCCAATACAATCCAAACATTAGACCGTTCTTAAACACTATACTTACCTCTGTACGAAGGAGGAATAAGAACAGAACGACAAACCGTTTCGTTAAAGTCATAATCTTGAAATGGAAGCGAGTGACCCTCTTCTTCCCTTACATAATGAACCATCAGGGTCGGTAGCGCGCCAGGATCATGAGGGCGATTGGTTATAAATCGCTCAGAAAGTAATCACAGCTTCTCGTTATTGAGGGCATCAACCTCTTGCCAGCTGTCCTCTGGCAGTATCGTCGAATTTCATTGTGTATAGTAAAACAGAGAAAAAGGGGTTTCAGCTACATTCTCTGCAGCTGAAGGCACAGTTGAAATTTTAAGGTCCTTTAGATAACTCACAACCAGCGGCGAATTTTGTCAAAATGGGATTATATTGATAATATAGGATCATTATAAAAGAACCCACATATTTTGAAGTGTTATATTTTGTTAAATAATTAAATAATTGTGTATCCAAAATCAGAATGTATAAGAAGGGATAGGTCCATAGAACTAATGTAAGATCCTGCCCTTGTAAAATAGCCAACAGAGGGCGCTATCACAGTTTTGACAACTTCTTTCTTATCTTTTTGTTGTAAAAGAATTTAATAATCTTAAAGTCCATGATAGCGCTTATGTTATTTTATACCTAAATAAATAATACTAGTAGCTATAATTTTCTAATGTATATATTACATTTGTAAAGCGTATAGTTGAGCTGCCCGTCCCATGGCCGAGTGGTTAGCGTGCTTGGCTACTGATCTAAGGGACATGGGTTCGAGTCCCGGATAAGGCGTTTTGTATGTGTATGTGTCGTTTTTCTGCTGAGGTCCTGCCATCCTCTCAGATCTTCTACTGTGGCATATAAACTGACAGGCTCCTGTCAGACCTCTGTGGCAAGCAGCTGCTTGAGGGGGTATTTATTTATTTTTTTTATTTATAGTTGAGCGAGCTAATTATTACCTCACAATAATATTTTTATATTTGGCTATCACTAGCATATAACTAAAGAAGACGAAATTTAACAGAATATTTTTTATTTATTTTGAACTTTAAATTGCTTTAACGTTGATACCAGCCCCTTAAAGTTAGTTTTTCTGCATTATTGTTTGAAACCTCAAGTGAAATTTAGCCAAGAGGGCGCCCTTTACGGTTTTGCCCGCTCCGCCTTCTTTTCCTTATACACCGAAGAGCCAAAAGTTTATAAAAATTTTTATGCAAATCGAAGCAACTGCAGGTAAACGACGGCGCGTGTGAAGGTCATGAATCGGTATGAATAACACCTACTTTTATACCGTTCCATTTTAAATTAATATAAGGGTCTGTAAATGGTAGCTAGGTAGTCACTGGAAGGAGAGCTATGCACCAATCCCCTGTGATGATGCATAGAACCGGCCAGGCCTAGCACCTAATGTCCGACCCCGCCTTCTCGTGGTGCGGACCGTTAGTAACTTTCAAAAGAGATACTCTCTTGTGGAAGTGAACGGAAGGGGAGGGCTGCCAGATTAGTGTGGCCTACTGATCTGGACAACTATGGCTACTTTTCTTTTTTTTTCTACCCTGCTGAGGAGTGGTCAACCACACAGGGTCCTGGTGCTGACCATATAAACCTACTGGACTGGACAGATATATGGCTCTGAGCTTGATTATGGATCCTGATTTTGCTGCACTGGTGGGCTTCTGTGGAGGGAAAATCTTCCGCTGTGTTTTCTGTTTGTTTGTGGGTTGACAGCCCCAAGTGAATAGATTCACAGGATATGTTTATCAGCTGGTGGATAATCCTGAGCAGAAGTTATCGCAGGCACCTGAACTCTTTGCTTCTATTGGCATCGTCAAATTCTGCATTGGAGGAAGTCTTCCAGTGTAGATGGCTTCAGCCTTTAGTAGTGGGGGAACGGGTCTTTGCCCCATGTCTGCGATTAGGGGGCTGTTTCATATTGTCGGCATTCCCTCTCTCAATAAACATAGTTTCTTTAAACGTCCCACTAACCATTTTCTCTCCATAGGTAGTTGGAATGTGGGGACTCTGCACAGAGCTTTTTCTCTTGATGTCCTCACACCATTATAATTTAGATATTCTCGGCTTGCAAGAGACCAGATGGACAGATAAAGGTCAGATTCTTAAAAATAATCTTAAATTTCTCTTTTCAGGGAGGGACGACAATAAGCATCACCAAGGCGTGGGTCTGCTTCTCAGCAGACACGCTAGCGATGCTCTTCTAGGATATGAGTGCATTAATGAAAGGTTTCTTACAGCAAAATTTCAGACAAGCGTTAAAGACTTGAATGTTATCTGCTGTTATGCCCCCACTGAGGATGCCGATGAGGATGAGAAGGTTAGGTTTTATGAACAACTTCAGGATATTCTGAATTCTGTCAAGAAAGGAGATATTACCCTTGTTCTTGGTGACTTCAATGCCAAAGTTGGAACTGACTCTGACCTTTGGGGAGGAGTAATAGGCCCTTTTGGTATTGGTAGCTGCAATGGCAATGGGCAACGTTTCCTACAGGTAAGTAAACTCAATGGATTCAGAATAACTAACACTTATTACAAACACCGCGACATACATAAGTACACATGGGTTTCACCTGATGGGCTGCATAAGAATATGATTGATTACATATTAATTAACAGCAAATGGGCTAGTTCTGTTAGGAATACCAGGACATATAGGGGAGCTGAAATTGGATCTGACCATTACCTTGTTAAAAGTGTGTTGCAACTTAAACTTAAAAAGTGTTGTGCTAGGGTTAAAAAATTTACTTTTAATACTGAAGCTCTGAAAGATCCAGTTATAGCCAAAGCTTACCATGATAGGTTACTTAGTCATTATGACAGTCATGGTTTGCTTACTACTGAAGTTGAGGAAGAATGGGATCATTTTAAACAGGCTTTTTTGGACACTAACAGTACTCTTTTAGGAAAAAAGGAGCAGAAGAGGCAGAATTATCTGAGTGATAAGGCACTTGAGCTTATTTCGGAAAGAAAGAACTGCAGGAATGTCTTTAATCAATACCCTACTAGTCCAAATAGAAAGCATTACAGAGAACTTAATAAATGTGTAAAAGATCAGTTAGCTGCTGATAAGAATCTTTGGCTTGATGGTTTGGCTGACAAAGCCGAGGAAGCAGTTAGACAACACAACAGCAGAGAGCTGTACCAGATAGTTAATGTTTTGTGTGGTAGAAAACGGACAGGCATACAAGGATTGAAGGATAAACAAGGTAAGGTTATAGAAGGGGAGGATTCTGTCATGGCTAGGTGGGCTGAGCATTTCAGTGATGTTCTAAACAACGTAGTTAGTTCTACTCCCATTGTTTGCAATGATGATAGATGCATTGGTGGCTTTAATGTTGGCTCTATAACACAATCTGAAGTTATTTTGGCTGTTTCTAAACTTAAACTACATAAATCCCCAGGGGTAGATGAAATTACTACCGAAATGCTTAGAGCTGGGAATGTTTCGGTTACCACTTGGATGACTGAAATTCTGAATATCTTTTATGATAAAGGCATGGTTCCTAAGGATTTTACCAGAGCTATTGTTATCCCTATTTTCAAAAAAGGTGATCGCAGTTCTTGTGATAACTATAGGGGTATCAGCCTACTCTCTGTTCCAGGTAAAGTTCTTTCCATGATTGTGCTTAATAGAATTAAGAATCTGGTTGACAGGCAATTGCGTGATGAGCAATGTGGATTCAGAAGTGGTAGGGGATGTGTGGATCAGATATTTTCACTTAGGCAGATTCTTGAGAAATGTTTAGAGTTTCAGAAACCTTTGGTTGCTAGCTTTGTTGATTTCAAAAAGGCTTTCGACTCTGTTGATCGTCATAATTTGTGGTTGATTGTGAGATCATATGGTATACCAGACAAGTTAGTTAACATAATGAAAGCTCTCTATTATAACACTGAGTCGTGTGTGAGAGTTGGTAAGGCTTGTAGCAATTGGTTTAGCATTACTTCTGGTGTTCGACAAGGGTGCATTTTGTCTCCTTTTCTCTTTAGCTTGGTTATTGATTATATTATGCGAAATTCACTTCAAGGCAAAGATTTTGGCCTTAAATGGGCTGGAGATACGAAAATTTCTGATTTAGATTATGCTGATGATTTAGCCCTTTTGGCAAATGATGTTGATGAGATGAACTCTTTCATTCGAGCTGTTGATGAGACTGGTAGTAGAGTAGGTTTGGTTATAAACAGAGAGAAAACTAAAGTGATGAAAATTGGTCAGGCAGGCTGTGATTCAGTTAATCTGAATGGTTGCAGTCTTGAGCAGGTGTCACAGTTTAATTATCTTGGGAGCTATGTAACAGATAATGGTGATGTGCGGCATGAAATTAACAGACGAATAGGGATTGCTGCCGGGACTTTTAAGAATCTATGGAGAGTGTGGAGAAATAGGCGTATACACCTGAAGACTAAAATTAGACTGTATAATAGTTTGGTTCTTTCTAGGGTTAGTTATGGTAGTGAAACTTGGACACTTTGTAAACAAGATAACAGGAAACTAGATGCTTTTGATTCCAGATGCTTACGCAGTATCTTGGGCATTAGGTGGTTCAACTTTGTAACTAATGATGAGGTTAGGCAAAGGAGTTTGCAACCTCCTTTAAGCAGCATATTGTGCAGAGAGAGACCCCGTTGGTTTGGCCATGTTGCCCGTATGAATAATTATAGATTGGCGAATAGGGTTATGAACAGTGTGCCTAAAGGCCTCAGAAAGAAGGGGAGACCTAGGATGCGGTGGGCAGACAATGTCAAATAGGACCTTGTTAGAATTGGTGTGCAATGGCCAGATGCAGTAGATGTAGCTCAGGATAGACTTGCTTGGAGAACTAAATTGCATGGTCTGGTTGGAACTCCGTAGCCCATGGCTGCTTGAGGATGATGATGATGATGATGATGATGATGATGATGATGATGATGATGATGATGATGATGATGATGATGATGATGATTTTAAATTTGCTTCTCAGTTCAATTTGCATACTGAGCTCTGTTAATCAGTGTTATTCTTGTTCTTCAGATGGGAAAGACAGAGGATCTAAGGGAGTTTGACAAAGACCAAATTGTAATGACCAGACGACTGGGTCAGAGCATTTTCGAGACAGCAAAGCTTGGGAGGTGCTCACAGTCAGCCGTAGTTAGTACTTCAAAAAATGATCCGAGGAGGAAAAAACCACGAATCGCCAGCTAGGTGTGGCCGACCACGGCTCATAAATGCTAGAGATGAGCGAAGGCTATCCTATACGGTACAAGTCAACAGAAGGGATACTGTGATGCAACTCGTCCGTAATTTGAATGCTGGTGGCCAGAGTAATGTATCACAACACAGTACATCGAACCCTGCTGAAAATAGTGCTGCAAGCAACTCCGATTGTCCATGCTAACCTCAGTTCACCATCGAAAGTGCGTACAATGGGCACGCGAGGATCAAAACTGGACCTTGAATGATTGGAAGAAGGTCGTCTGGTCTGATTCTCGTTTCCTGTTGCACTATGTGGAAGGCCGGGTACGAGTGTGTAGTTTACCTGGGGAAGTGTTGGCACCAGGATTCACCATGGGACGAAAACCAACTGGTGAAAGAAATGCAATGCTTTGGGCAATGTTCTGCTGGAAAACCCAGGGTCCAGTCATTCGTGTGCAGGAAACTATGTCGTCTACCACCTACCTAAACATCATTGCAGACCAGGTACATCCTATCATGGCAACGGTATATCCCTCTAGTAGTGCCTTCTTTCAGTAGGATAATACTTCATGCCACACTTCCTGGATTGTTCGAGAATGGTTTGCAGAACATGAAAAAGACTTCCAGGTAAATTCCCCAGACATCAATCCAATCGAGCATCTGTGGTTTTTGTTGGAACAGCACATCGGATATGCGGTGGCTCAACAACGTAACTTACAAGAGTTAAAGGATCTGCTGATAATGTGTTGGTACAGATACCACAAGACACCTTTAGAAATCTTGTAACGTCCATGCCTCACCATGTAAATGCAGTTTTAGCAGCACGTGGAGGACCAACATCATATTAGGCAGGTGGTCATAATGTTTCAGCTGTTCAGTGTATATTCTTTGCCAAAATGTCGAGAAACTCTCCTTGTTATGATGCAGTAAATTTAGCGTCACTTGGTGGCGCTAGTATCACACATACCAACAACCAATGACTTTCAAATAATTTTGAAGACTGTCGAGCTATTTTTATGAATCTGCGCAGCATATGTAATAAAATTCAATCTTTGCACCATTTTATTTATGCTCACAACTTGGATATATTGTGTCTCTGAAACATGGCTCGATGATACCTACCCTGACGGTTGTGTGTGTCCTAACGGTTTTTCAGCAATTCGCAAGGATAGATGAATGCCAAAGGTGGTGAAGTGTGTTTATTCATAAAAAAAATCATATCGATGCACGTAATATCAATCCCTACTCGTTTCACCGAGTATGAAATTATTGGCTTTAACGTTTATTCATCTCACAGTCGCATATGTCGAATACTCACAGCCTACATCCCTCCGTCTAATTCTAGCGGGGGCGGGAGTGGCTCAGTCGGTAGCGCGCGAGGCTCGTAATCTGTAGTTCCCAGGTCGAGTCCCAGCTGGGTCAGCGTTGAGATTTATCTCCGCAAAATTCCCCGCCCTGCCCACGGTCAGTAGGGGACATCGATGGGCTTGGAAAGGCCGCCGTCCGTCGGATGGGACGTTAAGCCGTGGCCCCGTGTGCGGGAGAGCCATACCCTTTGCACGTTAAAGAACACGCTGGATGGCCTTGACGGGAGGCTACCATCTGTCTCCCAACAGCTGTTCCAGTGGGTCCCCTCCCCCAACCTTCTCTGAAGCCTTCGGGGTCCATGTGACCTGGCCATTTAGCCCATGGTGTGCAAAAAAGTGCCGCTCAGAGGTAAAACAACCCAACCCAACCCCTCCCCCAACCTTCTCTGAGCCTTCGGGGTTCTTGTGACCTGGCCATTTAGCCCATGGTGTGCAAAAAAGTGCCGCTCAGAGGTAAAACAACCCAACCCAACTCTAATTCTAGCAACCATTCTCATATAGATGGCTTCCTCAATTGTATAGGATATGTTACTGGTGGAAATATTTTAGTAGTTCTCACTGGTGACTTTAATTTTGACTTCAAGAATAAGGTATCTATTAATGGCTCAGCCTTCCAAGTAGAGCTGCTTGCCGTCAGAGAGCCCCTAAAGTGGTCCCTCAATGACGGCAGTCAGTATAATGACGTTAGGCTGTATACCGACATCGAGCAGCTCTGCAAGCATTTGAAGATGCAAACAGGCATCAAATGATTAACGAGATCAAGCAGCTCTTGGATAACAAGAACAGACCCAGCATTTCTCTCTCCTGGATCAAGGCGCACGTAGATAATGAGTGAGCAGAAGAACTGGCTGGCTCAGCAGGCACTGACACCCAGCTTGAAATTGCAATAAGGACTTCGAGAAACACTCTGAAGTTCCTATTAGGAAAGCAAGTGATGACAGAGTAGCAGAGGCTCTGGGACACGGCTGTCAACAGTCTTCAAAGGAAGATCTTCTCAGTCGGCTTGTCCTTAGTGTCCTCTGATTATCACTTAATGCAGATTATTACAGGACACAGGAACTTTGTAGTGTATCTGGAGCATTTTAAGATATCTGCTCACATTTACTGCAGCTGTGAGGCTCCAGTCACCGATGTTACTACATCCTCTGGTGCCCGATCATAGAGGGGTTCACTAACGAACTCAAAAGAGCCAAGGCAATCAAGGAGGCAGCAGCCTTCCAAGTAGGTCGACCACAATATATATACCACACTATATAAGTAGGTCGACCACTTGGAAGGCAGCAGCCTTCCAAGTGGGTCGACCACAATATCGATCGGCAATGCCCAAGTCAGGGCAAACCTGAGATTTAGGTTGACTCATCAGGGGCGGGGGTGGTTCAGTCGGTAGCGCGTCAGGCTCGTAATCTGTAGTTCCCAGGTTCGAGTCCCAGCTGGGTCAGCGTTGAGATTTATCTCCCTAAAATTCCCCACCATGCCCACGGTCAGTAGGGGACACCGATGGGCTTGGAAAGGTCGCCGTCCGTCGGATGGGATGTTAAGCCGTGGTCCCATGTGCAGGAGAGCCATACCCTGTGCACGTTAAAGAACACGATGGATGGCCTTGACGGGAGGCTACCATGTCTCCCAACAGCTGTTCCAGTGGGTCCCCTCCCCCAACCTTCTCTGAGCCTTCGGGGTCCATATGACCTGGCCATTTAGCCCATGGTGTGCAAAAAAGTGCCGCTCAGAGGTAAAACAACCCAACCCAATCATCTGCTGGCTCCAGGGATCACTCCTTTCATATCAAAGCTGCTTTTGCTGTTTTACTTATTTTCTATATCTTTGTAGCTGGGCTACTCTCCACACCCCACTTAATGCCACTCATTCTGCTGAGGACCTGCCATCCTCTCAGACCTACTATGGCATATAAACTGACAGGCTCCTGTCAGACCTCTGTGGCAAGCAGCTGCTTGAGGGGGTATTTTTCTTTATTTATACTCCAAGTCTCTACTCGTCTCCTCTGAGACCTCTCGATTTCTACTTACAAACTCTCGCCACTTGTGTAGTGTTAAAAAATGGAGCACAAGTTTTCTCAATGGGGGGGGGGGGTCTTTGCAACCCGCCCCCACCCGATTACAGAGGGATTGTTGTATCCAACACCAAAAGGTTAACAAGTACCTAAATTTGGGGTTCTTTTAAACTTAAGGCTCAGAACAAACTTGGCTCACCTGATAACTCTTAAAGGTCCTGTTTATATGTACATTCATAATTGTAAATACCACCACAAAACACTAAATTGTTTTTATTAATTTTGGTGATAAAATTGAATTGTCTATCTGTAAAAATAAGGTGTCCATCTCACTGCTTTTAGATTATTTGTACCGTCCGATTTGAACGAGGGGTGGGAGGTGGCCTAGTTGTTAGCGAGCCAGGATAGTAATCTGCAGTTACCAGATTCAAGTCCCACCTGGGTAAGAGTTGAGATTTATCTCCACAAAACTCCACATTTCCCTCGGTCAGTAGGGGACATCGATGGGTTTCGACAGGTCGGTCTGTCTTTTGGGACATCAAGCTGTGCTCTCGTGAGAGTCATAGCCTGTGCATGTTAAAGAACTCGTTGGATGCCCTTGACAGGATGCTACCATGTCTCCTCCCCCAACCTTCTCTAAGCCCTCGAGATCCTTGTGACATAGTCATTTAGCCCAATTGTGTGCAAAAAAGTGCTGCTCAGAGGCAAATCAACAAAACCCAAGTGTTCGATATGCGTGTACTGCTTTTGTAATTCCTTGTACTGCTTTCAACAAATAAATTTATTTTTTGCTATTTCTTGGTAAAAATGCGTTTCCAACACCAAATGGAGTCAATCAAGTACGTATTTCTACGTACTTTATTTTCCAGACGACTTAAAAAATTATTTGAGAATGGATGAAACAAGTTTCAAGTATTTATTGAGTTTAGTGAATGACAAGCTGAAAAAAGGACAAAAAAATGCTTCAAGCCATTCTACCAAAAAAATATAATTGTCACCATCAAGTTTACTAGTTGTCGATATTATATTGTTTACCTTTTGCTGTGGAGATTGCTGAGCAAACTTTGGAATATCTTATACCGCAAACAGCAGGGTGAATTTTTGCCCCTTTACTACAGCTCAACAGTACAAAAGCAGAGATGATCGTTCTCGTAAAGTATTACTCCTTGCCAGCGCTGGATTTAGAGGGATACCAAGGGGGCATGCCCCCCCCCCCCCCCCCTTACTTTCAGAATGCGAGTAGGGGTAAAAGAGGCAAAAAATTATTAAAGTTATTTATGTCATGAATATTTCAAGAAATTTTTTAAACCTCTCCGCCCACCTCAATTTTTTTCTAGATCAGGCCTGTCTTTGCATTATTCTGGTGCGATTTACCTGGAGACGAGTGCGCCGATAAATCTGCAGGTGTGTGATGCACAAACAATTAACCAGTCGAACAGATTTTTATTACGAGAAATCGTCTAGGATATTTTATTGTAAAACAACAGGAACTGACAGAAATATCAGATTTTTTCGGACGTCGGACGATAAATCTGCCAAATCAGTTGATGTACCGCTTTTATGCAGTATACTGCTTTCGTTTTTCATATCTGGTCACCTTAGTAAAAATGATGATTTGGGTTTACCTCTGAGTGGTACTTTTTTTTGCACACCATGGGCTAAATGGCCAGGTCACATGGACCCCGAAGGCTCAGAGAAGGTTGGGGGAGGAGATCCACTGGAACAGCTGTTGGGAGGCAGATGGTAGCCTCCCATCAAGCGTATTTTTTAACGTGCACAGGGTATGGCTCTCCCGCACAAGGGGGCCACGGCTTAACGCCACATACGACGGATGGCGGCCTTTCCAAGCCTATCGGTGTCCCCTACTGACCGTGGGCAGGGCGAGGAGTTTAAGGAGATAAATCTCAATTGCTGACCCAGCTGGGACTCGAACTTGGAAACTGCAGATTACGAGCCTGGCGCGCTACCGACTGAGCCACCCCCGCCCCAGAAGAAAAAAATAATGAAGAGTACAATTATTCATTAATTGAATGCCAATTATTTTAATATAAGCACAACAAAAAAATTCGTTCGAGAAAAATCCAAATAAATTTTGTTGCATTAAAATTTTAATATAAATTTACAATACGTATAGTGCAAATTAATTTTCAAGAATTCAGAAAATCTAGTAACAAATTCGCAGGACTAACAATTCTGCTGCTTGATGTTTTAACCAACCTCTTTAGTCTCATTTTTTTCCCGTAAAAACCTTCTCTTAAAAAAGCTACAGAGCTCTGAATTTGTACAAGTATTTCCACTGATATATCATGCGGGGGGTGGTGAGAAGAAATAATTCGGGTGTAGCTCAAATTAAAAAAAAAAGTGATGAAACGAATTCTGTATAAATATAATATCTATCATTTACTGTTAGTAAAGTATACAATTATATGCAGAACCGGATCTGTAAAAAAATTAAATGTGTTGGGGGTGTGAAGTTATTGGATTGAGCTAAAACGGACCGAAGCACCATTATAACCTAAAAGTTTTGACTTTTTTTTTTAAATTATCCTTCAATCAGACCTCAACAGGAAGACACTGGAAAAAAATATCCATACCTTAACCGGCTCGAACGCAGTAGCTAAGTATTCGTGTTGCCCATTAAAAGAAGTAATAACGCAATCCATTAAATATTTTGGCTTAGTATTTGTAACCAGATGTTCGTTACATTTCTCCGGTCATACATAATTACCAAGGAGCCTAGACGATTGAACGTTTACTATTTTTTCAGGGCAGCTGCATAAACATTACGATTCTCGAACAATTCGTATCTAGTTTCGTTCCTGACGAAAACATTCATACAAAGGTATGCTAGCGTGCATTCCGTTCAAAACAAGAATGCTATCGTTGACACCGTAGAAGTATGTGATATGAACTCGAATGCGTGTTGGAAAAAAAAAGTAGAACAGCTAAGCGTAGAAAAACGTTTTGTTCCTGGTCCCATTTATTGCCGTAAAATCCTTTTTGTGAAGAATCTCACAGCGATAAAGAAAACAGTGCTCGATACTACTACTAGTTACCCAGAAATTCAAGGTGTTCTTTAAAGAAGCTAAGTCCAAAATGTTCTGTATGTGTACATACAGTATAGAATGACCATTTTATCAAAGATGTAAACTGCAACAATTCAGTTATCGTCCTGGATTTAGTTGTCTAAAACTGGAACACTTTAGTGAATAACTAAACTATTTTGATAATTCCTTTCGCATTGGATAGATGCTTGTGAACCATTACGACTGGCATATTCCAAATCTCTTATTAGCTTTAACAGCCCCCTCTAACGGTGGAAGACGCAAATTGTAAACGAATATTGCAAACGATCCATTTATACCTGAAATTTGAAACTGTGGTGGTAAAGTACACGAGGTTTGTATTTTGACAGCAATCATTTGTCCCATTATCATAGAGTTGGGAAAATACAACTTCACCGATATAAAAAAATGAGAAATTTATTTTATGTTATAGGTTTGAAAACGAGCAATTGCCATAGGTGACATGCAATTCTTATAGTTCAAAGGTTTCTCAAAGTGGTCAGTATCCACCTCTTTGGTAGAGTAACAGATTTAACGAAATCGTGCGACTTCTGGAAATTTTACCTAAAGGATTCTTTTTATTAGGGTGACCAGATTTAAAAAGATCCAGGGACTGATGAAAATTGAATCTGAAAGCCCGACTTTTGATGACACTATTGTTTAAAAGCAACACAATCTTTTTTTTATTTAGAACATATTTTATACATTATTTCACATAATAATCTTTATATCTAGTAGCACGAAATAAAACTTGAATAATGTAGGTTAAAAAAAATCCTGCTGTTGCATTTTTCATACAAATTGATTTTTTTATAAAATGTTTTCATTTTCGGAAAGGTTTGAACTAAAGATTTCGCAAGAGACAAGAAAATTTGTTTTTACTTGCAGCAAAAGCCTTTACAATGTCTCCTTTCTACGTGATTTCTCATCCACGTTAAAAAAATTCTTTCAATTGGATGTAAAGGGAAATTCTCCGGCAATTTTCGCGGCAGAGCAATACCAGAACTTCCACATTCGAAAGTCTTTCGAGGTTCTAAATCAGTGTCTCGCAAACTTTTTTACTCTGCGGCACACTGAATCTAATTTTTTTTCCGCGGCACACCTAAAAAAGAATAAAAGCAAACTCTATATAATCGTCATTATATCAGCCTGGTTTTACTTGAAGATTTGCTCTCGTTCTTTAATTCATAACTCGGTGTTTGTTTCAAATATTTGTCCATTCTATGACTTGAAATTATCAAAAATTAATACCAAAATTTGGAAAAAGCTTGATAAATACTTACAAGATTCCAGTTGATAAAATCTGAAAGATTTTTATTAAAGCACGTCGATAACACAAGTCAAAATGAAATCTTTGGAATATCTAGTGTCAATTTGAAAATCTCTCGCGGCACAGTTTGCGAGACACTGTTCTAAATCATGTCCCATTACAGATTAGGATTCATTTTTAAGGATCAAGGGAAACCTGTGGTCTAAATTTGAGACGTCAGTGAAATATCTGGAGGAAATATAGGGTACCGAAATCTGTTAAAAGAGATAAAGCTTGAATAATAATTAAGCCGTCGGGGTAACATTAGACAGGCGATGGCGTCAGCAAGTAGAAGACACATTTTCTATTGGTGTCCACATGAATACCATCATTACGATGATTTTAATCTAAATATTTCGGTCACCTGCATTGCGACCTAATTTTTTTTTATAAGTGTTAACACTATTCAATTAGTAAAGATCTGCTCTAGCCTTACTGTCAATATTTAAAAATTATCTGAAAGAGAATTCCAGGGATAATATGTCCCTGGATTAAATAATCCAGGGAATGTCCCTGGAAAATGGGGACGTATGGTCACCCTACCTTATGGTCGATGAAGCTGTACAAGGGTTAGGGTTGGGTTGTTTTACCTCTGAGCGGCACTTTTTTGCACACCATGGGCTAAATGGCCAGGTCACATGGACCCCGAAGGCTCAGAGAAGGTTGGGGGAGGGGACCCACTGGAACAGCTGTTGGGAGACAGATGGCAGCCTCCCGTCAAGGCCATCCAGCGGGTTCTTTAACGTGCACAGGGTATGGCTCTCTCGCGCACACGGGGCCACGGCTTAACGTCCCATCCGACGGACGGCGGCCTTTCCAAGCCCATCGGTGTCCCCTACTGACCGTGGGCAGGGCGGAGAATTTTGCGGAGATAAATCTCAACGCTGACCCAGCTGGGACTCGAACCTGGGAACTACAGATTACGAGCCTGGCGCGCTACCGACTGAGCCACCCACGACCCCCCGTAGCCATGAAGGAATGAACCTGTTCAGCAACGATGTTCAAATATGCCGCGGCGTTCAGATGTCCTTCGTTGTGTATCAAGGGACGTAATATATGCTAGCAAAACATTTCCCACACCATGACACCGCCACCACCAGCCTGTACTGTGGAGACCAGATAAGATGGCTTCATGTTGCTTGCACCAAATTCTGACCCATCAGCATGATGCAAAAGGAACCTTGATTCATTTGCCCAGACTACCTTTTCCCAGTCTTCAACGGTCCAGTGCTCACTGGAGACGTGCTTTCGTGTTTTTCGCTGACAACATCGGTACTCGACAACCTCGGCCATAGTTGGCGGCTGCTGTAAACCATATGCGATAATGTCCAATATGTGGTGTGTTCAGAGATGACATTTTGCACACCAATGTTTAATTCTGCTGCGATTTGCCTGATTGTGTCCTGTCTGTCTGCATGCTTGCCAGTCTACTTTGAACCTATAATCCACAAGCTGTTGTCGGCCAGATGATCGCCCATCACTGGTAGTTTTTTGCTTTTCGCAGTTCTCAGTAAACCCTTGAAACAATTGTGCGTGAAATGCCCAGAAGGACGGTCATTTGGGAGATGCTAGAACTGGCATGCCTAGTCTGACCCCACACTGACCATACTCCCTCTGACCCCACAATCCAACTCTAGCTGATGCTCGAAGAGCTCGTCTGCCAGTCAAAACTGATTCGCCGTCTGCCGTGGTCAAGTGACGTATTAGGTGTTGGATTGTTTTACCTCTGAGCGGCACTTTTTTGCACACCATGGGCTAAATAGCCAGGTCACATGGACCCCTAAGGCTCAGAGAAGGTTGGAGAAGGGGACTCACTGGAACAGCTGTTGGGAGACAGATGGTAGCCCCCCCCCGTCAAGGCCATCCAGCGTGTTCTTTAACGTGCACAGGGTATGGCTCTCCCGCACACGGGACCACGGTTTAACGTCCCATCCTACGGACAGCGGCCTTTCCAAGCCCATCAGTGTCCCCTACTGACCGTGGGCAGGGCGGGGAATGTACAAGGGTTAATATCTATGGATTGATAAGGAATCGAAAAGGGCCTATGCATGACAAAAACATTTGTTTAATGAGTAACAGTTTTTGTTTTTATACTAGTCCAAGTACACGAAGTTGCTCAGTTTTGCCAAGTACACGAAGTTGCTCATTTTTAGAAAATACCCTTTGTCAAAAAACCCTTTCCAAAAAAAGGAATTTTTGGAAAAAGGGTATTTTCTAAAAAACGTCGTTTGCTTTAAATGTCTCCTGCATTCTCGAGTTATAAGTTAACCTACAGAATGCGATACACACTTCCTTACATATCATTAGTATTTACATGGCATTACGCATTTGATTCAGCATATATCCTTGGTTGTTTGGGGTTTTAAGGCGCAAAGGCCATATTGCGGCAAACAAACAGCATATATCCAGTTTGTCCAAATCCCTGAAGGAATCAAAACGAACGTGACAAGCGAGCAACATGGCCCATTCTCCACATTCATTTCACAAGCAGTTCGATTTTATACCAGTGGGCGAACTAAATGTATTCAATGTGCTTTTATTTATATACGTTCTACTTTATGTTAGAAACTAATAACTACAGAGCTACTCAATGTGCTTTTATTTTTATGAAAAGTATTGCTTACAAGTTTTATATTCAATTTCAAAGAGGTGCAAGCATATGAATCTTAGTGCACTACACATTTTTATTTTTGCTAATACCTACAATTGACATTCTATTGATGCTTCCAGAAACTAGTTATGGCCAAGGTGGCTTTTCCCCTTCTGCGTATACACGTCCATAGAGCTTACTTTTTCCTCTAAAATCTGACATCCTCAAAGTTTCTAGATGATCAACGTATAACCCAATGGCAAAGGCGGTAAGTGGAAACACAGCATAACGGCATTTTTTCAAAATTCTTAACACTGACATAACTAAAAGAAAAACAAAAAGCATGAGATAAAGTAATTTTAACTCTTAATATTTTGGGTTGCTAACTCTCCCAGGTTGAGTAAGAATCAATTCTAAATTCCTTTTTTTTGGCTCTCAATATTTAATATTGAGGAATTGCGACATAATACGTAGAGCCCTGCGCAGAGGCAAATATCTGCATAAAGTGGTCAGTGGATAACAGATTAACATTGACGTGGATAGCAGATAAAACAGTGGGTAAAAAAATTTATGTTAATACGGTAGTGGTTGAAATCTGTAGAAACATACACAAAAAAATACTGCATTATTGACGGCTAACACGAATTAAAAAAAAATTACATATTTTAACCCTAGAAGCAACAGTATACTCTAAAAGGGCACATTCAGTAGAAAAAAATACCTTTTGATTGGTATATTTAGTGATGCACCACATGTAATATATATATAGGAATAAGGGTAATAGAGGGTGGGCATGCCATCCCCTCCCTTGAGAATGCTAATAAGGGAAGAGATGCAAAAAATTTAAAATCTTATGCATATTTCATACATTTTCAACAGATTTTTTAAAGATCAATGGAAATCCAGTCCCTTGCCCCACACCCTTTTACCAGTTCAGTGTCTTCCCCCCCACCCATATATTTTTCTAGATCTGGGGCTGATGCATAGCATATTTTATTGTCACTGTCAGCACTGCTATCTGTTAATGATAGAAACCTTGTACAATTGTCAAAAAAAACGACTACCTGAACTTTAGAAAACTGCTGTTGCTTCTATGGTTAACGAGAAAAAAAAATGATTTGAAAATTCAATGATGATATTCACTTTAAAATGGGGGAAAAAAAGCGTCATGATAAAGCAACAAATTGAAAAAAAAAACTTAGTTTATGTGAGAGAAATATTTTTATTGACAGAGCAGAATACAGTTTTAAAAAATTATTCGTGTTGTGTAGAAAATGCAAATTCAATATGTGAAAATTTCAATCCTGGAGATAAGGGTTGGGTTGTTTTACCTCTGAGCGGCACTTTTTTACACACCATGGGCTAAATGGCCAGGTCACATGGACCCCGAAGGTTCAGAGAAGGTTGGGGGAGGAGATCCACTGGAACAGCTGTTGGGAGACAGATGGTAGCCTCCCGTCAAGGCCATCCAGCGTGTTCTTTAATGTGCACAGGGTATGGCTCTCCCGCACACGGGGCCATGGCTTAACGTCCCATCTGACGGACAGCAGCCTTTCCAAGCCCATCGGTGTCCCCTACTGACTGTGGGCAGGGCGGGGAATTTTGCGGAGATAAATCTCAACGCTGACCCAGCTGGGACTCGAACCTGGGAACTATAGATTACGAGCCTGGCAAGCTACCGACTGAGCCACCCCCACCCCAGGAGATAAGGAAGTTTACAGAGTGAAATGTAGAGAGGAGTTATTGGCAATGAAAAAGAGTGTTTTCCTATTATTGTGACTGCATTTAAAAGAGTAAAATGAACTCAGAATTTTCTAAATATTTATCTAATATTTGGCAAGGCATTTTTTATTTGAAATACGTATTTTTTTTAAAGTTATTTATTACTCATTATTAAGCCATTAGACTGCTTTGTTTTACTTGCAAACATATATCAGACCTCAAGCATTTATTAGAACCTCTAGAATTATCAAATATGCATAGGACTATGCAGATGTGGTTGTGGGTAAACCTTTGCTAACTGCGCAGGGCTGCAATGATATATTCCATAATTGGTACCTAGAAAGTTTGCAACCCTACCAATGTACATAAAATTTTGTATATTTAGTTTATTACATTTATAATTTTTATTGTTAAATATAGCAGATTTCCTACTGAATAAAAACCTGAAAATTCACAAATTTTGAAATATCACTGCAAAATATGCTTTAAATAACATATCAAATTTCTGACCATATATGGTGCAAATGATCCATGAGTATGTGTCACAAGTCTGGCATAAAAGGTAGCAGATAGAGATGAATTCAGGTCAATTTTTTGAGCCATGGCAGAGCCTAAGTTATTGAACTTAAGTCCATCTGAGCCCAAACAATTTCAACAATTGTTGAGGAAAACAATTCTTTGATGCATCATTATACATTGCATTGGTTTTGGATTAACTATCCCTTGTGTAGGAATGGACCATCCTGTGCTGCTGGTGATGGCTCAAAGTAGGGTTGTTTTACCTCTGAGTGGCACTTTTTTGCACACAATGGGCTAAATGGCCAGGTTACAAGAACTCCAAAAGCTCAGAGAAGGTTGGAGGAGGTACCCACTGGACAGCTGTTAGGAGACAGATGGCAGCCTCCTGCCAAGGCTATACAGTGTGTGTTCTTTAATGTGCACAGGGTATGGCTCTTCTGCGCAGGGACCATGACTTAATCTCCTCCAATCAGAAGGATGTCAGCCTTTCCAAGCCCATTGATGTCACTTACTGATCAAAGGCAGGGCATGGGGGTTTTGTGGATATAAATCTTGAACCTAGGAACTACAAATTGTGAACCTGGCATGCTACTGACTGAGTCACCCCCATCCCTCAAAATTGGGAATGGCCATTATATGATTGTAGAAAGCACATTTGACTATCAGTTTTTGGCTTACTTTGAGGAAGAATGGGTTGGCAGCATCCTGACTTCGAATGTGGCATGATCGTGGGGGCATGATGTTCAGATGCAAGTATTTCAACAACCACCATGAACTGCTATTTTTTTGTGATATCATGAGTTTACAGTGACTGGCTCAACAGTGGCCAAACAACTAACCAAAGGTCACATGTGGAACAGCCATGTGTGATCGATGGCTGTAGTGACAGTGTGTCTCGTCTCATAACAAAACAATGATGCAGCAGTGACCCAGCTAAACAACCACTACAACATTGGGATAGCAAGACCAATGTCCACAATGACAATGTGTTGGACATTAGCTAGTACAGGCTGTGACAGTCGACAGCTGTCATGGGTACCCCTGCTCACTGCAAGACACAAGAAATCACCCGTTGCATGGGCACATCAGCACCGACATATGGAAATCAGTCGGCTGATCAGACAAATCCTATTTTCAACTCCATCATGCTGATGGGCATGTTCACATTCAGAGAAAACAACATGAGTCCATGGATCCATCATCAGTGCTCCACAGGTTGGAGACAGTGGTGTTATGGGGTTGGGGACTGTTTTCATGGCATGCCTTTGGTCCACTGATCACAGTGAATCAATGGACCACCTACCTTTCTATCGTTGCTGACTAAGTACACCCCTTAATGATGGCAATATATCCAGACAACTCCAGCATCTATCAACAAGATAACAGGACTTGTCACATGGCCTGACAGGTTGCAAATTGTTTTCAGAACATGACAATGAATTCTTCGTCCTCCCATGACCACTCAATTAGCTGGCAATTTGATGCTCCAACCCTACACCAAAGCAATATGCAAGTATTACAAACACATTGTGAAATGCATTGGTAGCACTACCACATGACACCTTGTGGAGTCCATGCCCCAATGTATATAGGCTGTATTACTGGCAAAAGGTTGGGTTGTTTTACCTCTGAGCGGCACTTTTTTGCACACCATGGGCTAAATGGTCAGGTCACATGGACCCCAAAGGCTCAGAGAAGGTGAGGGAGGGGCCCCACTAGAGAAGGTGAGGGAGGGTCCTCCAAACTGTTGGGAGACAGATGGTAGCCTCCCGTCAAGGCCATCCAGGGTGTTCTTTAATGTGCACAGGGTATGGCTCTCCCACATACAGGACCACGGCTTAACATCCCATCCGACGGCCGGCTGCCTTTTCAAGCCCATCGGTGTCCCCTACTGAACGTGGGCAGGGCGGGGGGATTTTGCGGAGATAAATCGTAACGCTGACCCAGCTGAGACTCGAATCTGGGAACTACAGATTATGAGCCTGGCACGCTACCGACTGAGCCACCCCCGCCCCACAGGCAAAAGGTGATCCCTTGAGGTATTAGGTAGGTGTTGCTAATGCAAAGCCAACTCAGTGCATCAAAAATGCAAGTTGCTAACTACTTTTATTTTTATATTATTAATTATAATGATTTTATGATAAAATTAAAATACTAATGCTATTTGGAATGAGAAATATTTTAAATACCAGTAGAAACTGAAATTTCATAGGTAACATCATCATTAGAAATGCAAAGAGCCATTAGTAAAGATAGAGAATACATAAAAAATAATCAAAAGCTGTGTGCTACTTATTTTTAATAGCTAAAGACAGATTAAAAGGTTCAAATTATAATTTTTTTCTCTCACTTTTACTTATTTTTTTCAGAATTACAAGAAATATTTGAAATTTAAATTATTGTGAGACCGAGCTCGAAGTCATCTGCTATTTTAGGCCTGTCTGAGCCTGAGCCCATCTCTAGTAGCAAACAGAAAAACTCATTATTTACATTCTTTGAATAAACATAAACATTCATTGTGTAATTTTACATATAAAACAATGCATGCATGTATAATTTCTGTTCTAGTGATCACTTTTATTAACTAATTTTAAGATTTTAAATTAATTCACTGTCTCTAGAATTTCTACCTCAATTTGCTTGAAAAAAAACTAGAAAAAGCAATTCTGAAATTCTTTCATCAGTTTTTATTGTTGTTCTTTTGTTGTACACTGAAACAGTAAAAGTTTCAATAACTTGACTGACAAGATACATGAGTTAAGTTAAAGAAATGCCACATCCATTATATCAAAGAGAACATTTAACGGCACCAGAAAACATCTGAAATGCAAGTATCATGAATATACACTGAGATGCCAGTTTATTAGGTACACCTACCTAGTAGCATGTTGTGCCTCCTCTGGCCTTCAGATCAACCCAAATTTGTTGGGGCATGGAACTTAGAAGATGCTGGATGCATTATGCAGGAATGTGTAACCATGCAGAAGTGATTGTGTTATGCAGTTTAGCAATTAGTAAAGATAAAGTTATAATAATCAGTTGCTGCATATTATAGACAGCAGAACAATCTTGCTGCAAACAACCCTTACCACCTCATCCTAAAAAGATGCTTGATATGGTTCAGATCTGGAGATTGTTCAGGTCAATGACACAAACAAAACTCGTTGGCATGTTCCTGGAACCATTCGGGACAATAAGTGCTTTGTGAGTAGATGAATTATGATGTAAGTTTATTCAACCCAGGATAAACTTTAGCCACGAAGGGATGAATTTGGTCAGTAATGATATTCAAATACACTGTGGTGTTTAGATGTCCTTCAATAGGTATCAGGGGACCTAATGTGGGCCAAGAAAACATTTCCTATACCATCATCACACTACCACCACCGGCCTGTACTGCTGATACCACACAAGATAGCTCCATGGCCTCATGATGATTGCCCCCAAATTCTGATCCTTCCATAAGCATGATGCAAAAGCATCCTGCACCCACTGGAGATGCACTTTTGAGTTCTTTGCTGATATCAGCACCCGACATGGTTGGCGACATGATTTGCAACAAGGTCCAATATGTGGTGTGTTTGGAAATGACATTTTGAACACCAATGTTTAACTCTGCTGTGATTTGCCTGCTATCTGTTTGCCTGCATGGTTCTTGCTAGTCTACTTTGACCCTCTAATCCACAAGCTATTTTGTCCACAGGATCACCGATCACTGGTAGTTTTTTGCTTTTCACACTGTTCTCAGTAAAACTTTGAAATGGTTGTGCATGAAAAGACCAGTAGGATGAATGTTTGGGAGATGCTAGAACCAGCACATCTAGCACCAATTATCATGCCACATTCAAAGTCACTCACATCACTTGTTTTGACCATTCTGACCCCTCAATCCAACTCTAACTGATGCTCGAAGAGCTGGTCTGCTTGATATTTTTACCACATACCACAGTTGCGTGATGAATTACATGTTGGAATGAACCATTTATACGATGAAGAGTGGTGCAACTAATAAACTGACATCTCAGTGTATATATATATAATGCACATTATGTATATACTTCTGAAAAATAAACTGATATTATTGAAGATTAATCGAAGTTTTGGGTCTCCACTTTCAATAATAAAAGAGAGTAGCTTACTTTTGTAGTAAGTTTCAACAAAAGTTTTACTATTGATAAAATCTGCTAGTGTTGTCAACTCACACAAAATATTCCTGTTTTTGATCACAAAGATTGGCAATGATTAGATTTATGAAATATTTTTCCAAAAACTGCAAAACACCTTACACCAGTTGATAAACACTGAGCAAGATGCATCTGTTAAAATCAAAGTGTTAAAAGAAAAGTATTTTTAGTTACTTGCTTGCTATAGAAGTGGTTTGTTGGATGAATTCAACACATGTATTCATATTAGGTTAAAATATATATTAAAGAAAAATTTTTAAGTTAAGTAGAGGGGAAAAAATGTTAATCTTATATTCTCAGCTCCTTAAAATGTGCTTATTACATAGTAATTCAATTTGTTTCACAGCTGAAGGGAATTACTTTGAGTGCTGATCTTCGTGGTAATGGTAGTAAATGCTTTTTTATCTTGAAGATTTTCTTCTTAATAGAAGATCATTGTAACCTTAAAAAGATTGCAGTGGTAAAAGAGAATTTTGGCAAAAACAAAATTCTGAACAATTATAAATTTGCTGAATTAATATTTTTAACATAACTATTGTGTCATCCTTTAGTTCATGTACTGCATTTTCTTTTTTCCATTACTGTGGCTGATGTGTGGATAAAAACCACAGAATCACTCTAGAGTAGAGCAATAAAAAAATATACCACCAACCACCACGAATGTTAACAGTAACTATAGCATCACAACAATAGATAAGAAACTGTTATAATACTGAAATACAACTGGAAGATGACACAGCAAGTCTGTAAAAAAATCAGTTCAACAAATTTACCATTTTTGGACGATTTTTCCTTACAAAAATTTCTCATCATTGCAATTATAACACCATAACAGCTAGGATCAATGCAAAGCAATTACTGAAGTGTTAATATGCACAAGGTACAGCTTAATGCCCATCTGACAGAGTGGTATTCCAAACCCATTAATATCCTCTTTCTCACTGAGGGCAGGGATCAGGGAGTGGGGCCAGATTTCTTCAAGGCTGTGTCCTCTAAAATCAGTTCAGCCAGAAATGTAAGAGCAAAGTTAACACGTTTTTACAGATCAGCTAATGTAAACTGTTGTGCCATATGGATTTTGCATGAATGCCACAGCAGCAGTGTCCAGAGTACTTTGAAAACAGTATACCACAGAGCAGAGGTTCTGAAACCTCTAGAATAGTCAACATGGGGTAAGTGGTAAATAACCATAAATCTCAACATGGGGTAAGTGGTAAAATTTTTTGGGGTATGCTATGAGAGCTCAAAAGTCACTAGATCTAGTAAGAAAGTTGCTAAGTTGGCAACACTGCTACAGATTTATTACATTGTTTATGTCTTTTTTTGTGTTTATCAATATATGCAATTTATGAATACAAAATTTAACGTGTATATATATATATGTTTTATTTTATTCCCATAGTTTTATCTATCTATGCAAGGGGTACATCAGTTACATACACATTTCCAGGGAGTACGTGAAGCATAAAAGATTGAGAACTACTGCTCTAGAATTTGAATAAATTTATATGGCCCATTCCTTACAGTGTAGGCCCCACAGTTAAATCTACTGATTTCCTTATGTTTATGTATCCTTTATGAATCCCTTTCAAGCTGATCAATACCCCAAGGGAAAGAAGTGGGGAGGGGGGGGAGTCAAGACACAGTTTGGGAACCTTAGAATATTTTAGTGAGAGTGTCCTAACAATAGTGGAGGAATACTAAATTATGCTGTTGTTACAGTCACAGAACCCTGATTTCTTCAACAATTCCTTGCAACTGGTAGTTGTTTTGATGACAAACTCCAGCTAATAATTTTGCTTTTAAACATAATTATTTTATACAATCAATATGGTGATAAATGGTCCTTTTAGAAATTCTTTCAGGTAACATTACCAAATCATGGCTCTGGGATTGCTGCTGTTCTAATTAAAGAGACACAAAAAGTTAAAATTTATTAATTTCAGTGTAATGTTTAATATACAGGTTTAACCTTAAATGATAATATTTTTACCTTTTAATTTTCAAAGGGAAACACACATTTCAATACTTCATGATTATCATAATCAATCATCAGGCTAGTCACAGACTGCACCAAAGGGCTATTTTGTAGAGTACACAGATTTTCACAAGATTTCATTTTCAGATTTTCATTCAGATTTTTGAAAGTTTGGTTTATGCATTTAAAAAAGATTTCTTTTTCACATTATATTGGGTGAGCATTGCCACTAGTTTGACAGTGGTGCCATACATAGTGAGTAAAAGAATGAAATGCACATGACATGGGCAAAGGTAGACATGGCTGTTTGTTTGGGGTTTTATGGTGCAAGGGCAAATAAGGCCATACAGATAGACAGGGAGGTACATGAATAGAGGAAGGAACACTGCAATTAATAGCCATCATGGTGTGTGTTTGCTAGGAACCAATCATGATTGTTTAAAGGGCAAGAAAACCTTCATTTTACTTGCATCTCAAGAGTTAAACTTTTAACTTCATCAAAATACATAATGATTCACAAGAAAACTTACCAAGTGCAATGTTGGTGGCTGTCATGTTTCTACTTGCATTTGGAGCCTCTCTGTATACCCAGCATATAGAAATTTTGCAAAGGGGACCTCTGTGGCAAGCAGCTGCTTGAGGGGGTATTTATTTATTTATTTATTTATTTTTTTAACACCCTTTGCAGATCCTTTTACACTACATCACTCTGAAAAGGTCTTATTTAAATTAATATACTTCTTATTTCAGTTAGATATTTTACTTTCATAAAATTCAGAATTAAATGCTGTTTAATTTGGTATATAACATGACATATAAATTTCCGTTCATTAGTTATTTGACAAAAAAAAATTATCTAATTTTTTTGGCTGAGCATGGTGAAAAAATAGCTGGGCCTTTGGATGTATTACAGGTTACAGAAGGGCTGGAAAAATACCAGGCAACAGATTGCCATGGCACCTGATTTTTTTACCTTGACTTCATTACACTTTTGATACATAAAACCTCGACCACAAGCTCCTAAATTGCTAGCCCTCAAGTCTCAGAAAATTGTCTGGCATCTAAATTTTCTGTTTGACTGTTAGCCCCATACAAAATTTTTGAACTCTGCGCTATAGTTTTTGAGGTTGGACCCTGGAAAGATTAAGTGCAGTCAACCATATTCCTGTGACCTATCTGGTAGAATGCAAGGATATTTAAAAATATTTATATATTCAAATCAGTATTGCTTATTTTTTAATAATTCAGTTCAAATACTTATATGTAAGATTTTCTCCAAGCTAAATAACTTGTTACTCTAGCAGAAATATAAGAAATTATATCTACTGTGACAATGAAGTCGCAAAACTGTAGAGCAATCCTTTCTTAAGAGAACTTAACATATTATGAAGATTTTTTAATAATTCAGTTCAAATACTTATATGTAAGATTTTCTCCAAGCTAAATAACTTGTTACTCTAGCAGAAATATAAGAAATTATATCTACTGTGACAATGAAGTCACAAAACTGTAGAGCAATCCTTTCTTAAGAGAACTTAACATATTATGAAGATCCATAAGGATCCATCTTTTGCACTCTCGTTTCAATCCTCAGTATCAAAATAGCAGAATGACATTTATATTCTCAATATATTTAAAATTTAGCTATATGAAATTTCTCAGTAAGTCATATTATCCTAAAGAAACACTGCTAAGCAAAAATCTTGTCTATGTTGGCTATGATTACTTTCCTTGAAATAAGAAATCTTTGATTACCTTTCTTCATATCATCTTTACTTGTTCACCTGGTCTCTTGCAGGTCCAGAATATTCGGTCCATGATGTTGAAATTGTGTAAGGAACATAAAAGAGCGATTTATTCAGATCTTCATATTCCAAGATCCCATAAAGTGAAAAACATTATGTTTGCTAAGAAAGCATATTTATTGTGATGGCCTCAGGTATGCACATTTCACTTCGAATTGATTTTATCCCAACTTTTCAGGAACTTGCCACTTCAGGATCAATGATGCCCTAAGACAAAAACTTTAGGCAGCTGCACTGATTTCTATTTGGGACTGACAATCATCTTATATTAGGTATCTCCTGTATTCTTCATCCATCTGAGATGGACAACTCAAAAAATAAACTAGAAAAATAGCCATGGATTTACCATGAACCAAAGTCTGCTACTGCAACAAGTTTAGAATCAATAATCCTGCTTAACATTTTATTGTTATCACCTATGTTGAGCTGCTCATGACAGCTTCAACAACTAAAATTTTGGATGTGTTGCACTTTTCAAGCATATTCTTACTTGCTAGTTTCCTTCTTTTTGTTGCCATGTTCTTTGCCTACATAGTTGGACTACATAACTTTGCCATTTATTGACATATATTTGTTATTTGAAAACTTGTTGCACTGTTGTTATAAAACAGAGTTAATAAATCCAACAGAGGATAAAACTATAAGTACTAGCCAGCACCAGGACTTGTACAGCTGACCAGTGGGGTAGGAGGGGGGGGGGGTCTATAAAGAGCAGATTAGTATGCAAAAACTGATTTGCCATTTCTCCCCTCTGGCTCCCTTCAGAAGTAGTACTTCCTTTGGAAGGAACTAATGTCTGCATCACATGAATACTTAGCCAGGCATTGGCTAATGCATGCCTGGTCAGTTCTGTGCATTGTCTTAACTGGTACACAGCTCTTTATTTAATTTCTGTATGCACATATTACATAAAAAAAAATAAACACCCCCTCAAGCAGCTGCTCATATTACAGTTCCTTAAAGTCTGTACTATTTCTGTATTTACTATGTGACATTCTATGTAACTTACTTACTGTGTTGCATATATTATTGCACTTCACATTCATTCATTGTTCCCATCTTTTCCCAAAGTTTGCCTCAAAATTTATGGCACACATAGCCTTAGTTACAAGTTTGTTTTCATACAAATGTGAAGCACTATCTATAATTGCCTGAGTTATTACTGTACCACATAAAAATTCTATTTAACTAAATTTTCTTAACACTGCAAATAGAAGTTATTATTTTTGAAACTTCATATAACATTAAGAAAACCTATTTCAACTGAATATTTTAGATGACTAACTGCTAAAAGACTGGCACTGAAGTCTAAAAGCTATTATTTAATAGTTAATTAGTGAATATTTACATTTTACATTTGTTCACATACTTTAGTACTTGTTATAAAGTACTACACTTTTAATCAATATTGAGCTAAAACTTTTGAGAAATTAAAGTACTAACCTAGTATCTTCAGCAGCTACTTTGACACAGTTAACTTAGCTTTTTCAGCTTTGTATCTTTGAGTTCGAGAATAATCAGCATAAATAGCCCAAGATGTTACTGATGGGAACAAAATTACCCACTTGTACCTTCTCAATATTTTTAAAGCCTCAAAGAAACGATTTCTTTTAGCATTCTCAGAAACTGCAGAAAATGCCATCAACCTTCTGGAACAAAGAAATATTCATATCAGTATGTTTATCAAGTAAACTACAAAACAGATTCAAAAATTCATGCAGCTTTAAGCCCCAAATTTGTATCAGACATGCTGCAATACTTTTACACTGATGAAGAGTCAGTAGTAGTAGAGTTGGTTGAAGTTCACAAAAGACAACGTATATTATATTATATTTGTGCACACTCTGTGACACTGAAATTCCACCCCCCGAAGTGGTTGAAATCAGATGAAAATCAAAACAAATTAGCAGATGAGTTAGACATGATTACAGTTACAGAACAAAGGTACAAATTAATTTCACACACAGAATTACGTGGCAGTAGTCAATACCTTGTAAATCACCCATGGTTCATGACACATGCAGCTACATGTTGTGGCCCAGAGTCACACAGGTATTGAATATTGTCCTAAGGCATGGCCCACCATGCTTGATGCAACTAGTCTCTCAGGGTGACTACAGTCTGCAGCAGTTGAGTCTGCAGATGAAACCCTATCTAGTCCCAAACATGTTCAATGCTAATTGCCTTAACCCTTCCAGTGTCCACATCATCCGTATATGTTTGCAGAATCCGAAATGAGAGGCCAAGGACGTATGTATACATTTTTAGTACAACAAAAAACAAATCGATTTTAAAAAAATAAAAATTGTGGTTGTACTTTTTTATACATATATATCTTACAAAAATATATAATTCAGGCTTGAAAAATAATATTTAGTTTTTCAATTTGATGCATATTATATTAAACTACAATATAAATAATTTTATAAAGCCATCTGACTGCCATTTCTTAGGAGCATTAAACGGTATTGCTGATTTGCTTCTTAACGTTCCTCTTTGCTGAAGAAATCTGATTTAAGCTCACAAGTTTAATTTGAACTATTATCAACAAATTTTTCCTTAAATTTTCAAAAATCTCCTAAAAATAAAAATAAAAAACTGCTATTTTTAAAAATGATAGATTTTGCAAGTAATTACAAAGTACTGCCTTTTTTTTTTTCTGTTTCCACTCTTTTCTGTCATAAACCTATTTCAGTATTCAAAAAATTATTTTTATTATTTTTTCCCAGCATTCTATGAATCTTCCCCACTCTTAAAATCGAAACTGGAAGTAAAAACATCCTTCTTAGAAATTCTGAGTATAGCTGCATTTAATTAGGTATGGCTCAATGAGGCAAACAAGGAGCAGATGGCTGACACATGCTATCTCCATTCCGTGTGCTATAAGTGGCTCCCATATTGTTTAGTGTTGGTGCAGCATATTGGATACCTTTGTAAAGTTAGCATTTACCTTTTTATATTTAAACCTTAGTTTTCATTTAAGTAGATTTATTTTCTTAAATTAGTGATCTTTTGGCAGATCGATAAGTATTGATTTTTCATATTATGATACATCGGATGGCAGGCTTACAACTTGTTACTGTGGATATTTTAACATCACATTAGGCTACATGTTAATTTCTACTTTATTATTTATTACTTTTCCAGTAAAACGTTGATCTAGTATCATTTTCCGAAAATAAATGAGGTCTTGGATATGGAAGCAAATTTATTTCTGTAGATTTATTTCTGTAAGTTAGCGATCTTTCAGTCAGCTGATTTATTTATCTTTCTGAGTTATGCTATATCGGAGGCCAGCTTAAAAGTTGTTGTGGATATTTTAACATCCCATTAGGTTATATGTAATTTTTTCTTTTATTATTTCTCGATTCTTTAGCAAAAAAAACTTTGAGCTTGTACCATTTTTCAAAAATGTCTTGGATACGGAAGTAAAATAGATTTCTTTGCTACGGAAGGTCTGTAAATGGCAGCTAGGTAGTCACTAGAAGGAGAGCTATGCACCAACCCCCTGCGATTACGCATAGAACCAGCCAGGCCTAGCACCTAATGTCCGAACCTGCCTTCTCGTGGTGCAGGCCATTTTCATTAGCTCGTGGATAATCCTGAGCAGAGGTCATCACAGGCACATGAACTCTTGCTTCTACTGGAATCAAATTCTACATTGGAGGAAGTCTTCCAGTGTAGATGGCTTCAGCATTTAGTAGTGGGGAAATGGGTCTTTGCCCCATGCCTGTGATTAGGGGGCTGTTTGATATTATTGGCATTCCCTCTCTCAATAAACATAGTTTCTTTAAACATCCCACTAACCATTTTCTCTCCATAGGTTGTTGGAATGGGAGGACTCTACACAGGGATTATTCACTTGATGTCCTCACACAAGAATTCCACCATTCTAATTTAGATATTCTCAGTTTGCAAGAGACCAGATGGACAGATGAAGGTCAGATTCTTAAAAATAATCTTAAATTTCTCTTTTCAGGGAGGGAAGATAATAAGCATCTCCAAGGCATACGTCTGCTTCTCAGCAGATGAATGATGCTCTTCTAGGATATGGGTGCATTAATAAAAGGTTTCTTACAGCAAAATTTCACACATGCATTAAAGGCTTGGATGTTATCTGCTCTTATGCCCCCACTGATGAGGATGAGAAAGATAGGTTTTATGGACGATTTCAGGATATTTCGAATTCTGTCAAGAAAGGAGATATTACCCTTGTTCTAGGTGACTGCAATGCCAAAGTTGGTACTGATTGAACTTTGGGAAGGGCTGATAGGCCTTTTGGTATTAGTAGCTGCAATGGCAATGTATGTCTCCTACAGGTAAGTAAACTCAATGGTTTCAGAATAACTAACACTTATTACAAACACTGTGACATACATAAGTACACAAGTTTCACCAAATGGACTGCATAAGAATATGACAGATTATATATTAATTAACAGCAAATGGCTAGTTCTGTTAGGAATACCAGGTCATATAGGAGAGCTGAAATTGGATCTGATCATTACCTTGTTAAAAATGTCTTGCAACTTAAACATAAGAAGTGTTGTCCCAAGGTTAAAAAATTTTACTTTTAATTCTGAAGCTATGAAAGACCATTATAGCTAAAGCTTGCCATGATAGGTTACTTAGTCATTATGACAGTCATGGTTAGCTTACTACTTAAGTTGAGGAAGAATGGGACCATTTTAATCAGGCTTTTTTGGAAACTAACAGTACTCTTTTAGGAAAAAAGGTGCAGAAGAGGCAGAATTATTTGAGTGATAAGGCACTTGAGCTTATTTCAGAAAGAACTGCAGGAATGTCCTTAATCAATATCGTACTAATCCTAATAGAAAGCATTACAGAGAGCTTAATAAACATGTAAAGGATCAGTTAGCTGCTGATAAGAATCTTCGGCTTGATGGCTTTGCTGACAAAGCCGAGGTAGCAGTTAGACAGCATAAAACAGCAGAGAGCTGTACCAGATAGTTAATGTTTTGTATGGTAGAAAATGAACAAGTATACAAGGATTGAAGGATAAAGAAGGTAAGGTTATAGAATATGAGGATTCTGTCATGGCTAGGTGGGCTGAGCATTTCAGTGATGTTCTAAACAATGTGGTTAGTTCTACTCCCATTGTTTGTAATGATGATAAATGCATTACTGGCTTTAATGTTGGCCCTATATTTTTTTTATGGTTCCTACGGTTTTTACCAGACGATTATTATACCTATTTTTAAAAAAGGTGATCACAGTTCTTGTTATAATTATAGGGGTATCAGCCTACTTTCTGTTCCAGGTAAAGTTCTTTGCATGATTGTGCTTAATAGAATTAAGAATCTGGTTGATAGACAATTGTGTGATGAGCAGTGTGGATTCAAAAGTGGTAGAGGATGTGTAGATCAGATATTTTCACTTAGGCAGATTGTTCAGAAAAGTTTTGAGTTTCAGAAACATTTGATTACTAGCTTTGTTGATTTCGAAAAGGCTTCCGACTGTCGATTGTCATAATTTGTGGTTGACTGTGAGATTGTATGGCATACCAGACAAGTTAGTTAACATAATTCAAGCTCTCTATAATAACACTGAGTCGTGTGTGAGAGTTGGTAAGGCTTGTAGCAATTGGTTTAGCATTGCGTCTGATGTTCAACAAGGGTGCATTTTATCTCCTTTTCTCTTTGATTTATTTTATGCAGAATTCACTGCAAGGGAAAGATTTTGGGCTTAAATGGTATGGAGATGCAAAAATTTCTGATTTAGATCTGCTGGATTTGCTGATGATTTAGTCCTTTTTGCAAATGATGTCGACGAGATGAACTCTTTCATTCAAGCTGTTGATGAGACTAGTAGTAGAGTAGGTTTGGTGATAAACAGAGAGAAAATTAAAGTGATGAAAATTGGTCGGCAGGCTGTGATTCAGTAATCTAAATGGTTGTAGTATTGAGCAGGTGTTATAATTTAAATATCTTGGGAGTATATAACAGAAACTGGTGATGCGTAGCATGAGATTAACAGGTGAATCGGGATTGCCTCTAGGACTTTTAGGAATCTATGGAGAGTGTGGAGAAATAGGCGTTTACACCTAAAGACTAAAATTAGACTGTAAAATAGGTTGGTTCTTTCTAGGGTTAGTTATGGTAGTGAAACTTGGATGCTTTGTAAACAAGATAACAGGAAATTAGATGCTTTTAATTCTAGATGCTTACGAAGTATTTTGGGCATTAGGTGGTTCAACTTTATAAGTAATGATGAGGTTAGGCAAAGGAGTCAGAAACCTCCTTGAAGCAGCATATTGTACAAGGAGACCGTTGGTTTGGCCATGTTGCCATATGGATAATTATAGATTAACAAATAGGGTTATGAACAGTGTGCCCAAAGGCTTCAGAAAGAGGGGGAGAACTATGATGCAGTGGGCAGACAATGTCAAACAAGACCTTGTTATAATTGGTGTGCAGTGGCCAGATACAGCAGATGTAGCTCAGGACAGATATGCTTGGAGAACTAAATTGCATGGTCTGGTTGGACCTCTGTAACCCATGGCTGCTTGAGGATGATAATGCTGCAAAAATCAGTGGTCATTTGGGAGGGCAATTTTGGGAAGGCATCCCCTCCACTAAACTCACCGTGAAAGTTTCACCTCTCCTCTAGAAAAACAATCTTTTTAAAATTACAAGTTTTTATGTTTATATTGAATGATTTTAAAGGCAACCCCCCTCCTCCTCTGTACCTTGGCTGTGCCACACAGACAATATAATGCTGTTTTTTTTTGCTTTGGTGTACAAACCTCTCTGCATTTAGCCAAGATCGCTAAACTTCAACACCCAAAGAAAAAAAATTCATAATATTTAGCAAAAAGAGCAGCCAAGGAAGTTTTTTTTTTCTATTTCATAACTAGTTCAGAAAATCCCTGAATGTGAAAAGTCCAAGTCTCTTTGTATAACACTGGTTGTGTTTAAAATATATACGATACTGAGAAGAATCATTAAAAGAAATGAAAATCATTTTTCAGGTTGAATATTACATTATTTGGGAGGAAATTTCCTTTCGATAAATATATAATTTAACTATTTTTATTCATCAGGTTTTCCAAAATGAAGCCTTAATTGTATAGTGCAGTCTTTTTTTTTCACCACATCACATTGAAAAAGGCTTATTAAAATCAATATGCTTGCAAATTTGTTTATATTATTCATTTTCATAAAATTCATAATTAAAATCTGTTTAATTTGATATATAACATGACCTATTTCCATTGATTATTTAAAAAAAAATTCTAATGTTGACTTGTTTATTTGACTCAGCACAATTGGCTAAAAGCCTGGAATTTTCCCAAAGTATGGTACCATGAAAAAAAATTACAAAACAAGAGAAATATTTACTTGAAACCAAAAAATAATTTTTTTGTTATTCAGAAATAGCCTTTCTATTCATGTGCATTAGACTCATTTCTGTCTATTAGTTTTTTAAATAAATTTTTGTGTTACACATGCATTTTTTACTAAATGACCATAAAAATGTCCTATGAAAATAAAACTTGTCTTTTTGTTGAATAATTTATTTTCAGAAAATCCAGAATTCAATGCTGATTAATTTGGCATATAATATGCCATAATTCCTTTCATTAATTATTTGGCAAAAAAAGTTCTAAATTTATTTTTTTGGCTGAGCACAGGGAGAAAATAGCTTGGCCTCTGAATGGAAACCAGTTTTTCAGGCTAGACACTGGTAGGTTTAAGTCATACAAATAATGATACAGTGATTTATTTTGCAAGATTTGAGACAGTTACAATAATTTTTGATACTGGATAGCACAGATAATTAGTAAAAGTGCTTTTAATTTCTTTAACAGTGATATAGAGAATTAAATATAGTTAACTTAGTAATTGTTATTGTACAATTTATGTATGAATGGTAATATATGTCCCTATTCTTAAAGAAATGGACAATTGTTTTTCAACTATATTTCAGCTTTAATACACACAAAAAAAAGCCATTTTCATTTGGGCATTTTGTAAAGCTGAAAAACCATGTTATTTCTGCTTTCTTTAAACTGTTGATTTTGTATACAATTGAAGTGCACTGATAGGTTTGAGAAAATTCTAGAGGGCTTATGATAGTGTATGCACATATTAGAAAATATTAATGTCATTCAAATAAAAAGTGGAAAAGTTGGAAATGAAACATAAATCATTTATTGACGTGTCAAAATTTGACAAGTCTAATGAGACACTTGTCTTTCCTATAGCAACTTTGGCTCTTGCAAGACTGTTGCATGAAGAAATCTGTGACAATGCACTGCACCATTTATTCCGACTTCAATTTTCTTCTTTAAATGGTGATTTTTAGAGGTCCAGAAATGTGAAAATGTAGTAAGGGAAATGATAGGATTATAGGGATGTTCTGGACATTTCTAACCAGTGGTGTACTGGAAAATCTTGAAGCCACTCCTATGAAAGAAGTTTTTTTTTTTTGGGGGGGGGGGGGGTCCTTTTATTTTATTTAATATGCACCATCATACACTTAAATTTTAACATTTCGGGAGGAATTACTTTTACAACAAATTATTCCTATAACTTTCCTTATAAAATTCATAAAATATTGCTTTGTTTTCAGAAGGGCAGAAAAAATTTGCATTATAAAGCTTACTTTATAGTAACAAAATTAATTTGAATATGATTAATTTTCTTCTATATTACAGAAAATGATATCAAAGCAGCAAATGAAGAGTGAAAGTTCAAAAAAAAATAGTAATAATGGGAATATTTTTCGGTGTTAATAGTTAAGCAGGTTGGACTTGTTGAGAGCAATTGCTAAGCAGACAGAAAAAACGATGTATCCATGGCTGCTGTGGCATCATGTTAATGAAGTTCATGACCAAGTTCAGGCTTTGAGAATGAGTTCTGGCTCACAAGGAGAAGAATTTCCAGTAGGGAAAATGAAGCTGATTGTTCACAGTCTGCTATTATTCATTCAAAGCTACAGAAAAAAATTCTGGGATATTTCTTTAAATAATTGTATATCATATTACATCATAATTTTTTTTAACTGTTTTTTTTCAGTTATGCAAAAAGTGTGCCCTCCCTCTCCCTACACACACACACATACACTATGAGGCATACTATCAGTATGCTCTGTTCCCAACCAACTCTGTTTCCAATGCAAAAATGGTCCCAACACTGCAGAAGCTGTTTCCTAATGGTGATGGGGTATTTCAACAGGATCTGGCTCCATGCCACAATTCTAAGCTTGCTAAGAGCTTCTTTACCCAGCAACATTTGAAGGTATTGGAGTGGCCAGGAAATTCACCCAATCTAAACCCCATTGAAAATTTGTGGGCCATTATTAAAGTGCGCATATCTAAGATGGATTGCACGACGAAAACGAAAATGATAGAAAGTGTCATGAAAGTGTGATACCATGACCCTCAAGTGAAGGAGATATGTGGAAAGCTAGTGGCATCAATGGTTGAGAGGGTGAAAGAAGTAATTAAAGCTAAGGGGGGGGGGGGGGGTCACATTCACTATTGACTACACTATTAAACAAATAAATATTTTAGCTGTGTCTTTGTTACTGCATTTTCCTATTGTCCCACAGTACTGTATGTATTCAATTGTTGCACAGTACTGTACCTATTCAATGCTATTACTTGGGCAGTAAGGTAGCAGATGTCACACAACAGATTGTTTTACTCAAGACCTGGGGGCTTTCCCTTTATTGCTTGCCTACAAATGTCCAGTTTCACAATATCATTATTGGATTGACTTGAACAATAGTGAGTTGCAAGTTGATGGGTTTCTATCCAAACTGGTTTCTACCAGAGTTCAGAAACTCAAACAACAGCAAACTCTGATCATCGAATTAAAACAGTGACATATTGCACAATGTTCAACTTTGGATAATTCCATGCAGGGTGTGAATGGAATTCGCACAACATCCATTACGTTCAAGTCAATACTTGCCACTGATTCTGGTGTCGATAAGTTCCTTCTATGTTACCAATTTCCCTGTGGGAGGACAGAAAAATCACCCAGTCTGTTACATAAAAGGGTTGCCCACTTTTCATTTGAAAATGCTTATATACACTAAACTACCAAGATATTAGAGAATTTCCATGTTATGTCAATGAGAATTTAACCTGGAATCTCAATAATTTACACACTATGCATTTAATGGAAAATGTGACTTAAAACAAATCTAAGATCATAATCAATTGTATTTAAATCTTGATTTTCAAAAATATGTGTTCAGTATCTAAAGAGCTATGAAAGCTTAAATAATGAACAAGGATCATGTTTAAAAAAAAATTCCTAATTTTCTAAAACGAAATAATCATTACAAAAACTTCTAAAATGTACATTTACTTTATTAACCCTTCCAGTGTCCAGCCTAAAAAACTGGTTTCTATCCAGGGGCAAAGCATTTTCTCCCTGTGCTCAGCCAAAAAAACACTGATAGAAATGAGTATAATGCACATAAATAGAAGGGCTATTTAATTCTGAATAAAAAAACTAATTTTCTTGTTTAAACATTTCTTCCATTTTGCAATTGTTTTATCTGTACAATAACAAATAAAAAAATAAATATCCCCTCAAGCAGCTGCTTGCCACAGAGGTCTGACAGGAGCTTGTCAGTTTATATGCCATAGTAGAAGGTCTGAGAGGATGGCAGGACCTCAGCAGAAAAACAACACACACATCCATGCCTTACCTGGGGCTCGAACCCAGGTCCCTTACTTTGAGAAAAGTCCAGGCTTGTTGCAGAGTCCAATAATTGGGTTGGGTTGTTTTACTTCTGAGCGACACTTTTTTGCACACCATGGGCTAAATGGCCAGGTCACAAGGACCCCGAAGGCTCAGAGAAGGTTGGGGGAGGGAACAGCTGTTGGGAGACAGATGGTAACCTTCCGTCAAGGTCATCCAGTTTGTTCTTTAACATGCACAGGTATGGCTCTCCTGCACACAGGGCCATGGCTTAATGTCCCATCCGATGGACGGCGGCCTTTCCAAGCCCATCGGTGTTCCCTATTGACCATGAGCAGGGAGGGTAGAGTCCAATAAACAAGTCAACTTTAGAATATTTTTAACAAATAACTAATCAACAAAAATAAGTCATGCTATATACCAAATTAAAGAGAATTTATTTCTAAATTTTATTAAAGTACAAAATTTGGACATTATAGAAACAGATTAATTTTAATAAGACTTTTTACAGTGCTGTACCGAATATTTCATAATTTCATATTTCATAATTACTTCCAAAATCTTCCATTATTAAAAATAGCAGTATTTTGTTAACTATTAAGAGATTTTAGAAACTTTAAGGAAAAATTTGTTCATAACAGTTCAAATCAAACTTCTGAGCTAAAATTAGTGGATTGCTTCAGCATAGAATAATGTTAACAAACAAATCGGCAATACCTTGTATCGCTTCTAAGAAACGGCAATTAGATGGCTTTAACAAATTATGTCACAGTTTAATAAAATATGCATAAAATAAAAAAAGGAAATATTATTATCAAGCCTGAATTATATATTTTTATAAGATATGTGTATAAAAAATTTTAAAACACCAATTTTTATTTTTTTTTTTAATTTATTTTTTTTGTTGTACTAAAAACGGACATAAATGTCCTTGGCCTCTCATTTTGAATTCTGCGAATGTATACAAACGTCCTGGAGACTGGAAGGGTTAAATGGTTTGAAACAATATGTAGATGGATCAGAAAGTAAGATTACAAGGTTGATATGTCATAATGTCTTTAACCCTTTCACCACCATCCCAGTTCAACTGTAGTAGTAAAGAAGAAGGAACAGTATAGGTCAGACAAGTACATTTTAAAAATTGGCCGTTTTTGGCCCAGTATGGCAGTGAAAAGGATAATGTACATAACCAGCCATACAAAGTGAAACCTCAACCAATACACTATTTTTCAACATAATTACCACAAATATTCAAACACGTCACTATTATCCATTCTATCAGCATAAAAGTCTGGTACCTGGTGATTAAGACACGTAGTGATGCCCATTGCACCTCTTCATCTGATGTGATCTGGCCATCATTTGTTGTGCCTTGTTGTCCTTCATTAATGCATATGGACCCATTTAGCACACATCTTACGATATTGCAACTCCTCCATGACAATACACCAACACCACCATATAACAAGCCCAGCTCAGATGCAATGTGCTAATGCAACATGTTGATCCTGTTGAATTATCTCCCCAATGTGTGCTGCATTCACTTCCATTGTGGAGCTGTTGCAATACCTACTATAATTGTCATATCATGCAGTATCCCTGCCTGCTGAAAACCTTTGGCACCATTTAGTGACATGTTGACACAACATCACACTTTCTGCGTACACTTCAACGTTGGTGCATTTTGCTGTGCAAACTTGCCTCTCCCAAGAAAATAAACAACTGTTCGGACTTCTTTGTGAGACCACTTTTGCAACTGTAGCCACTTTGAACTGCCACATCTCTGCACCTAACATGCATGCATCTATAAACTCTGCTGTGTTGCCAATTGGGTGCACTACAATACATATCAATGCTCTATGTCCTCAGGATTTCCTTTGTGATATATATATACCTTACTTTCTGATACATCTATGTACTAATTATGATTTAATTAACTTCTGAGGTAAATTCTTATCATGCATTGCTGTTGTGAAACATTCCAACTTCCATAACTCTTCAAACAGTATGCTGCCATGACCTTGAAAATGCTGTTCACAAAGCTTGCATTTACAGTCATGAATTATAAACTCTGTCATTAGTACCATAAAAAATTTAATTTTTTTTACAAATATTAAAGTTTGAACTAGCTTTTTTATTTATATATATGTAGGTAAAAATAGACATTTCAGAGCTCCTAAATAATGCATTTGTTTTCCATTTATTCCTCAATCTGATGTATCAGAAAATAATAAGCCTTTCCTCTTGCTGTAACTGCCATAGCACAGTGTAGAAGATGGTATTGTCACTGGCTAGATTTATATTCCTACCACTGGCCCACTAGCTGACAGAGAACTTCAGTGAGTTAGTTGAGTGGTTTACTAAAGATCCAACCATGTGTGTTCTCAATGAAACAGAGTCAGATGCCAAGGGAATATTTTTTTCTTGGATTATTTCAGTGATTTGCATGAAAATACAGCCATATACATTTCTGCTTTCAGTTTAATATAAGCTCAACGGGAAAAAAAATTAGTCACCCCTGGCTGAATGTCACCTAATAGCACATAACGCCTCCGTGCGATTGAAGAACAGCCGAAATCCTGTCTGGCATGGATGCCACCAGTGTGCGGATGTAGTGCACATCAATATTCATCCACTCTTCCAGCAGCAAATGCTGCAGTTTGGCCAGATGGCTGGGATGGCACTTCACTTGTTGCCCCTAATAGTCCCAC
This sequence comes from Ryuthela nishihirai, assembly GCA_038380435.1. Taxonomy (NCBI): domain Eukaryota; kingdom Metazoa; phylum Arthropoda; class Arachnida; order Araneae; family Heptathelidae; genus Ryuthela; species Ryuthela nishihirai. The sequence goes on along the minus strand of JAWZYU010000198.1, from coordinate 158,654 downwards.
ATGTTTTCTACGGGATTCAAATCCAGGGATTTGGTATGCCAGTCGAGATGTTCGAAGGCTTCAGAATGCTCGTTGTGCCAATCCGACACACGAGCACTGTGCATGCGCCAATTGTCATCTTGGAAGACTTGGGTATCCTTCTGGTGTTCACTGTGGAGATGCTGCACAAAAAGCAACATGTGGTCGTCCAGTAGCTCCATGTAGCCCTTCTGGTTCAAGTGTGACATCATCGCAACCAAAGGACCCATTTCCTCGTACGTGAAACACCCCCCAGAACATCAGAGTCTCCTCCAGCTTGAACAGAACCTTGCACAATCTGCATAGAAGGCTTCATGCAGCTTACAATGCTCCTGTTGCCTTGCATCATTCAAATACAAGCAAAAACTTGACTCATCCGACCAGATCACACGCTTCCAAGAGTCGACAATCCAGTCTTTGTGGCGATGTGTCCACTGTAGCCATGCAGCCTAGTGCAGAGCTGTTAACATGGGTCTCCTCCACGATACTCTGCTCCAGATATCCATGGCATGCAGTTCCCTTCAGAGTGTTCGTTCGGAAACAGCTTGTTGTAGACTTGCATTGACTGACTGGAGCAATTCCTGCCTCGTTGCAAAGTGGTTTGCCCTAACAGTGTATGACACACTGCAGCGGTCCCTATTGGTGAGCACAGTCTTTCTGCCACAGTTCTGGAGACGATTAGTGGTGAACTGCAATGTACACCACTGCTGGAAGAACCCTTTGGACAGTATGTTTCGACACACCTGCAAAGGTCTTGCACACTATGCCTTATGGCTTGGCCAAATGTAATAACACCTTTTTGCTACTCATTCACATCTTTGGCGCGACCCATGTTTCATGGAGCGACTAACACACATGTGGCCTACAACCACTTCTTGTCACTGTATGAATCCCATAGCGCACAGCACAGCTATTTGTAGGACACGTTTATTACTAGTGTGCCCTCTGTTGCTGTTGAACGGGTGTAACCCTCTTACAGCGGAAAATGACTATTTTTTGTGTGGTGAGCTTATTTTACAATTAAAAGCTAGTTTAGTGTTTCTAAATTATTTTTTATCTATTACTGGATATCTTTTATAAGAGGAATAAAAAAAATACCCCCTCAAGCAGCTGCTTGCTACAGAGGTCTGACAGGAGCCTGTCAGTTTATATGCCATAGTAGGTCTGAGAGGATGGCAGGACCTCAGCAGAAAAAATACACACATATCCATGCCTTACCCGGGGCTCAAACCCAGGTCCCTTAGATTAGTAACCAAGCATTCTAACCACTCGGCTACGGGTCGGCATTAAAAGGAATATGAAAACAAAAATTGATATTTCTTTGATTATGGGATCGGCAATATCATATGAGCATTATATTGATCAGCAAATATCTGGTTTCATTTTAAACTTTCAGTTCACACTTTTACAGATATATATTTATACTGTGTTCAGAAAGTACCGAAGTGTTTTTGCATTTTGTTGATGAAATTAGTTTGATTGATGAAATTACTTTCTCAAATATGGATATTATCAAGTTGAACTGGAAAATCATGACATTTTTTTCTAAACTACATTTTTCATTAAGTCAGAGTGATTCAGCTCAATTTTCACTTTTCTCAGATTCTGAAGGGGGGGGGGGGGGGAGGACACTGATTCCACTAAATCTAGAGTCATATTACTTCTCAATACATACTGCAGTTAGAAAGAATAATTATTTGAAACTTAACCGAAAATTTAATCCTTAATCATAGGTAACTTAATATGGTAGCTAATTTAGGAGGCATCTGATTAGGACATTATAATGAAAAAGTTGCTTTTTAAATGATTAATTTAAAATATAAGTTAGGTTCTAATTACAGAACATGGAAATCCTCTAATATTTTGGTAGGACAGTGTATAACGATTTCTTAAAAGGTTTGAAGCCTCTTAATATCAGTGAGCATTTTAAAATAATTAAAAGGATTCTGACTATTAACAAAACTAAAATTTATAACTATTAAGCTTAAAAAGAGTAAAGAGTAATGTCAAAGATAGATGAATTCAAAACATTAATTATAACCACCATAAAGATGAAAAATATAAATCTGAATTAATAAGTGCTTGTTTCGAATAAAATTAGACTCACAGCTGTACTAATACAATATTCACAATTTAAGCTGTAATTACAAAGTTAACTGTAACTACGAATCACAATCAACTCCCAACTCTCAAAAAAAATAAATAAAAAAAAATAAACTCTAAATATGCACATAGCTTCCCATATACAAAAGGAATATCTAATGTGTTAAACAATATTTTACAAAAATATGATACAAACCTACCAATTACTATTAAAAAAAGCATTAAAATTTAGTAATAAACGATTGAGATAAATTACCTACAACAGGAGGGGTACACAATGTGGAAGTACTCGACCCCCACAATAAATAAATGGCAAAAATATGTATATAGGCAAAACATATCATACATATGAAACACAAATGCAAGATCATCAACACGACATCGATAATAAAAAACATAACATAGCTTTAGCACAGGCTGTAACAGAAAATAATTTAGAAGTAATACATTATATAAACCTTTAATAGCACCACCTACCAAATTCCAATTACAATATGTAGAATCCATAATGATTAATTTCCATAAGCATAAACTCTGCAACACAGAGATACCACCCCTACAGTTGTGCACGTGCTACAGTTGTGCCATAATGATTAATTTCCATAAGCCTACACTCTGCAACACAGAGATACCACCCCTAATCTCCTGTTGAAAAAGCAAGCACCTGCTGTGCAAGTAACTAAAATTGTCTATTATAAATAAATATATAACAGAGTGGCAAAATGTGTTGCTTGAGGGGGGAGGAGGACCATGTTTTTAAACTTTTTAAGAGAAGATAAATGTTTTTAAGATCTTAAGGAGCACAGTTGAGTCTTAATAATTTTAATTCGTGAAGATTATTGAAATTAGGTGTTATATAAGGCTTAATAAAATTAGGTGCTAAGAATGTTAACTCTGTCAACGAGTAAAACCGTCCAGCATCATAACAGTGTAAATAAAGAATGACTAACAGAAGTTAGTTGGGTTGAGCTACCCTGAGTGGGATTTTTTTTACCTCTGAGCGGCATTATTTTGCACACCATGGGCTGAATGGCCAGGTCACATGGACCCTGAAGGATCAGAGAAGGTTGGGAAAGGGGACCCACTGGAACAGCTGTTGGGAGACAGATGGTAGCCTCTTGTCAAGGCTGTTCAGCATGTTCTTTAACGTGCACAGGGTATGGCTCTCCCACACACGGGGCCACTGCTTAACATCCCATCCGACAGACGGCGGCCTTCCCAAGCCTATCGGTGTCCCCTACTGACTGTGGGCAGGGTGGGGAATTTTGCGGAGATAAATCTCAACGCTGACCCAGCTGGGACTTGAACCTGGGAACTACATATAACGAGCCTGGTGCGCTACTGACTGAACCACCCCTGCCCCAATAGAAGTTAATGTATGTCAGTAAAGAAGGTTCTGAAGAGCATCGATGACTTCGGCATTCTATAAATAAACCAGGACTGGTATCACAGCTAAGAAGATGTTAGTGTCACTTCTACAATCAGCATGATGAAAAAGCGAAAACCAGGGACAAACAACCCCTTGGAATCAGTTGTAGTCTGTGCCATCAGACAGACAAGTGCATTGGACTGGTAAATATTCTCCTTTTCTCTCTTGACCACCTTTACTAGTGAAAGGCAAGTGTACAAGGTACGAAATAGCAGTACAAGAAAAAGAATAAGTACAGAAGTAAAAACCTCTGTGTCTGACAGGCTCCTGTCAGACACAGAGGTCTGACAGGAGCCTGTCAGTTTATATAAGCCATAGGGAAGATCTGTGAGGAAGGCGACCTCAGCAGAAAGACAACACAAACATCCATGCCTCACCCAAGTCCCTTTGATCAATAGCCAAGTACACTAACCACTCGACCACCAGGACTAAACAATAATATAATCATACATAATCCTCAGACAGCCCGAGGATATAAAGGTTCAACCAAACTGTGCAACTTAATTTCTCCAAATACACTTTGCAATAGGTTCTGATCAATATTATGCTACATTGAAAAAATTTATGCTAGAGAGAAACAAAATATATAACTGCCGGTCTTTTTTAACTGAGACGATATTCTTTGGCTAATTGCAAACAATTCAAATTCTCCTACCTATATCAGCTGTTTAATTGACCCAAGTTTAACTTATTCCCCTTTCAAATAAGTTTACACGTCTAGATTATGAAAATAGCACCTTTAGACTCCTCTATAATTCGGTATATGGATAGATGTGTGAATCACAACTTACATATCTGACTTTTAGAAGTCCCCATGAGTCACAAAAGACTGTCAGTGATAAATATGAAGAGTAAAATCTGAAGTACAAAAATGAAAAAGGATTTAAAATGAGGAAAGATGTTTCCACTATTAATCAACTGTTTTAGCTGAATTTCAAAAAGATACACCATTGTCTATCTGTTCATTGACATTCAACTGTTCTTAGAGATAAATTAAACTTCTTGAGTTGGATAAGTATTGATGAAATACAGTGGACCCTCGTTATAGCGCTGCTCGCTATACCGCGCACTCGGTTATAGCACGGGCGATGTTCGCGATAAGTTCAAACATGTTTATACAGGTCCGTGCAGCGTTAGTGAGTATCGCATTTTATTGCTACTGCGTATTGAGTAATTGTGTATGTATTGAGTTCCTGCATGTATTTTGAATAGTGTTTAATTATTGTATGCATGATGAGTAAAAGAAAAGCTTACAGTGTGAAATTTATTGTGTTGCCACCACGCCGCTCGGTATAACGTGGTTCACCTTATAACGCAGGTGTTGTTTCCCACCCGACATGCGCGTTATATCGGGGGTCCACTGTATTATGATTCACATTTTCAGAATCTCCAAGAAGTTATAATTGCTTTAATCAATAAATAGCTTTAATTGCACCTTAACAATGGGAAAAGCTGAAAATTGCAAAACTCTAAATGAATATTGCAAACTTTATGTAAACTACCTGTATTTATACCAAAGATGTGAAATTTTGATGGTCAAGTGTGATGGGCACTGATAGCCCTGATTAGGAAGGGTATTAGTGCAAACTATCCTCTAGTGGCTGCTGACACCATTATCTGGCAATCCTAATCTTGCTGGCATGGGTTGTTTTACCTATGAGCAGCACTTTTTTTTTTGCAAACAATTGACCCTAAATGGTAAGGTCACGAGGACCCCAATGGCTCAGAGAAGGTTGAGGGAAGGGGACCCATGATGGCTGTTAGGACACATAATAGTAGCCTCTTGTTAAGGCCATCCAGCATGTTCTTTAATGTGCACAGGGTATAGAACTCCTGCACAAGGGGTCCATAGCTTAATGTCCTATCTGATAGATGACCTTTCCAAGCCCATCGGTCCAAGCCCATCGGTTCCAAGCCCATCGGTCCAAGCTTCCAATGTAATTTTAACACTACACTATAAAGTTCTGTATTATTTGGGATTAACTAGGGTTATTTTGCACTTTGGAAACCATAGGTTCCAGTTTAGGCTATGTCCTTTCCCAGCTAACAGGCTTTGGACCGATTCAGATTTCTGAGTGAATTGCTTGCACATTATAAAAAAAAACCTCAAAAACAAATAATTTATTTTCTTCTGGTGCTTTTTTTTAAAAATGCGGCAGTCAGATAATTGTTGAAATCAGTGAGGGCCTGAAAACATAAATTGACCGTCACAAAATAAATCTAAAATTGCTGTCATTGGCAGGTTGCATCTAAGGCATTTGTTTTTATATTCCTACCAATTTTTGCATTTCTAAGATACAGCCCATGGCATTATATTAAAAAAATCCCAGAAAATTATACTCTATTTCCTTATGGTGCTTTTTTATAATACAGATGCCGAGTCAGCTACAGAGTATTGCAGCAAAGCCTGTTAATGGATAAAGACGTAGTCTAAACTGGAACCAATAGTTTCCAAAGTAACCCAAAGTGCAAAAGATCAAAGATCACAGATGACATTATAGAGTACTGGTCCCATACCTCCTTCATCATAATTTAACTGTCTAGATGTTAATAACGTGGCTCAATGCCATGGCATTTCTGCCAAATGAAAGTATTGACTAACAGAGGCCAAAGTGGCACCTATAATGCAGGTCACAGGGAACCTCAATAAAGGAACCAAAAAGGCAGAGTGCATCTTAGTCATTTGAACCAAACTGAATGCTGTCAAGAAAAGTGGCAAAGAGAAAACGAAAGAAGGGGAAGTCTAGGATAGAAGAGCTTTGCAGTGTTTTTGTCTCATGTTATCATGAATTTCGTAGTTTAGGGACTGGTGTAGTAGCTGATTGGGGTGGTTGGCTGTTGTGGTGTAAACGTTTCTAGCCATGTCCTTAATGGTATCAAGAATGTCTGGGAAGTTGGTATCACGTTTAATAATTAAGTTTCTGACAAACCAGGGAGCTGCTACAGCTGATCAGAGAAATCAAAGTGCAACATAACCTCAAGTGTATATATATAGCTCCTCCCCCGCCAACTTGCGAGATAACCTTTAATTATCGAACACTTAATGCATCGTTACAAATTTCTCGGTTAGGTTTTGAAAACTTAATGAATCATAAATTTATCATTTTTTCTATAATCAACAGAGTACAATATTCTTAACATTTTCCGATGACTTCATTTTAAGCTAACAAGATCTATTATCATAATTTTACATACTTGAAATGGTGTAGCCAGGGTTTTCGCTGTTTGTATGTGTGTGGAAGGGATTAAAATATTTTTCTTAACAATATTGGATAAATTAATCCAATATTGATTTCTTAAAAAATTAATTTCACCAAGGGTAGTTAAGCCTTCATTTGCAGCATACCCTAGTTATACCATTCGAATTTAAAAATTTAAAATTAACAAAAAATTATTTCAAATTCAAAGGTATGAATCGGTCACCTTACCCAAGGCCATGATAGTCACATTAACAGTTACGGTTATTACTACATACACACTAATTTTGATAATAACCGTAGAAATGCAGTGGAGGCCATGAATATACCAGTACATAACGTGCAGGAATAAAAAAAATCCGCCCTATGGTCGGGTGATTAGCGTGCTTGGCTACTCATCTAAGGGACCTGAATTTGAGCTCCGGGGAAGGCATGGATGTATGTGTCGTTTTTCTGCAAGTCCCGCCATCCTGACCAACCTTTTACTATGGTGTATAAACTGACAGACTACTGTCAGACCTCTGTGGCAAGCGGCTGCTTGAAGGGATATTTATTTTTTTATTAGAAAAAGAGTGAATATTAAGAGTGTCTACCATATGCATGCTTACTGGTCAAAATTACCAGTGTGAGTATATATGTATATAACAGATATATATAGGGTGGCCCAAAAAGTTATGCTTTACCAAAGTCATTTTAGTGCCGTTTAGTGGGTCTGTCTTTCTTGTCTATCTTGGTTTTGGGCTTGGTGGATATTTATTTCTGTGATTTTTTTAATAATAAATTTATTATTTATTTATTATTATTATTATTATTATTATTATTATTATTATTATTATTATTATTATTATTATTATTATTATTATTATTATTATTATTATTATTATTATTATTATTATTATTATTATTATTATTATTATTATTATTTTTATTTTTTTTTTATTTTTTTTTTTATCATGCCCAGCTGTGCAATAGCAAAGTCCATGAATTATATTTCAAAGAATGAGAAAAGCAATAAATAATATTTGTGGAAAAATAAGTGCCCATTCGTAGAATTTTTCAGATTTTCCAGATCTTCCAGTTCTCCAGATTCAGGCTAGAGTGTTCTAACCACTGAACTAGAGTTCGGTCTAGTTTAGGGATTAGAATACTCTGGCATGAATCTGGAGAGATGTGGGTTCGAGTTCCGCGAATTGGCTTTTTTTCGACAAATACTATTCATTGATTTATTGACTTCTGCGATTAGAACACTCTGGTATGAATCTGGAGAGACATGGGTTGGAGTTCCACGAATCGGCACTCATTTTTTCGACAAATATTATTTATTGATTTATTGACTTCTGTATCAACAGTAAACTATATGTATTTATTATTGGTTGAGAAAAGCAATGTTTCATATTCATTTACATCAGAAGAAATTCGATGTGCAACATGTTAAGATCTGCAGTAAGCATTTTTGAGATGCCTGTTAGGATCGTGACATATGAAGCGACTCTTAGAAATCCCTGTTAAACATTAATTAAAGGATAAATCTATTTCAGATATAAACCTGCTGCACGAAATTTCAGTTTTTTTTACTACGACAGTTTCTGCTCCTTGCAAATGATTGTTGTCTCGGGGAAAAAACGTAAAAGATAAAAAAAAAAAATCGATGATCTTGACTATTGCGATGATGGGCCCAATAAAAAGCATGAATTTTACTTAGATAATAACTCACATACAGAATTAAGTAACTTCTTAAATAAGCTTTTTGTGAAAAAATGTGACCGAACATATTTTAAAAATTTCATGTTTATTTAAATCTCGATTTCCAACACTATTCTTTTTTCATTTAAAGAATTATGTAAGCTAAAATATTTAGCAAGTTAGCTCGTTCTGAAAAAAATTATTGTTATTTACTTATTATACAGTGGACCTTCGTTATAGCGATGCTTGCTATACCGCGCACTCGGTTATAGCGCGGGCGATGTTCGCGATAAGTTCAAACATGTTTATACAGGTCCGTGCGGCGTTAGTGAGTATCGCATTTTATTGTTATTGCGTATTGAGTAATTGTGTATGTATTGAGTTCCTGCATGTATTTTGAATAGTGTTTAATTATTGTATGCATGATGAGTAAAAGAAAAGCTTACAGTGTGAAATTTATTGTGTCGCTACCTCGCCGCTCAGTATAACGCGGTTCACCTTATAACGCGGGTGTTGTTTCCCGCCCGACATGCGCGTTATATCGGGGGTCCACTGTATTTATTATTTCTGAAAAAAAAGTGTTATGGAAACTTTCTTAATTCAATAAATAGCTAAAAAATATTGTTGAAAATTGTGATTAAAACAGATTTGACTGAAATCTTTAAACTATCTTCACTCACATTTTTTTTTGTAAAATGCTTATTTAAGAAGTTATTCAGCTCTCATTTTTTATATATAAAATACAGGGTGTACCAAAAATAAATGAACGAGACGGTTTGGCCATTCATTTCAGTTAACTTTTGAAAAGTTTAGAGGTCGTTAAAAACGAAGAGGTAATCCATAGAAAAAAATACGATTTTTAGAGGAATTCTCTACTTTTTCGATAGGTCATTTGCCCTCCAGAAATTCTCTCACAGGGTGTACCAAAAATAAATGAATAGCGAGACCGTCTGGTCTTTCCTTTCAGTTAATGTTCCGTTTCAGAAAAGAACACCCCTCAACGCTGAAGAGTAGCAGGTGAGAGGTTATTTTGAAGGGTGAAAAAAGGGGTTGATGATACGCATTAATAAACCTGTTTACCGATGCAAATGCCACCGTCCATTGGATGAGACGTAAGACCATTAGGGTCTCTGGGACGCTGACGGCCTTACTGAACAGTACCACTTCGGACTCCCAGATCCTTAAGAGCCTTACGGGATTACACGCTTTTGCCTCCCAGGTCCCTAAGAGCCTTACGGGATTGCACACTTTGATCTCCCAGGACCATAACGCCCTTACGGGTGCCATCCTGTAAGGCTCTTAGGGACCCGGGAGACCAAATTGGCAACAGTGCGAAGTCCTGTAAGGCTCTTAGGGACCTGGGAGGCAAAAGTGTGCAATCCCGTAAGGCTCTTAGGGACCCGGGAGACCAAAGTGGGGCTGTCCCATAAGGCTGTTAGCATCCTAGAGACCCTAACAGTCTTATGGGATGGCGCCACTTTGGTTCCCAGGTCCCTAAGAGCCTTACGGGACTTTGGTGTCTTGGGTCCTTAAGAGCCTTACGGGATTGCACACTTTTGCCACAAAGGGGTTGGGTTGTTTTACCTCCGAGTGCCATTTTTCACACTATGGGCTAAATGGTCACACATACCCCGAAGGCTCAGAAAAGGTCTGGGAGAAACAGCTGTTTTGGTAAAACTGCCCGTCAAGGTCATCCAGCATGTTCTTTAACGTGCACGGGGTATGGCATTACCTCTGGGCGACTCTTTGTACACTGTGGGCTAAATGGCTGGGTGACCTGGACCCCAAAGGCTCGATGGATGGGGGGGAGACGTGGGAAAATAAGTGAAGAGATGATGGGGGAGGGATCGAAAGCGGCTATGATAATGAATGGTCTCCACGATGGCAAATTATGGTTTCAGTGCACACGTTTAACAGAGCGTGACACAAGATCACGTGTACCTTTGATTTCTGGGCCTCGTCGCAAGGTTTCTGCGTGTATTGAGGGGAAAAGTGCTTGCCTATCCGTTAGTGGTTCCTAATAGGTCTTATTTCCACCACTTGGCCATCTGATGGTTCTTGCAGTGCGGAAAAAACTGCCTGCTGCCTACGCGCATCGTCGTAAGGCCTCTGGGTGTATTGAGGGGAAAAGTGCTTGCTATCCGTTAGTGGTTACTAACTGTGCCTTAAATCCACCACGTGGCCATCCGATGGTGTGTGCAGGGAAGGAAAAAATGCCTGCTGCCCTAGGCTGGCCACACTTCCTTCTATCGGGGTAATCATTAACGGCACGGAGAAACAACGTGCAGGAGGTTTTTGCATCTGCGCATGCTCGGTTACTTTTGGCACGGAATGATTTCATGAGATCCCATTGTTTTTAACCCCCCTCCCATTCCTCGGACCCCCCAAAAAGTCAATCTCCTGAACAATGGGTAAAAATAGAGAGGGGGGAAGAGAGAAAAGGGGTTTGTTTTACCTCTGAGTGGCACTTTTTTGCACACTATGGGCTAAATGGCCAGGTTACCCAGAACCCAAAGACTCGGAGAAGGTCGAGGGAATCCACCAAAACAGTTGACCGTTGAGGACATCTGCACAGGGTTACATTACTTCTGAGCGGCAGTTTGCACACCATGGGCGAAATAGCCAGGTCACCCGGACCCCCAAAGGTTCAGAGAACATCGAAAGGACCCACCGGAACAGCTGTTGCTAGGGTCCAGGCACTGGGCTATGCTACTTTTTTTTACTTCTGAGCGGCACTTTGCACACCTGGGCTAAATGGCCAGGTCACCTGGACCCCCGAAAGCTCGGAGAAGGTCGAGGGGACCCACTGAAACATGCTGTTCGCCAGATTCGAGGCAATCCAGCGTGTTCTTTAACGTGGGCTCTCCCGCACATGGGGGTCCATGGCTTAACGTCTCATCCAATGGACGGTGGCATTTGCATCAGTGAATGGGTTTATTAATGCATACCATCAACACCACTCCCTATTTTCACCCTTCAAAATAACCTTTTCTGAAACGGACCATTAACTGAAAGGAATGACCGGACGTTCTCGCTATTCATTTATTTTTGGTACATCCTGTGAGAGAAATTCTGGAGGGCAAATGATCTATCGAAAAAGTAGAGAATTCCTCTAAAAATCGTATTTTTTTCTACGGATTCCCTCTTCGTTTTTAACGACCTCTAAACTTTTCAAAAGTTAACTGAAATGAATGGCCAAACCGTCTCGTTCATTTATTTTTGGTACACCCTGTGAGATTAATTTTGGGGGGCAAACGACCTCTTCAAAACGTAGAGAATTCCTGTGAAAAATGGTGTTTTATTATAGGGATTTCCCCTTACTTTACAACGAGTTGTAAACTTTTCAAAAATGTTTTCAAAGATCGATACTCTTAATGTCAAAGTCCATAAAAAATGTGTCTCGCAAACGATTCACCTTTCCTGCCACAAAGCTCAGCCTATTAACTAGTCTTTGATTTGCTACCCATGTTGCGATGTGTCGTGTTAGTTGGAAACGATGTTAGCAGAAATGAATGGCCAAACCGTCTCGTTCATTTATTTTTGGTACACCCTGTATATCTATGCTTTACATATATAACATATATCTAGCAACTTTTGAACTCTCATGGCATACCCCAAAAACTATTACTGCATACTCCTTGGGGGTACGCGACCCCCACGTTGAGAACACCTAGTTTAGTGTATATCCATAACAATAAATACTTTTATCACAGCTACATAGACAACAGTTAATCAAAAATAATCAAAAATATCATATCTAAATAGACAAACAGTTAATCAAAAATATTATTTTTGCTGCCAATCGCAAACTATGCTATGTCAGATGGTGCTGGCTATAAGATTCGTCTACCATCAATCTTTCTGCTGTGACGTCAAAACTCTTAGCCAATGAACGTCAAGAAATGCTCCTTTGAGTAATGACACCACCCTACCTTCATTCATCCTGAAAATCACTAATATTCTAGGGCCCGCAGACCAAATTTTTTGGGATCCACAAATCAGGTATTGGAACCATAGGGGCTGGGACTTGATTGTTAAAATAAAAATAAATACCCCTCAAGCAGCTGCTTGCCACAGAGGTCTGACAGGAGCGTGTCAGTTTATATGCCATAGTAGGAGATCTGAGAGGATGGCAGGACCTCAGCAGAAAAACGACACACACATCCATGCCTAAATCCGGGGCTCGAACCCAGGTCCCTTAGATCAGTTGCCAAGCGTGCTAACCACTCGGCCACGGGACGGCATTGTTACCACATTCAAAAGTCTCATTTCATAAATTGAAAAAATTAAATATTTAAAAAATTTATAATTCTTATCCAATAAAAATGTGAGAATTCCTTCATATCATTATCAAAAGCAGTTACAGTTTTTTTAAGTAAAACAAAAACACACAAGAAAGAACTTTTAACTTTTTTTTAAACAAATACATCAGTAGCAAATATAATAAAAATAAAAAAATTAATACCCCCTCAAGCAGCTGCTTGCCACAGAGGTCTGACAGGAGCCTGTCAGTTTATATGCCAGAGTAGAAGGTCTGAGAGAATGGCAGGACCTCAGCAGAAAAACGACACATTATGCATACGTTAAAACTAACCATACGAAACAAAATGATATACATCATTTTATTTCAATATTGCTTCTTTCTTTGCAAGAAGCGGACTTTTTTTCAATATTTGCTTCTTTCTTTGCAAGAAATGAAAGTATAGAAATTGCAATTTTGAATTTCAGAAGCAACTCATTTTATACAATTGTGCAACAATAAACCATCAACTCGAAATTAAATTTTCAATTTCTTGTTCAGAATTCTTTGTTAATTAACCCAGGTTCCTTTTTTTTTGTAAAACGTTATTGTTGGGAGGATTAAATGGTCTCAATTGCAATGTGCAAGACACTTCTAGTTGGCTATTGAGCACAAAATAGGGATTCTGTGGTTAATGAGTACCCATTCTATCCACAGAGTGTTTCACAAGCAGGTAGCCAGAAAATATTTTTGGCAGGGGATTGTGGACACAAGTAAAATTGTAATGCTCCAATAAAGGGCGGATTCATTTAATGACTAAGTGTATACATATATATATAGCAACATATATAGCATGAAGTGCAAGTGCAGAAAGTGCATTGGGATTCTTCAGGAAATACGTACAGTATTTTCTTATCTGCATGTTGCCATTCCAACACGAAATGTTTTCCATCGCCTGCAACAATGGCTGAGACATACGGGTAACCTGGTACTGACAACAGCTGAAGGTGCAATACGACAACGAAGCTTTATATGGATGTCAGCTATTGTGAAGGCAGTTATGCAGGAGGAAAATCAGCAGCCTACATGCAGTACTTTCCAGATTAAATGTCAACTTACTCTCTGTCATAACAGGGTACACATGATGTTGTGAGAGGATCATCTTTATCTTTCCAACTGTACAAAAGTCCACAGCTGATAGAGGATGATGCATGCTTTCTGTATGTAGCATTTGCCTTCTGTATTTACGTGCATAGTTGCTACATTGACACACAGCAGATGTAAACAACTTAAGTGGGATATTGTGAATAGTTGAAGCTAGTTTCCCATGCTAGGGGATCTACACACCTACAAAAGAGTCATAATAAGATGAGAGCCCTCTTATCATCAGGAAACAGAGCCACTAGGTCCCCTCTAGCATATGGACCAGTATCAGGAGTGACGTCCTCAAATGTTGAACGTGCTTCCTAATCGACTAACAGCTCAGAAATATGGCAAAAGGAGAGCCACAACTTCTCAAAGATGTGCCACTAGTTGTGTAGCAACAGATGTAATACATTATGATGGGGGTAATACTACAATGGTACCTGTACCGATATCAATAACTAAAGTTTAGTATTTCTGTGCAGCAAGAATGAAACCGTAGCTAAAATAGCTTGATAAATAAAGGTTTCCTTATAAATAATATAAAGATTAAATATTAAAAGTAACTTCCTTATAAGAGAGCTGTAACTAATATTAGGGTTACTGATATTACCATATACCATATTATTATTTACCGTAACAAATATTAGGGTTGAAAATGTGAGAAATTAGGAATTATAAAACAAATATATCAAATTGTATCAGAACAAACTGATGATGAGTTTCCAGTTCTGGAGAACGATAAAGTTATTAAAGAATTCTCTGCCTTATTCAGTGGGGTAGGGTGTTATCCAGTAATTATATAAATATATAATTGATATATGGTGCCAGGAGTATGCCTAAAAGGATTAAATAGAGTGATGGAGTACCTGAAAAAAAATACCCTCTCAAGCAGCTGCTTGCCACAGACAGGAGGCTGTCAGTTTATATGCCACAGTAGGAGATCTGAGAGGATGGCAGGACCTCAGCAGAAAAACGACATACACACCATGCCTAATCCGGGGCTCGAACCCAGTTCCCTTAGATTAGTAGCCAAGCGTGCTAACCACTCGGCCACGGGACGGCACAAGTACCTGAAATTATTAAATTAACTGGGAACGTTAATGAATATTGGGAAAAGTTCAGGCAAAGTTTCAACTCTATGTGGAAGTTGCTCGCAGGTACAAAGAACAGATAAACAAAACGTGGTTCTTCTACAGGTAGCTGGACTGGAACACGGCCATGACAGGAAGTTGTTGAGTTTATAACATCTTCCACTTTCTACATATGGAAGTAAGAGATTATGTTAAAGTAATAAAGAAAAAGTATGCTTAAAAATTATATATATATATAATAATATATATATGACCAATGTTGGAGATGGGATAAGAAACATTATTATGATAAATATCTTACATGTAGGAAACAACGCAAAAATTGCAGAATATATAATCACTTTGCCAAAGTGTTCAAGCCATGCAACGAAAGAAGATGTGCACACAGTTGAAAATTCAGAAATTAATGATGAATTTCTGATAGATCCAGCCGATGTAATTGAAAGTAATATTAAAAATGAAAGATGGAATATTTCAGTATAAATATTGAGTTGAAAAATAATATTTAAAATTGATACAGGAGCACCAGCAGATTTATTACCATATAATTACTCAAAGAAATTGGAAATGATGTCATCTTGCAAAGGAAACATATGATACTTAAAGCTTATGAAAGAAGTGAAATTAAGTTGATTAGTCTCATAAATGTAAAAAAGTAAATAATAAAGGAACAATATCAATTTCGGCAGTTGTTAACAGTGGAAAACAATATTAGGGTTGAAGATGTGAGAAATTAGGAATTAGGAATTATAAAACAAATATATCAAATTGTATCAAAAGATACTGATAGTGAATTTCCATTTTTGGAGAACGATAAAGTTATTAAGGAATTTCTGCCTTATTCAATGGGGTAAAATGTTATCCAGAAAATATAAAATTTGACTTAAGGAAGACAATTTGCCAGTTATATAACCATCAAGAAGCGTTAAATTTACTCTGAAAGAAAAACTTAAAATTAAATTAAAGGGTTGGGTTGTTTAACCTCTGAGCAGCACTTTTTTGCACACCATGGGCTAAATGGCCAGGTCACATCGACCCCGAAGGCTCAGAGAAGGTTGGAGGAGGGGACCCACTGGAACAGCTGTTGGGAGACAGATGGTAGCCTCCCGTCAAAGCCATCCAGCGTGTTCTTTAACGTGCACAGGGTATGGCTCTCCCGCACATGGGGTCACTGCTTAACGTCCCATCCGACGGACGGCGGCCTTTCCAAGCCCATAGGTGTCCCCTGCTGACCGTGGGCAGGGCGGGGAATTTTGCGGAGATAAATCTCAACGCTGACCCAGCTGGGACTCGAACCTGGAACTACAGATTACGAGCCTGGCGCGCTACCGACTGAGCCATCCCCGCCCCATTAACCCTTTCACTACCGTTCCGGCCGTACCGGCCGAATCCCTTTCGCTACCATACCGGCCCGTCGGCCGGGGAGAAGGTAGGTAGAACGGGTGTGAACTCTCCCTCCCCTCTTTGTGCATCTCCCGTTCAGAGGGTTCAAACGACCATCAATTAACGTCTAATTGACAAACTGCCTGCATCCCTCCAGGCAACAGGGGGACTCTAAGAGTCGACTGCAGAATGTGGGTTGTTTATTGCTTCTTGAAACTTACATTTCAGCAAAGAGCAAAGGAAATCTTGAATAATTTTTTTGGATTTGAAGGGAAGAGAAAAACGTCTTAGGACTGAATAATAAATTCATGCATTGATAGGTTCTCAACAGAAAGTAGAGACAATTGAAATAGTTAAATGTTTGATGAAGAGGGAATCAAATTCACAACTCTACAATTTCTTAAAAGAGCTTTTTATGGAAAAATATGATTATTGACAATCACTTTTGAAGTGACTGTGGTCTACCTAAATACCTACTTTTGATATTTTTAATATTTAATGAGTTATAGAATCTGGAATATTTAACATTAACTTACCTTGTTAACCAAAAATCATTCAAAATTCATATACTGTTCAATCATTACATATGCAGCTAAAATATACATTTTATTAAAGTTTACAGAATGTTTCTTTTTCATTTTAATATGTTGCAATAATTTTTCAGGTTTTGATTGAGTACATTTTCCAGCTTACAAAATTATTTGGATACTGAACAATTATTTGTGAATAATTCAACATTTAAAGAGATTTGATAGAGACCTCAAGTATAACTATAGTCATATTTTGTCCATATTAATATTACTTAAGAAGTTACTGATATCTGAATATTATCTTAATATAATATCTCCATATTCAAATAACATGAAACGTTTTTTCTGTTCAGTATCTACGTATAGATATAATGCTTAGACAACAATATAAAAGAATTTCCCCATTTTTTTTTAACAGAATGCTAACTTTTGGAGCTTTCTAACTTAAAATATAAGACTTTATGGTAAAATGCTATAACAAAACAAAAAAAAAAAATGAAGATCTACATTTAGTGCAGCTAATTATTAAATTTCAATAATATTCTCTTATTATTTAAGGAGTTGCATATGCTGGAATATTTAACAGAAGCAATGCGTAAGGAACTTATATACTCTTTACTAACAGAGCAATAATTGTTTATACAAACTTCCAAAATAAACAATTATTTGATAAAATTGGTTACATATTTGTTTCATATTATTTTTCATTCATTTTCATTTATTATTTAGCCGTCCCATGGCCGAGTGGTTAGCGCGCTTGACTACTGATCAAGGGACCTGGGTTCGAGCCCCGGATAAGGCATGGACGTTTGTGTTGTTTTTCTGCTGAGGTCCTGCCATCCTCACAGACCTTCTACTCTGGCATATAAACTGACAGGCTCCTGTCAGACCTCTGTGGCAAGCAGCTGCTTGAAGGGGTATTTATTTTTTTTTTTTTCATTTATTATTGGGGTGGAGGGGACGGCATGTCCCTCTTTCCCTCATCTTCAGACTGTTAGTAACCGGATTGGAGATATAAATAATATGAAAGAAATACGCAACACGATTTTTCAAAACAAAATTAAGACCAACACTACAATGGAGTGGCAATATTATACTGAAACACCAATTCAGGTATTTTCCATCTTTAGTTTATTTCTTTTCCGGTTCGATCCAGTTAATTGCTCTTCCCATAATTTTTTTTTCTAGATCCGACTTATATAAAACTATTACATAGTTTTAATGTACTTCTGGAATAGATTTCTGATACAATGAGCTTGTTAAATATTTAAATTTCTATAACCCTTTAAATATTGAGTGAATTATGTTGAAAATATAGAATTAAAGAGTCACGTGTTATGATGACTAATTTATCTTCAATAAAACACTTTACACTAAAATTTTCATTTACCTTCGAATATGCTTTCCTTTCATGTCACGAAATGCTCTTTCTAAATCGGCAATGGATATATTACTGCAAATTGCAACATTCCGAAAAGTTCTAACCCACTTTTTATTCGATGCTAACCAAGGCATATGGAAATATGTTATATATAACATAAGTTTTGTGCGAACATGCCGAAAACGTGCTCCAAGGAAATTCTCTGATAAAGCATAGGTAGTTAGTATTATTTATAGCACACTAAAAATAAATAAAATATTAAATTATTAGAGCAGCCTGTCACAGAGATGTGAGAGAAGCCTGTTAGTACGCATAATACGCTATCGAGAAGAACTGGGATGAAGGCGAAACATCAGTAGAAAGAAAACACAGAAAAAGAAATATCCATGCCTTATCAGGGATTCGGACCCACGTCCGGTTAGTTATTAGCTAATGAAAATTCAGGGATGAAATATTATTATACCCTCATAAATGATTGTACGATGTGCAAATTCGTGTATCTCTTATTAGGAACCTAGTTAATAGTAAAGAGACAAAGTTATTTTAGTCAGCACTGGGTGGTGGTTAAGTCTTAGGTTTAACTTCTAAACTGCACACTTTTGCACACAAGAGGCTAAGTGGCCAAATCAAAAGGGCTTGGAGAAAGTTGGTGTAGGAGATCCACTGGACAGCTATTAGGAGACAGCTGGTAATCTCCCATCAAGAGAATTCAGTGCATTCTTTTACTTATATAGGGTATGGCGTTTTACCCACAGGTTAATGTCCCATCTGACGGACGGCAATCTTCAGAAACCCACCGTGACCCCCTTCTCACGGGGGTTAACGGAAGAAAATCTGAATGCAATCGCATTTGGGAGTAGAAATTGGGAAAATAAAATTGTGAGTCTGGAGCTCTGTCAACTAGCTATATTTGTGCCAGAGGCAAGAATAGAAAATTACACCCCTATATAGTTTCATAGCAGTCTTTTTCAGAGCCTCCTGATCTTGTATTTTTCTGACCCCTCATTTTGTATTTTTATACGCCACCTCATCTTGTGCGCCCGAGGCTAGTGCTTTACTTGCCTCACCGTTGTTATGGCCCTGGTAGTTCTGGGGAGAGCTGAAAGGGGACCATATTGATTTTCATATACCATATACATACTTTGTAATAATACTTCTTGAAAGATCACTTCAAAGAGAGAAAAATCATACGTTGCCTTTTTCGGCAAGAATAATTTCTGTCAAAACACTGGAAGAACATATATCGCCTCTGAAGAATATAGGATGTTCCTTTTCAAAGAGAACGAAATTTATCATTTTCCAAATTTTGTACTGTTTAATAGTGATAATTCGAACTAGCAGATGATTTGGAAAATTTAAATAATAATACTTTACTAGTACTTAAAAAGGAAAAAAAACAATAAAATTAAAACGTTGGATTTTTCCAGTGAACATGATAGTTTTTCGTGGGGGAGGAGTATATAAGTTTTGTACAGTAGTTTCAGATTACGGTTCGAAAAAATAGCAAAATTTGATGAAAATCTTAGCAGAAGTGTTATTTTAAAATCCATTTTATAAAATCACCCTACAGCACATGCCTTTAGTTTAGTAGAGTTATTTACAGTCGCTCAAATATATATCCGAACACTATGGTTGATTACAGAATACATAAAAAATATCTGTCAAATGTTCATGATTTAGGTCCAAAGGTATAAATGGTAAAAGTGGGGTTCCTAATTACTGAAATATTCTACAGAAAATGATAAAATGATATTCTAGATAAGATAAAATTTTATAGGTTTTTTTTATATCTACTTTTAGTGTCGGGAATATCATAAGAGGCGAAAATTATACAAAGACACCTGTTAGGGATTTTAAAAGCAGGTACACAAGTTTCAGATTTATATGAGATAACAGGATTTTCGGAGGTGTCGGACCTAAACCTCACCGGTCTCCCTGGATACGTCCTTGCTTATAATGGAAAAAGATATTTTCGTCATACTTTCCTTTCATAATAACCTTTTCAAATAGAGGATCACTTCCAAAAAAATGTTTGACAGTCAATTCAAGTCTGAAATCTCTCATGAGAAATACACAAGGTTACAATCCAATAATAATTTTCATCTTTCAAAAATATTAAATATCTATGGGAAATGTACGAGGCATTTACAGTACCTACGGGTATAATCAATTACCAAGAGAAATTATTTCATTAAACAAATTTAAAGAAATCAAAAATAATGTTAGGAATGTTTTTCAAGGCTGAAAAATTAATGAAAAAAAAAACTGAATTATCACAATGGAGCTTCCACTGAAATTTCACATCGATACATTTAAGTGTTGATGGCATTGTTTTATACAATATTTATGCATTTTCATGTAATGTTATTTATTATTCATCTCTGATGCAGATAAGCAGATGTTTTTTGGGCATTTGTTGAAACTTTTGTATAACTAGCATGAATGTGAATAAAGATTATTATTATTATAAAAAGTACAACGGAAAAATGGGAAACTTATTATTGAAAATTCATGTAAAAATGTTTCTTCACATTAGTAAATATAAGTGATATGTTTATGAAAACGAAAGAAAATATTAAAATAATTAATATTTCATTTCGTAAGGAAAAAAAGCATTAATATGTGGTAAACTAGTATTATTCGCTGCAAATTAATATTTCGATCTATTTTACCAGAGGAGGGGAGACTGCCCTCCTCCCCTCGGTCGATGCTCATGGATACCACTCACTGACAGGTTTCTTTTTTCCAATAAGCATAACTCATGAGAAATATTTATTAAAAACTTTGGAAAAGAAATAATTAATTTTGTAAAATATTGCAAAATGTTATAACATTGGCTAGGCATAAAAATTTCTTTTCTGTAATTGAGTATCACAGGAAATATCCTGTAAACCCGGAACTCATGAATAGTTATCTGAAAAATTTGAATATCGCCATTCTTTTTGTTTTGTTATTTTGCGAGGTCTGGTTTTTCTCATTTCTCTATAGAATACTATATGAACAGGCTCCTGCCAAACATCTCGTAGCAAGTAATTGCTTGTGGAATATTTTATTTTCCGTCATAATTTTCACTACTGACGTTTCACTATGCTCACGGAATTATTTCGAACACAATTCTCTCTTGAAGAATATAAAAGTTCACTTGAAATAATTTCTTCCAAAAATTCGATAATATATAGTTAAATTTAACTAATTAATTAATATTAGTTCGATATTATATAGTTTAAATTTTTGTATTTAAATTTCATGCAATAGTTTCTTCTTCGAAAATGTATTTCTGAAAGCTGTTTTATTTCATCTTCTCTATTTAAATCATTTTTTTTTTTCGACTTATTTCCTTTTCAGCGTTCGCTGCTGAATCAAGGCAAATGTGGAAGACAAGCCTTTCATTCCCTTTTATTGCACTACCTACCTGTAGGGCTCTGCTGCAGGAAGCGGCTCTCACCGCTTCCTGCAGCAGAGATACCGCACCTGCAGGAAGGGCACCTGCAGGAAGGTCTCACCGCTTCCTGCAGCAGAGCCTTACAGGTTAGGGTGAGTTAGAAAGAATGTTCACAGATATTCACTCCATGCACAATGTCAGCCAAAGTCACACCTCAGTTGTTTTCTCGTAGCTGAAGGTCACATTCTCATTAACTAGTTGCTTTCTAGTGACAATCTGAAACGCGGTTTCTAGAGAAGTCAGTTTAGTAAAATGGCTTTTCGACTCTAAAATTTTCACTAAGACCAAATATTTGTTTCATTTCTCCAAACTGAATTCTGTTTCCTAGGAAAATAATCAGTTTATGGAATGAAATGAAAATGAAAATAAATTATCTCTCAAATATCTCCTTCTCAGAGAAGTCTGACAGGAACCTGTCAGTATAATACGCTGTAGAGAATATTTTGAGGAAGGAGAGACCGCAGCAGAAAGACACATCTATACATAGGGTACGACTTTTTTTAGGTTAGAAATAACCCCATTTGGGGGATAATTACCGGGAAAAACTTTTTTTTTTTCAATTTGTGTTGAAATAAAAATAATTGAACTATTTAGACATTAGGTATAAATTTTATTATTGACATAGATAACATGTACATATCCATTGTTTCTTCGGCGAGAGGGGCGGGGGTGGCTTAGTCGATAGCCCGCAAGGCTCATAATATGCATTTCCCAGGTTGGAGCCCCAACTGAACCAGTTTTAAGATTTATCTCCGCAAAAACTCTCCCGCCCTGCCCACTGTCAGTAAGGGGCATCGATGGGCTTGGATAGGCATCCATCCACCGGATGGGACGTTAAACCGGGGCCCTTGTGCGGGCCATCTGTCTCCTCTGTCCAGTGGATCCCCTTTCCCACCCTTCTTGAACCATAGGGGTACTTGTTACTACGTCGTTTAGTCCGCTGTGTGCAAAAAAAGTGCCGCTCAGAGATAAAACAGACGAATTCTTTGGCAAAATTACTTGCGGCAGGCGGTGGCAGATTATTTTGTTAGCTAAATGATCACTCTACATCACATCTGTTGCAAAGTAAGCAGTGCTAATGCCACCTTGCTTACTTGATGATCTCAATCCAAAATTTAAGAATTTTCAAATCATAGTTTTTGGTGGAAGATAAAAAAAAAGCAGAAAATTCTGAAATAATCAAGTCAACGTCTACGTCGACGAATTATCTGAATAGGTTTACATAATCACATGCATTTTTATTATGTGCAGATTTACTAAATTAGTCTAGATCAGATGCCTTTCTCCAGAAGTCCGTAACAGATATATTAAGGTTTCTATTAATTGTACCTACCCATTTAGAAGACAGAACCTCTTTGACCAAGTTTGTTCTTTTCACTTGTAATACTGTTTTCACTTGTAATACGTTTTCACTTGTAATATTGTTTTCACTAGTAATACGTTATAAAGAAAATTTTACAAATAGGAAATTAAAACAAATCAGTATACTAATTAAATCTTTTTTTTTTAATAAGAAAAAAGCACCAACCTATTATGAACTGCACATCTTTTTATTTTATACCTATTTTTATACCTGAGAATTTTATCTGTTTTTACAGGTGGAGAGGGGGGGGGGATGAAAACTGGGTGAAATCGAGTTAAAAATAAAAACTCATACGCTATATGTACAAGGATCGAACCCAAGATCAGTGATCAAACACGCTAGACTCTCTGCCGCTCCAGGATGAAAGGACTCCTGTTTCCTCATGACTTTAAATTGTGTACAGCATTTGGATATAAAAATATGTAAAGACCTGAAAGGATCCTGAATGACAATGTACAATACTAGGCAATTAGCTCATACATATTTCAACTAATCTACTCAAGTGTTTCATATTTACTTGGACTCTAAAGATTAACTTGGATGATAAATACTTTGTGAATTATTTATAATATACTAAATCGGCCAGACCCGAAACAACGAGTACTAATGAATTTTTTCGATGGATGGGGATTTGGGATAAGACGTACAAATAAGGGAGGGCCAAGGGTCATGAATTCTGATAAAGACCATGTACAGGAAAGAAACAGAGAGGAAAAGGGCAAGGGGATGGCCCATGCCTAAAGCAGTAGCTATGTTAGTGGATCCCAACTTATGACCACGGACCACGGAAAATATAATGATTTATTTTAAACAACAAAGTGGAAGTTGTTTACTTCTAACTTTTGATATTTTAAGACATACAATTAGAATTTAATTGCACTCTTATCTACTGATCAAAGGGACCTGGGTTCGACTCCCGTGTGAGCTACGGTTGTTTATGTTGTTTTTCTGCTGAGGTTCCGCTATCCTCACAGACCTTCTACTATGGCTTTATAAGCTGACAGTCTTCTGTGGCAAGTAACTGCTTGAGGGAATATTCAATTTTTATAAAAGAATTCATAGCGTATTTCTAGCATGTAGCCAGGAAGTATTTACCGGAAAAATGGTTTGCAAAACTTTTAAAAAGTGGTCGAACTGAAAAAATATAGTGATAGATGCATAATTTTAATTCCGATAAAACATATATATTCACGTAATATAATAATAAATGGTTTGAAAAAAAAATAATATACAGAATAGTTAACTTTTATAAGTTCAATCTTTATCTGATATTATTACATAATCATCCTAAAATTTCGGGTGGGGGGGAGAGGAGATTTTATTTTCCCAACAGCAAAGTTGGAGTAGTTAGTTCCTATACTGCATGATTGGCATGTTTGGAGCTCTGCAATAAACAAATTATAAAATGAAAAATAATTCCTTTGTGACAAGATAATAAGAAACTTAACGTCTTTTATTCTAGATCAGCGGTTCTCAAGTGAGGCTACTTGATAATTGAAATAACAAAAAAAAATTAACGATACTTTTTTTTATGATACAAGTTTGCCATCAAAAGAACAATTTAAAATAAGCGCATTAATATATAAAATAAAAATAAATACCTCCTCAAGCAGCAGCTTGCCACATAGGTCTTACAGGAGCCTGTCAGTTTATTACGCCATAATAGAGGGATCTGTGAGGATGGCGGGCACTCAGCAGTTTTTTTGCCAACTGCACGCGGTGTTCCCAAATGGTCACCTCCCAGGTACCGAACGCGCCCAAAGCTGCTAACTTCGGTGATCGGACGAGAACCGGTGTTCAGATTCAAATTTATAAAATAAAAAAAATAAAATAAATACCCCCTCAAGCAGCTGCTTGCCACAGAGGTCTGACAGGAGCCTGTCAGTTTATATGCCGCAGTAGGAGATCTGAGAGGATGGCAGGACCTCAGCAGAAAAACGACACACACATTCATGCCTAATTCCGGGGCTCGAACCCAGGTCCCAAATTTATAGCATTTTTTATTTCATTATGAAAGCATTTACTTCAACCGAAGCAGTATTATTAAGTGTATTGCCCGACACAGTACCTAACTATTTGATGAGGGGATTGAACTATACATTGAAAGAAAAATTAGAAGCTTTTGTTACCTGAATTTCTTTTTCTATTTGAGTTTACCGTACAATTTTATTCGTTTTCCTCTTAATGCTGCTGCAGCTCATTTGTTGTCGCTCTCTAATGCGACAATGAGAAAATATCTCCTGTTAACTACTATTCTAGATGCTGAAGTGAAGGTGGTTTGACTAAGCAAATAATGATGTGGTTAGAAGATGGAGACATCAACAACTTTTGACTAGCTTCTTGTGTAATGCGAGAGACAGGGACGTACCCAGGGTGGCCGGAATATTGTATTGTTTTGTGCGCACAAATTTGTATTGTTATTCACCCATTCTGTTTTCCGTGGCCCTTGGGTCCCGCTGACTCTGCCCCCCACACACACTATACCATGGTGCCTTAGGCATGGACCATGCTCTTTTCATTTTCCATACTCTCTGCTTGTTTTAGTCATTTGCTTAATTGAATCACTTACTGAATTACTTTCCAATGTAGTTCATAAATAAATTAATGATACACAATTTCATTCTTTTCACCCTCCCAAATTTAGGTTGTGTGGTCCAGATCAACTATTACTCTCCACTTATTTTTATCTTTGCAATCTTTATCTTGTCTTATTCATATCTCATACTTCTCTACCTGCTTTGAAATCCTAAACATTTGTATTTGGAACTAAAAATAGATAGAGTTGCATTTGGAATACTAAAAATAGATTAAAAAAAACTTAAAAAATTTATTATTTATTAGCATGTTTGTCTACTGATCAAAGGGACCTAGGTTTATAGCCCCGGATAAGGCATGGATGTTTGTGTTATTCTTCTGCTGAGGACCAGCCATCCTCACAAATCCCTTCTACTATGGCGTATTAAACTGAAAGACTCCTGTCAGACTTCTGTGACAAGCAGCTGTTTGACGAGGGTATATAGATAATATTTGTGCCCTCGGGGAGAAAATATGACACTGAGGGGATTAGGAAGGCCGACGTCAGTTAAATGGGAACTAAATTTTTAGCCTCGTGTGCAGATACTGATAACTATAGCCTGTGCCATTAAAACAGTAAGATAGAGGCAGGCTTCCATCTGTCTCATAACAGCTGTATAGTGGGTCTTTGCTGTAACCAGGACATTTAGCCCATTGTGCAGAAAACAGAGCCGCTCAGACGAAATACGTTAACTGAAGCATCATTCCATCCCCTCACCCCAATAGACACGAGCAGGCCTGGATCTCAAGGAAAAAAAATCAAGAAGAGAGGGAAACAAGAAACACAATCGAGACTAAAGAACTTAAAGGAGGGGGGGGGGGGAGGGCAAGAGGTTGTATTTCCAATGCAATGTATCATTTTCCCTTCGTTTTATGTCTTTTAATTTTTTTGAAAAATTCATGAAACATAAATAAGTTGAATAATTTTTGATTCTATTAACCTTACTACGAGAGTTTCTGAAAAGGAATAGGAGATGCCCCCCTCCCTAGATCTTGTCCTTGGACTCGAGTATGTAACCCTCCACCCATAAGACTTTTTAGGCACATTACTGATGATCTAAAACGCAAAATAGAACAGACTACTTTTGATTTAATCATTTGCTGAATTGAATCACTTACTCAATTACTTAACAATGTAGTTTATAAAAAAATATAATGATGCAAAATTTTATTCTTTTCACCTTTCCTAGTTTTAGTTATTTGGTTCCAGTCAGCTCTCTCTATCCGCTTATTTTTATCTTTGCATTCTTGCTCTTAAACTCTTCTTTTCGGCAATGTTTGTTTCATACCATTTTTGTCTCTCTTTCACTGTCTTCTTCCAGTGGGTTCTCATTTCCATATTAAATTTAGCCATCTTCCATTAGCCATCATAATCATAAGCCAACCTCATTTTGATAATATTTTTTACCACCTCCAATATTTTTATGTGATCTCTGATTGCTTCAGTTTCTTTATTTCTCATTTTATCTAGTCTTCGCTTCCTCGGCTATCTTTTGCAATGTTCACTTCGGTTACTTTTATCTCAGATGCGATTTTGAGAGAAACTCAAAATTATTTTTGATTCTAATGTTAGAGTACTCTCTACAATTGTGTTTAAAACTATTCTTTAAAACTCAATTCAGCACTCTTAGTGCTTTCTATTTTTGGTCCTCTATTTTAATAACCTTTCTTTATTTTTTTTTCCATCATACATTCGAATATTAATAACAGCGTTCTCTTTGTTGGATGTAAGAAAACTGGCATTAGAATCCAAAAAATGGAAATATTTAAAACTTTTTTCTTTCTAAAATTTCTAATTGACATCTATTTCATGTAAAAAGACGTAATTCAAAAAATTATAATTTTATGCCCGTTTTTAAATAGAAAACCAATAAATAGCTTTTTAAAGTTACTATTAAAAATTTAATATTAAAAACTTTTCAAAAATTCACAAACATGCATGTTTTTTAAAAACTGTTTTGGGAAAGGATTTAAGAACAAAAGTCACAGGAGTCTGATATCTCGTGTTCAATGTGTGTCTGTAGCTCATGACCATATGGGCTTAGAGGCAAGGGAATGCTAAGCTTAATGAGAGGCAATTTAAGGCGTGGAGGGGAGCTCTGCTGTGGTTAACTCCGTTCTCCCTTCGGGTGAAGTAAGGGGGGACGACAAACTAGGAAGAGTCCATTTCAAAACTCGGCCGGTATGGTATTCTGAGGTACTTCGTTTTTCAAGGCCTGTGGTAGTGAAAGGGTTAAATTAAAGAGATTGGTAGATAAAGGAATAATAAGGAACACAGATAAAGCTACAGATTGGGTTAGTTCATTGGAAATAGTAGAAAAGAAAGATGGATCGTTAAGAGTATGCTTATATCCAAAGTATCCGAATGATAATAAAGAAAGAGAAGATTTCCACATTCCAATAAGTGATGAAATTGAAAAAATTGCAAAATATTTTTCGCACTCTGATGATAATTGAGAATTCTATCAAATTTCTTTAGATCAAAAAAGGTACAAATTTTGCACCTTTAATACACCTTTGGCAGATATTGTTTCCGACCCCTTCCATTTGGTATTGCATCAGAAACAGTAAGTCAAATTTATGATGGGCTTGAAGGTGTTCTAGGGTACATAGATGACGTATTAATATGAGGTTCATCTAAAGTAGAACATGATGACAGATTAAGAAAGGTGACAATTAGAACGAAACAAGCTGGATTCATGCTAAATAAAGAAAAATAAAATTTGGTGTAAATGAAATAACTTTTTTTAGTAGACAAATCGAGTTTCGAGACAAAATCTGAAGTTCATAGGATACTTGATAGGATTTCATATTTAGGAAAGTATCTACTGAAATTATCAGAAAAGACTGCAGCATTATGAAGTCTTACGAAAAAAAAATAATGGAATGGAATACTGGCCACAATAAATGGAAATGTCTAATAAAGAGGCTAACAAATAAACCCATTTTAATATATTTCGATATAGAAAAAAATATTAAAATATCTACTGATGCATCCAGAAATGGATTAGGAACAGCTTTGCTACAGCTTCATCGAAACAAATGGAAATTAGTGGCATATACATCAAGAGCTCTAACAGAAACTGAGACAAGGTATGCCCAAATAGAAAAGGAAACTATAAGCTTAGTGTATGGTCATGAAAGATTTCATGATTACACATATGGTAGAAAATGTGCCTTAGAAACTGACCATAAGCCCTTAATAACAATAAACAGAAATTTAATTTCAAAAGTACCATTAAAACTACAAAGATTGATTTGTGCCTTATTATTCCTTTACTCAACAGAAGAATTAGTGCAAATTCGTGTAACTTTTACAGTATTATAAACACTATATTAGTTGGTGACATAATGTTATATAAAATAAAATAAAAAGAAACTTGAACAATTGAAAATTGTAAAAGATAAGCTATTTCAAGGATGGACAAGTAATTGCATAGCAAGGCAATACAGATCTCATAAAGAAGAACTGATATTTGCAATGGTCTTATACTGAAGATACCAGAATTGTTATACAACAAACACTTAACAAAAAAATATTGAATAGAATTCATGAAGGATATTTCGGCATCGAAGAGAGTAAAAGGAGAGCTTAGACAATTATTACACTCTCCTAGTATGAAAGCTGATATTGCGAACAGAGTGAAAGAATGGCCTACTTTTCAAATGTTCCGTTATAAACAGCCAAAACGAGCCATTGATTCAGAGAATTGCAATGCCCCATTGGTCTCATGTGGGTACGGATATATGCAGGGATAGATATGCAGGGAAGAGTTAGGTAGTCGTCATACATTCATACACTAATTGGCCAGAAGTTCGAATTCTTATACGATATTTCATCGAAAAGTACGATTGCGGTACTAAAAAATTATTTGCAAGACATGGTACTGTATAACGAAAGTCGTGTCTGATATGGCCACAATACAGAGCAAGAGAGTTTAAAAATTTTGCTAAAGAATATGATCACATTGCCTCAAGCCCGCACTATCCAAGATCAAATGGACTAGCAGAAAAAGGTGTACAAACACTCAAATGTTTATTAAAGAAAGCTACAGATTCTAAAACAAATTGTGAATTTGGACTATTAAATTATCGTAGTGCACCACTAGAAGAGTTGTTGGGTTGTTTTACCTCTGAGCGGCACTTTTTTGCACACCATGGGCTAAATGGCCAGGTCACATGGACCCCGAAGGCTCAGAGAAGGTTGGGGGAGGGGACCCACTGGAACAGCTGTTGGGAGACAGATGGTAGCCTCCCGTCAAGGCCATCCAGCGTGTTCTTTAACGAGCACAGGGTATGGCTCTCCTGCACACGGGGCCACGGCTTAACGTCCCATCCGACGGACGGTGGCCTTTCCAAGCCCATAGGTGTCCCCTGCTGACCGTGGGGCAGGGCGGAGAATTTTGCGGAGATAAATCTCAACGCTGACCCAGCTGGGACTCGAACCTGGGAACTACAGATTACGAGCCTGGCGCGCTACCTGGCTGAGCCACCCCCGCCCAACACTAGAAGATGGTAAATCACTAGTTGAACATCTGATGAAACGTAAAATCAGAACAAAATTTCCATTGCTTGAAAGAGAAAGTTCAACATATGCAAATAAAAACAAAATTTATAGAAGATAAAGAGAACTGAAAGGTCTACATCCAGAGGATACAGTAAGCATATAAATGTGCAATCACTGGCCTAGTAAAGCTCGAGATCTCTTGAAGTTGATACCATTGAGGTGGTTGATACCAAAAATGATTCCACACTAAAAAGAAAAGATTATTTATTACTGAAATGGCTTGATAAATAAAGCAATCTCCCTTGTAAATAATGTAAAGGTAAGACATATTAAAACTAATTAGTATAGATATATAATTGATATAGTACTTGGATACCTCATAATCCCAGAAGGTGGATTGCGAGTGGTAGGTCTGCATCATGGCTTCTACTCTAGGTGACAAAAGGACCCCGATGAACTTGGAGACTGGATGACTATCTACTGGATGACTGGATGACTATCTACTGGATGAACTGGATGACTATCTATTGCAGATAGTCTCGAAAATGACTTTTTCAATTGGCAAACGGTGCAAAATTGTTAGCATCGAATTGATAATTTTTCAAAGCAGCACTTTTTGCGAAACTGTTTTTGATGGACGTACTTTTTTTTCCTTTTTACAAATGTCAAATCGTGAAGGCTGCTGGTTTCGCTTTTTGTTCCACTGAAAACTTACCCTCAACAAAATCATTTTTCTTACATTCATCTGCAGAATTTATTGAAAATAATACATCTTCGGTAAAAGTTAATTTTGAGGAACTCTTAAATTAATATAACCGCCCAAAATGTTCCCATTAATTTCTTGATAATTTACTTTAACGATTAATAATATTCATTTTGTTCGTTTTAGTTCAAATTTTTATCATTTTATTAACAATTAAAATTGTGCTATTAATTGCCATAATTATTTAATAATTATGGCAAATTATTAAATGCCATAATTATTTAATATTATTTTACATTTTCTAATTAATACAGCTATCCTCCCTCCCCCGATGACGGTCATGCCAGTGGCGGTCATAAGGAAATATACAAATCATTGTATAGATATATAATTAGTATAGATATATAATAAGACAATAAAGATCTTATAAAGAAGAACTGACATTTTTCAACAAGGAATAGTAAAATATCTTTATACTAAAATGTTTCGTTTCAATTGCTATATTCAAAAAATATAAATTAATTATTTTCAAAAATACCTATCTTAATCTTATCTCTTATCTATAAAGGAAGATAGGCGCCAAACAATCTTGTAGAGTATGCAAATCGGCGCCCTATCTTCCTTTGAAGAGAATATGAACTCAGTGATTGACTGCACCATCAATATGCTTTAGGTTTACATTATACTTTTTAGGGCCCTATAGGAAGTTTGGTACTTTTAAATTTTTAATTTATATATTTTTTTGTTGTCACTATAAACACTTACTTTCAAAATATTTGATATACGGCTCATAAACATGAAGCATATTTATTCCCCTTTTGGAGTTACGTTTGAGGTAGCCCACTACATTAGAGACGTCACAAGCTTTAATTTGAGATATGATTCATTAAAGTCGAACCCCGCGACAATCCGCCCCCCCCATTTTATCAGGGGGGAATAGGGGAAAAAATTCGAAATAGTTTATGACAGCATTTTACGAGCTTCCATTTGACACGTAACTCGCAAATGTAGGCCATCACGTTCGGTTGGGTTGGGTTGTTTTACCTATGAGCGCCACTTTTTTGCACACCATGGGCTAAATGGCCAGGTCACAAAGACCCCCGACTGTTGGGAGACAGATGGTAGCCTCCCGTCAAGGCCATCGAGCGTGTTCTTTAACGTGCACAAGGTATGGCTCTCTCGCACATGAGGCCACTGCCTTTCCAAGCCCTTCGGTGTCCCCTACTGACCATGGGCAGGGCGGGAGGTTTGTAGAGATATGTCTCAACGCTGACCCAGCTTTTGTCAGAATTCACCTGGATTTTACAAAGTTGGTTCCAATTTTTCCAACTCCGATTTCCTTTGGGGAGGGGGAGCCTCTCCTCTCAGATACACCGCAGATGGTGGACCAGCCATGTAACGAAAATATCATCTCGCAATGCGCATGAAATAGCACCCTGACATTAATGTTGCCCAGGAAAGATAAGAATAAAACTTTGAAAGTTTTTATACATATATTCCGATACAAATATAATGATTACACATCTCAAATTTACTTTTCATGTGATAATTTTAGTTTTTGAAATTCAAGAAATTTCGATAATGTCGATCTGGTAACGATCAAGTACATTACATTGCAATGATATTGGTTTGGGTTGTTTCACCTCTGAGCGGCACTTTTTTGCACACAATGGGCAGGTCACAAGGACCCCGAAGGCTCAGAGAAAGTTGGGGGAGGGGACCCACTGGAACAGCTGTTGGGAGACAGATGGTAGCCTCCCGTCAAGGCCATCCAGTGTGTTCTTTAACGTGCACAGGGTATGGCTCTCCCACACACGGGGCCGCGGCTTAACGTCCCATCCAACGGACGGCGGCCTTTCCAAGCCCATCGGTGTCCCCTACTGACCGTGGGCAGGCGGAGAGTTTTGCGGATATAAATCTCAATGCTGACCCAGCTGGGACTCGAACCTGGGAACTGCAGATTACGAGCCTGGCGCGCTACCGACTGAGCCACCCCCGCCCCAATGATGTTAGTAATTATAATGCATTCATTCAAAGTGTCAGCTTAAAACGTTTGAGAATCGTTTCAACAGATCACAGGTCAATGACCTATCAATCACCCTATGATCTCTGGCAAGAGTGAGCATTAAGTGTCCTGTCTTATAGCCTATCAAGAGTCCACTCATGCAGCATTGCTGAGCATTTTTTGCACTTATTCAACAATACATTGTTAATTGATATATTTTCATTATTATCCTCAAAAGACGCTGCTTAACAGGAAAAAGTTAGGAGGGGGGTGCAGTTATGCAAATGAACCCGGGAAAAGGGAAAAAAAGGGAGTGGGGAGGCTAGTTGGGGTTCTCGAAATTATTTTTCTAGACGAGGTAATTATGATTGTGGTAACTAGGTAATTATGATTGTGAAGTCTGCTTAATAAGGACTCTTATATTAGGTTGACTACATAGCTGATTATGGCAGAAAATTTTAGAGGAGGCATATTTGAATAGGGATAATATTTTAGGGTAGGTAGATGATATCTTAGGTAGGAGATTGTCATTAATACATAACTACCAGAATTTCATTCTCTTTGAAAAAAAAAGAATGACTTTGCTGTTTTCCAACTTTAGTGCCACTTAACGGTGAAAATTTGAGTGGATGCTTCGGAAAATACAAAGAATATTTATTAATATCTATCCAAACTCAATAAATATCGTTAAGTATTTTCTAAAAACAAAAACGTTGAATTTTCTCGCCTTCTTATGGTAAGGGAGCGACTCGCTGCTATGATTGTAAACCCTTTCGCCACCATGTTCTACCATCAAAAAATCATTTGAGCATAACAGTTCATTTATAACAATGGTTTTCAAACTGTGCTTCGTGGAACGTTGATGTTAACTTCTATATCGCACACCAAAATTTCCTTCTCTTTCTTGTTCCTGCTTTTGAGTTAGTTTAATTGGGGGGGGGGGAGAGGCTAAGTCGGTAGTACGCCAGGCTCATAATCGGCAATTTACAGGTTTGAATACCACCTGGGCCAGCATTGAGATTTATCTCCACAGAAAATTTTATTCGGTATAAAAAAAAATACCCCCTCAAGCAGCTGCTTGCCACAGAGGTCTGACAGGAGTCTATCAGTTTATACGCCAGAGTAGGTCTGAGAGGATGGCAGGACCTCAGCAGAAAAACGACACACATACCTCCATGCCTTACCCGGGGCTCGAACCCAGGTCCCTTAGATCAGAAGAATATTTTATTTAACCTTTCCTGCCCAATGGAATATTTTAGTAATGGGAAATCCTATTCGAGCCTTATTCTCAACCTCCCCACCCTTGAAATTAGATCCTGCGTGCCTGGTGTAATATATTTAGTACCATTGCCTACCCTGAAACAGACTTATAATCCACCTAAACGTCTAGGCTACATAGAACAAATCAAAAGAAAAAAAAATTTTTTTTCAAGAAAGAATCAACGAAGTAAGAAAATTTACTGTGTGGTGTGTTAACCACACATCTTCCACTTATTAGAATATATTGAAATTTATTTCTATAGGATTTGGATCATACGAGGGTTAGGGATCCACTCAGGTTTGCCAGTGAAACAACTCCATTGATTAATATTATGACATATTTCAGATTTTTTTTTATATATAAAAATTTCGAAAGCGGAAGAGTTTCAAAAACTCCTACAACGAATTCCGAGATTCTCTAGGACGAAAGCATTCTTTGGCTGTTATTTGCTCTTCGTTGTCATTCACGTCGTAATAGGTCAAACAGAATCCTCTCGTCTTGGTATTCTTCTTGTCACGCTTGTCTGTTTCTGAACTTTATAACGCCTTACTTCCTACTGGGCACCTAGCGGAAACGTCATCAAGTGCTCACCCACGTGAAGTTGTTTAGATCTACCTTGTAGCAAGTACCTGGCGCAACTAGTTGATCATTCCCTTCCAGGTGCCACGCGGCCGACGCCCAAATAATCCACAGGTAAATAGGTGGCCTGGTAGTCAAGTCAGGTAAAAGCAGCTGCAGCCGTTGGTGGTTTGAATGTGTCGTGATATGAAGGAGCAAGCTTCCTGCCGCATGGATAGAGATATTAGCATCTTCGAAAGCAGAGAAATGTGACTTGAACTTACGGATAACTTAATTTGATAGTTTAGAAGTATTGAGTGCTAGCCATGGCAGTAGGAAAACTCTACCCGATAATGCTTCTGGCTTGCGCCACACTGTGTTTGAGTGCTATATGCATAATCATTGCGTTTACTACTCCGTACTGGCTGGTGTCCGACGGGCGAGCTCCTGTGGAAAGGTTTCAGCGATTAGGTCTTTGGGAAGCATGCTTTAAAAGATTTGTGGACATAAATTATCGTTATGACAGGGAATTCAGTGGATGTAAGTGGATATTTGATGAAGATTACAACTTCATCAAGGACTTCCTGTCCCCACGTAAGTTCTATTAGCATATAGGGTCGAAGTACGTGCAACGATACTTCATTTGAAAAATCGATGTTTGTGCATTGTCTGTTTTTTAATAGAAAAAAGCCTTTAAACTTTTTTTCGTTAAATAGAACAAAGTATTAAAAATTTGTTACCCGTTTTTGTGATAGTATTTAATCTTTGTTTATAAAGAATAATGAAAAGGACTTTTAGAAACAAGGAAAAATGCATAGAACCTTGAATTACTAAGGCTGAAATTCTAAGAACAATTTTGAACGAAAAGAAGAAACTGGTGATGTAATATTTATGTGCATTTCAGTTTGGTGACTTGCATATTAATATTTCTCATTTGCTTTTTAGTCTAAAATACTTAAATCTGTTGTGAAGCTGACGAAATTTAAATTTTAGAATTTGATTTCGAACAGCTGTCTTTAAAATTTTAATTTGAAAGTTTTTATCTTCTGTAACAAGCAGCACCTTAGGGTCGATTTTTTTTTTCAAAATTAGTTTAAGAAAGTTCATTGTTGGTGACGTATGTATTCAAATCTTGGATTTACCATTGCTGTCTTAAAGACAAATTTTATAATAATTATAGGCTGTGATCATAACATAGGATATTTAATAATGCCATTATTGATAGGGAATTTATTCTTATCAGCAATTTTGATGTTTTAGCAAATATATCCAATATTGGAGAGTAAATATTTAGTATACATTTATTACTATATCTTTTTTTATCTTAATTTTGTATGAATTCTGATATTGGTAATAAATGGTTTTTAATAAGAGTTATTGCACTTGATTCTCATTTGTTGTGAAGAGAATATTTACTATTTTAAATCAACATGCTAGTGTATAGTTTTAAGTTTTTCATTTTGCCAGTACAAAAAGTAGCTTTTAAATATATTGGTTAATATTTAGAGGTCATGACAAACTTCTAAGAGGTTTTGAATTATAGTGGTAAATTTGTGCATTTTTAAGAGAAATACAAACTAGTTCTCTTTGTTGCCAACAATGCATTATCAAAGTGCTTTCTAGATTGAATTAGTCAATTTTAGTTTAAATAAGTGTTTACTACCCGGGTAAGGCATGGATGTGTGTGTCGTTTTTCTTCTGAGGTCCTGCCATCCTCACAGACCTTCTACTATGGCATATAAACTGACAGGCTCCTGTCAGACCTCTGTGGCAAGCAGCTGCTTGAGGGGGTATTTATTTTATTTATATTATAAATACAGCTAATAATGATATAGTAAAGTGAGATATTTGCTGAGCCAAAAATCCATTGTTAATATAATTTAATACTTTTGCTTTTGTTTTATATTTTTATGATATAGCTGAAACTAATTGTTAGCATTTTTTGCCTGCTCTGGTTAATGTTTTGGTACTTTAGAGTTTAAATTTTATATTTTCTTTTATAATATTTTTAACTTTATATTTTTTTGTCTTTATTGAATTTTAATGTCTTTTCTCATACTACACCAGAACTTTAATGATTTATAGTGTTTGTATGTTTTGCAACCTTTAGATAGCTGGCTTGTTTTCATTAATCTTAAATTTTCTTTGAAATTAAAAGAAATTAATTTCTCATCTCATAAATCATAGATGACAAGAGTAGAATTAAATTTAAGCAAATTGCAATTGTAAAGCAATGGGGGAGGGGAAGGGGTAGCACAAGGGTGTCAACAAATTAGAATAGGGTGCATTGTCTTGCCCCACAGACAATATCCCAATTTTATATTTAGCCATCTATACACAATTAAAAGAACCTTGCTCAGAAATTAATTAGAAATAACCTAAAATTTTCTGTCATTGAGCAATAAAATTTTAAAGTTCATTCTTCAAACTATTTGCATGTTAAAAGTTTTTAGGGGAAAACTCTGAAGCTTTTTGGAGCAAGGACAGTGCTCTGTCTTCAGTGAAGTGACAATATATAGTGTTATTTTATTGCTCAATGACAGAGAATTTTAGGTTACTTTTAGCCATCTATACTGATTGTAAGATTACATTAAAGTATGACATATTTTTAAATATGCAAACAGTATATATGAAATCTATATTTAATCTGACATTTCTTTAATATGCAAACAGTATACATTAAATCTACATTTAATTTTCTATATTTAATAAGTAAAATATATTCAATTTTCACTATTTGAATTTTAGCATTTTTATGCTGGAAATAATTTGCCCCATACCCAAGAATAATTCCTCCTGAAGCCTATGCATGAACTAATTAATCTCAAATAGAATTTAAATTGATCCGTGTTGCAATAATACACCAAAATATTCCACAGTTAGATGAATGAAAACATGTACTCTATAATTTTAATGATCAGAAATTATTTAAGAATTGCAAGGAGAAATTATCGTATAGCCATTATGTCTTGAATAATAAAAAATTCATTTGATGTTCATGTGACATGAAAAATATCAAACATAGTATTTGAAACAAACACCTTGCAAATACAAAGTGATCATTTTCAAAGGCCACTACTAACTTTCCAGCCAAGGCAATGTCTGCTACTTCTAGCATCTTGGCCATTACTGTAAAATAACTTTCTCCTTCAGAATAGTAGTTTTCCATTGAGTCTGTCATCTGTTATTGTTAAAAACCACTGTATATTGTTTTTTAATCAAAGTATTAACATGAAAATTATCTTGCCCATATTCTGGAAACATTTCAGTACTTATATTTTTAATAATCCAATTTTATGTTTGTACATTTCTTGCCATAATTGTATTTGTGGTTATTTGACACAGTAATGACCACTCTTCAAAGTGATCAACATTCTCTAATATCTGTAATGAAATATGCATGTTCTATGCAGAATGATGGTTCTCTTAGCAAAGATGAGAGATCAAATTCTGGATCTGGGAAACATAAATGTATTTAACCTTGCCTGTTTACCAAATGTTTGAAGAACCAGATAATGACAAAATTAAAAATGTCAAAACACCTAATAATCTTCGAAGCTTGATCAAAACTGAGCAGTTGTTCAAACTTAGCAGGTTGAAATGTACCTACATACCTTTACTTGTTCACTGCAATAATGTTGCAAAGTCATTCTTCATATCATGTGATCACTTATGAAATGTCACTTGCTCACTGATGTCTTGCATTTAACATTACAGATTTAAAAAAGGTAAGTTTATTTCCTCTACTTAAATATTGTAATTTTTTTTTAAATTTCTTTTGACTTCAATTAAATTTTTTAAGTAGAATATTTTTAGGATCAGTGTTCAGTTGTTTCCTGTGATTCTTGCTGTTCTAGGCCAGAACTTACATGACCTATAAGCTGGCTCTTCTTGTATGAGAAATAAAATAATAAATGGAAATAAGTGATTTCAGCAACAATGAGAACTAAGTAACAGGTTTCAAATTACTTTTCTTCTGGAGGGGGGGGGAGGAATTCATTATCGTATATCTATTATAGTTCTTAGTATGTCCAGTTTGTTTTAATTTAGTTATATCCAATATATCCCACCACACAGGGCAGGGGTGGCTCAGTCGGTAGCGCACCAGGCTCGTAATCTGCATTTCCCAGGTTTGAGTCCCAGCTGGGTCGGTGTTGAGATTTATCTCCACAAAACTCTCTGTCCTGCCGATGGTCAGTAGGGGACACCAATGGAATTGGGAAGGCCGCTGTCTGTCAGATGGGATGTTAAGCCATGGCCCTGTGTGCTGGAGAACCATATCCTGTGCATGTTAAAGAACACACTGGATGGCCTTGACAGGAGGCTACCATATGGCTTCCATCAGCTGTTCCAGTGGGTCCCCTCCCCCCAACCTTCTCTGAGCATTTGGGGTCCTTGTGACCTGGCCTTTTAACCCATGGTGTGCAAAAAAGTGCCACTCAGAGGTAAAACAACCCAACCCAAATTCCACCACACATGCAAAATGGATAGCATAAGAAGAGGATGCCAAGTTTTCAGAAGGAACCCTTTCTAATTTACTCTCTTAAGTACACACATGTACTTGAAGATAGATAGAGAATGTATAGTTGTTTGATTACCCAGGAAGGAATAAACTTGTTCCCTAGCTATTTTTTTACTAGTTTGGCAAAAACAAAATGTCCCTAATGATCATTTGCTTAGTAAAAGGTAAATATGATGCAATCTTAAAACATATTTCCTATAATCCATACTGTACATGCATTCAACTTTTATATTCACTTTATTCAACTTTACTGAATCCATACTCAGACTAAGCACCACTGTATTGCTTGCTCCGGCAATCCTGTCTTTGAGTGACTGATGCATGTTATGGAGAATGAATGGTGTTATCTTGCAATATTTCTAAGATCTGAGATTTAAAAATGACATTGTAGAATACTGGGTATCAGTATACTCATAATTTCTTTCACTGGAAGTTGTCCAATATGACTGAAAGATGTGAAATCCAAAAGTCACATGATAAGCTTAAACCACAATTTGTGGGCCCTAAGACATTAAATTGTGATATTTACTACAAGCGGTCTCCTTCAATTCATCCAGTGTTTGAGGGTGATTTTGGTACACAATACTTTGCCCCCCATCCTCACAGACCTTCTATTATGGCAAATAAACAAACAGGCTCTTGTCAGACCTCTGTGGGAAGCAAGGATCTTGAGGGAGGGTATTTGTGTATTATTTTTATTTTTATAGAAAAAATGCAAGGGAATCAAATCCGGACTTTGATTTTGAGGGGGCCATTCCACTGCCCCACATAAGCCTATCCATTTGTGGGGTTGGCTCCACATCAGTCTATCCAGTTTCAGGCAATTATAGCTTAGTGGGGGAGGGCTCTATCTTGCCGAGAAAAAAACAAACACTGGTAATTTCTAAAGGCATGTCTTCTAAGTAGGTACCGAAATGAATTTAACATTTGCAAATAAGAGGCGTTGGTGACTGTTTCGGTATAAAAGTAAGGACCTATGATGTCACCATGAATTGGCACACCAAACAGATAACCTAGGATTGTTCAATATGTGTTTGCCTTCAACTCAGTGTGGTTGTGTCTAGCCCAGTAATGGCAGTTAACTGTCTCATTCAAGTGAAAGTTTGCTTGATCACTAAAGATTATATCAGCTAAGAGAGATGGTTGTTCCTGAAAAATTTCTAGTACCCAATCACAGAACTGCTCTATGCTGTCCATTTTGTCACCATGCAACTCCTGTACCATTTGCATTTTGTATGGGTTGTTAGATTGTTTTACTTCTGAGTGGCACTTTTTTTTTTGCACATGAACTAAATGGCCTTGTGTATGGGTGGAACCTATTTCTTCTTAGGATTCTGGATACAGATGATTTTTCAATTCCCACTTCCTGTGCAATTTTTTTTACAAACCAGCAAGAGCTAACTTTGACTTTAGCCAGAATATCCAGAGTGTGGTCTTTATCTGTGGTATTATTCAGATGACCTAGTCTAGGTTATCACTGAACCAATCTCTTCAGAATATTACTAACAGACATGTGACATTTGGCTTGTTGGATGTAGCCTAGGAAATTCTTCGCATGCTTCTTACTGACTTTTTCCACCAGTTAGAATAAATACCAATTCCACTTTCTCCTGGGTGGGAGACAATACATCATTTCTGTCATTCATCAATGTGTTGACTCATCTGAAACAACATAGAAGAACCCATAGTTATTTTTATTTGTGACCATGTATACAAACATATGGGACACCCTGTATACATAGAATTTTTTTTTTTTTTTTCAAAAAATGAATTTTATATATTGTAATAAAAATGTCTTTTTCTGCTCTGTGGTTTCATAATTTATCAGCATCTACTACAATTATCAGTTCTTATCTTGTACCTACTTATATTATTTTCATATGAAATTGATTAAAATTTTTCTCTTTTCCTTCTAGCATTTTTTGTGGCAGTCCAGACACTTTTTACTCTAGGATTTGTTGGACTCATCTTGGCTTGCCTTTTGTTAATGGTTTTTGTCCTTTGCTTATCTGGTGATAATATTGCAATAATAAATATACTAGCTGGATTATCATTGGCTTCAGGTAAAACAAAAAGTCTTAACTGAAATTATTTTAAATTTTGTTAACTAAAATATTAAACACATTTTATGTAGTTATTAAACATGATGTTTACTATAAAAAAAATGCAAGAACACTTTTAGCACTCATAAATAATTTATAGCCATCCCATGGCTGAGTGGTTAGCACTCTTGGCTACTGATCTTAGGTACCTGAGTTTGAACCCTGGGTAAGGCATGAATATTCGTGTTGCTTTTCTACTGAGGTCCTGCCATTCTCACAGACCTACTATGGCATATAAACTGATAGGCTCCTGTCAAACTTCTGTGGCAAGCAGCTGCTTGCCACAGAAGTGTTTAGAACAAGTTTATTGAGGGGGTATTTTTTTTAATGGTAGAGTTAGTAAAACTGAAGATGTACATTCCATTTATGTTAAGTGAAATCGTAAAATTTAGTAAGTCATTAACTTGTACAAAAGAATACATTGAACACTGGCTTACATAGTTAAAATATTTTTATTATGACAATAAGCATAACTCACTATATTTGTAACTCACCAAAGTAATTGATAAAATGCAAAAAAAGTTCACAATTTCATGTTTTGTGAAGTATCAAATTGTAAACATAAATGACAATTACAGCATTACCTGTTGACTTTTTAACGCCAATATATCAATAAATATTTGCGGAAAAAATGTCACTGACATATGGAACTTAACCCACATCTCTCCAGAAACATGTCAGAGTATTGTACCATTAAAGAGACTTTATTATTTATTTCCATCTTACTCAGCACAATATAAAAAGAAATAGTTGCCACCCGAGATCATAGATGACGCCAATGATAGGTGCCAAAATCATTGGTGAAGAGTTTAAAGTTTTAAATTAGTGTAAGAAAGATGAGCTGGTAATAGTTCAATGGTAGAATACTCTGGCGTTTTCTGGAGAAATGTGGGTTCAAGTCCTGTATGTGGGTGAAATTTTTTCCAGAAAATATTTATTGGTATTAAATTGTGTTAGAATAGAACATCTATGATCAAGTTAGTTAAAATCTAAGATTGTAAAATTTTATGAAATTAATAATTCTTTATGTATTTAATATACTTTAATAAATTTTATACTTAAAATCCATGAGCTATTGCATTCTCTGGGTGTACAACAGGACATTGTTTGCTTGCCAAAATTGTTATTGATGCTGCTGCTTTATTCCCATTAATGGTTATTGTTTGATGACATTGACACTTGCTGATTTAATGTTGTTTTGGCGTGATATACCGACAGATTCTTGCTAGATCTCTGTGGAAAGCAGCTGATTTAGGCATTGTGCATTTTATTTTCATGCTCTTGGTAAATAGTTTATTAAGCTGTTTGGTGATATTGAATAACAATGTTAAGGTTGATGTGCGATAGGTATTTCAGTGCTAAAGTGTTTATAGTATCTGAAATTATGATTAATTTTTCAATTTATCAACATTTATTTAGGTGAATTGTAAATTATAAATTGAGTATTTTTTTTATCACCTTCAAAATGTTGCAACTCTGCAATCTACTGGAGTAGTGGTGGCTCAGTTGGTAGTGCCAGGCTTGTAATCTGCAGTTCTCAGGTTGAGTCCCACCTAGGCCAGCTTTGAGATTTATCTCTGCAAAATTCCCAACCCTGGCCCGTAGGGGACACTGATTGGGCTTGGAAATGCTGCCATCTATCTTATAAGACATTAAGCCATTGCCCTGTGTCTGGGAGAGCCATAGCCTGTGCATGTTAAAGAACACACTGGATGGCCTTGACGGGAGGCTACCATCTGTCTTCCAACAGCTGTTCCAGTGGATCCCCTCCCCAAACCTTCTCTGAGCCATTGGGGTCCTTGTGACCTGGCCATTTAGCCCATTGTGTGCAAAAAAGTGCTGCTCCGAGTTAAAACACCCCCAACCCCTGCAATCCACTGCAAATGTAATAAGTTAATGAAGTTCTGCTTGAAATATGTATAATTTTTTTTATCTAGGATCGTTTGTGAACTTTGTGCTAATATACTGCTGTTCATAATTTAAGGAAGTTAAAAAAAATTTGCAAATATCTTGAAATCTCTTTTGGAACTTTATGAAAGTTTCTGAGGATATTTAGTGTGAAATAACTCATTTATCACCTATTAAATTTGCATTTCTCCTTATGAAAGACTCCGCAATATGCAAATTAGGCTGGCAGTAAAAGCACTTCAGAAATGGGCACTTCTCATTTCATTTTAAGGGCCAATTTATCAAATGTTTCAGATTACAGTTTTGTTAAAATGTAGAGGAAGAACCATTTGGATGACAGTCAGAGATGTAAAGCCATTGGATGGATGGCAGCAAGACAGTCACATAGAGTGGTTGCTAAATTCATGAATATGTTGGAAAGTGTAACATCCAGACTCTGGAGATGTTTTCAAGACACTGGAACATATTCCAGGAGAACAAGCCAGGGTAAACCCAGAGCAACAGCAGTTTAAGATTATTGTTTCTTGTCCCTATCTGCAAGGTGCAATAGAATGTCAGTGTGTCAGCTTGCACTCAGAGCTCTTAGCTGCCACAGGAAGAATGGTATCCAGAGTAACTGTGTCCTGATGACTTCATGAAAGAGGGCTATATGCTAGAAGACCGACCTGTAATGTGTTTACCATTAATCTGAGCTCATCAGAGGGCATGACTGTAATGGAGCAGGCAGCACCTCAATTGGCCAATGATCAAGGGGGACAGGTTTCCTTTTTGGATGAAGCATGATATAGTGTAAGTAGTGATTCTCAGTGCCAGTGTATCTTGAGAGAGCATGGGACATGTTATTACCCCCTGAATATTGTGAAAAGGGACTGTTTTGATGGGAGTGCTTTGTTGGTCTGAGGAGGTATCACTAGCTATGGCTCCACTGACATACATGTCTTCTCAGGAGGGATTATAACTACCCTAAGATACAGCAAAAAGATTTAGAGCCTTATGTGAAACCTTTTAGTGGTGCCATCAGGTCTGAATTCATTTTTATGGAAGATAAAGCTCATCCACATAGAGCTCAGATAGTAGAGGAATACCTTGAGAGTG
The DNA here is from genome assembly GCA_038380435.1 of Ryuthela nishihirai. NCBI lineage: Eukaryota > Metazoa > Arthropoda > Arachnida > Araneae > Heptathelidae > Ryuthela > Ryuthela nishihirai. The sequence goes on along the minus strand of JAWZYU010000198.1, from coordinate 114,413 downwards.
AAGATATATAGAGAATGGATTGGTCAGCAAGGTCCCCAGACCTAAATTCCATTGAACATGCATGGGATGCTTTGGGAAGGTGAGTTACAAGTCATCAACCCCTTGCAAGGGCCCTTCATGAGCTGAGAAATGCTATTGTAGAGGAGTGATATTTTCTGCCTTCTGCACTTGGATAGCTTTATTAGAAGTATGAGAGCTCATTGTGCAAGCTGTATTGCTGCTAGGGGGTAATTATACTACTTACTAAATGACAACTCATTATCTGTCATGATCTACAAAATTTCATAATTGGAAAATTTTTACCACATATTCTTTGATTGGAAATTTAATTTTATAATTAGACCAATATATTCTTTATTTCAAATATAAATATTAATGTATATGATAGTAAATATCTTCTGAAACTTTCATTAAATTCTAAAAAGGATTATTTGAGATATTTGCATTTTTGATCAACTTCCTTAAATTATGAACAGCTGTGTAGTTAAAACCAGCATAGAATCTAAATGTTCAGTTTTTATGAACTTTTTTTGACTCTACTACTATTAGAGATTATTCATCAGTGCATAAAGTATGTTCTTTTTATATTTTTTGATTAATCACTGAGTGCTTCATATGACTACATCTGTTGTAGTTAAATATTATGTTCTCATTAAGTATTTGTTGTTCATTTTGTAAGTATCAAAGTAGAAATTTTTGTCATGAATGTAAATATTCTCATTAACACTTTGAACGGGAACATCTTAAGTTCCAAACAGAAAGGCAAAATAAAACCTTTCTGTTTGAAGTTAAAAATATTAAAGCAATTAAATTTGTGGCCAGATTATCATTGTTATATCTCTGTCAATCTTCCTCTTTTTTTTTTTTGGGCAGGGGTGGCTCAGTCGGTAGCTCGCCAGACTCGTAATCTGTAGTTCCCAGGTTCGAGTCCCAGCTGGGTCAGCGTTGAGATTTATCTCCACAAAATTCCCCGCCCTGCCCACGGTCAGTAGGGGACACCGATGGGCTTGGAAAGGCCGCCGTCCGTCGGATGGGACGTTAAGCCGTGGCCCCGTGTGCGGGAGAGCCATACCCTGTGCACGTTAAAGAACACGCCGGATGGCCTTGACGGGAGGATACCATCTGTCTCCCAACAGCTGTTCCAGTGGGTCCCCTCCCCCAACCTTCTCCGAGCCTTCGGGGTCCATGTGACCTGGCCATTTAGCCCATGGTGTGCAAAAAAGTGCCGCTCAGAGGTAAAACAACAACAACAACAACTTCCTCTTTTTTTCTTTATCTATTATTTAGATAAATTTTCCCATCTTCTTACTGTTTCCTGTTTTTCATTATAATCTTCATCTTTCTGAAGATCTTAGGATTTCCTGATACTCTGCATTTCAAGAAACAGAGTTTTTTTCAAATCTTAATAGTATCTGACTTTGAAACATTAAAAATCCATACATTTGTAATTCTGAAAATTAGTTATTGAAAGGTCATTGATTATCAATATCACCAAAGCTACCTAATGAACATGTGCAAAAAGTGACTGTTAAATCAAGAGAATGGAAGTTTTCACAGTGGTTTTAGTATAGAAAAATAGTATGTTATTTCTCATACAACTGAATTTTAGCCCACATTTCTTGTTCCTTTAAATAAAAACAGGCATGGATCTTCAGCTTCACATAATTAATTAGTATCTTATTACGAGATAAAAAAATCGCAAGTCTTCAGCTTTTACAATCATCATTAGTCAGCAGTAGTGCCCAACAAGTGACTTACTGTGAGCCACTTAAACAATTGAAGATTTTTTTGCAAGACTTAGTTAAATACCTGTATATAAGTGTGTAAAATTGCTTATGATGGCTAAAATATTACTAAATTGTTTTTGTCAAGTAATTTTTAAAGAATATTTATATTTTAATACAAGAATTATTTATTAAGTTCCTCATAAATAACCTTAGCACAATATTCACATTACAAAAATCAGCACTCTAGAAATAGAACTTAGAAATGACAAAATTCACATTTAATAATATTTAAATATTGGCATGTACAACTAAAACGTGGAAAATTTAAATAGTCTTCACAACCAGCTTTAAATTGTTGTGCTATGTGTTGGGCACTCCTATATGAATTACATCATATGAATGTTTTCCTTTAGATCCAACTATACAGGGTGATTCAAAACTTATCGTTCAAATTTCGTGGGGAGGTAGGGAATACGTCAGGAAACCGATTTCACATAGGAAAGAATGTCCGCAAATGTACGCATGCGTATGTAGAGGGCGCTGTGTGTACCCAACCAGTGTACAGCTCGCCCGATCACTCCCGCTGTCATCAGTGTACGAGCTGACTTACTAGTGATAAGATGAATCGTTTTACGCATCAAGAGCTAGCGGATATGCATCTCGCATATGGGGCAGCTGGCGAAAGCGGCCGCCGAGCTAGGCAAGTTTATGAAGACCGATACCCCAACAGAAGAATACCGCAGCATCAAATGTTTGCACGTGTGCATCGCAATCTGCACGAACGTGGTTCACTGTGCAGCAACATGCAGGATACGGGGAGAAGACGACTGACGTGGACTGTCAACGTTGCAGAACAAGTCCTACAGTCCATCGAAGATAATCCGAATACCAGCACATGAGCTATTGCTCAGCAGCTTGGGGTCTCTCAGTCAGCAGTGTGGCGGATACTGCACGAGGAACATGTGCATCCATACCATCTGCAAAGGGTGCAGTTACTGCATCCTGACGATTATCCGAAGCGTGTGGAATTTGCACAATGGTTCATGCAGAAAGGTGCCGTGTACCCCAGTTTTCCAGCTTCTGTCCTTTTTACAGATGAAGCTTCATTCACTCGTGAAGGTGTGTTCAATACACACAATTCACATGTGTGGGCTTATGACAACCCGCATGGTACGAGAAGTCACGCTGCGCAACATCGTTTGGCCGTAAATGTGTGGGCTGGAATCATTGGTGACTGTTTGTTGGGACCTTACTTGCTACCGCCCCGATTGGACGGCCAGAAATACCTAATATTTCTCGAGACAGTGTTACCGACTTTTCTGGGCGCTGTTCCTGCGCATATCTGCCGAGATATGTGGTATCAACATGACGGGGCTCCAGCCCATAGCACAATTGTTGTGCATGATTACCTAAACCGAACATTCGGAGCTCGATGGATCGGTAGAGGTGGACTGATCGCTTGGCCACCCAGGTCACCTGATTTATCGCCCATGGATTTCTTTTTGTGGGGGGCCATGAAAGACCATGTGTACGAGACCCCCGTCGACAGTGAAATGAACCTTGTTGCACGAATAGTGGCCGCAGCAGGCATTGTCCATGATATGGCAGGCGTTTTTGAAAATGTTCGGCGGTCAGTGCAACGGCGCTATGAAGCCTGTGTCCGTGTAAATGGTCGCAATTTTGAGCACCTACTGTGAACCTGTACTTTACCTTGTTGGAATAAAAGTCACATTCGTTACCACTTAACTGTACTGTTTCTTGTGTTCACTTTACTTGTCCATTTTGTTCATGTAGATGACGTTTGCGGACATACTTTCCTATGTGAAATCAGTTTCCTGACGTATTCCCTACCTCCCCACGAAATTTGAACGATAAGTTTTGAATCACCCTGTATGTGATGCATTACCTATAGTATACTTAAATATTTATATTGCGAATATTTAGATTAGCTACAATGTGATTTTATATTTAATGATTAGAGATTATTCATCAGTGAATTATTTTTATATTATAGGTTATTTATCAGTTTATTTATTTTAATTTAGCTATAATATGATTTTGTGCTTAAAATTTAAAAATGAAATGTACATATATATATATCTGAAATAACATTTTATGAAGATGACCAAATATTTTTAATAAATAATTACATACAACTACAGCAACTATTTTTATTGATAGTAGTCAGAAAAGATTTTTCAAAAATTTTCTTTTTATCCTGTTTTGGATCATTTTTATTATTAGTGTTCAAGCTGAAAAATACAGTAGTATGCACAGATATTTCTAGATCTGAGTAAACCAGGTATTTGTAAGATCAATATTAGAAAGATTGCCACATATGGGCAAATTTATGCATTTTAAATATCTTGATTGACCCTCTTACCGTTATATAACAGCTCTAGGGCTAGTTGTTGAATTTTCTGTTAAATATCCATTTATGTAACATAGGCTTTATTTCTTCATTTGAACCTCTACACCATGGCTTCATGACTACGTTATTATTTCTTTTCATCCAAAATCTTGACTAAATGAAAGAGATAATCATATAGTCATGAAGCCATGATGTAGAGGTTCGAATGAAGAATAAAGTCTCATCATCATCATCATCTTCAAGCAGCCATGGGCTACGGAGGTCCAACCAGACCGTGCAATTTAGTTCTCCAAGCAAGTCTCTCCTGAGCTACATCTACTGCATCTGGCCACTGCACACCAATTCTAACAAGGTCCTGTTTGACATTGTCTGCCCACCGCATCCTAGGTCTCCCCTTCTTTTTGAGGCCTTTAGGCACACTGTTCATAACCCTATTCGCCAATCTATAATTATTCATACGGGCAACATGGCCAAACCAATGGAGTCTCTCTCTGCACAATATGCTGCTTAAAGGAGGTTGCAAACTCCTTTGCCTAACCTCATCATTAGTTACAAAGTTGAACCACCTAATGCCGAAGATACTGCGTAAGCATCTGGAATCGAAAGCATCTAGTTTCCTGTTATCTTGTTTACAAAGTGTTCAAGTTTCACTACCATAACTAACCCAAGAAAGAACCAAACTATTATACTGTCTAATTTTAGTCTTTAGGTGTATACGCCTATTTCTCCACACTCTCCATAGATTCTTAAAAGTCCCGGAAGCAATCCCTATTCATCTGTTAATCTCATGCCGCACATCACCATTATCTATTACATAATTCCCAAGATAATTAAACTGTGATACCTGCTCAAGACTGCAACCATTCAGATTAACTGAATCACAGCCTGCCTGACCAATTTTCATCACGTCTACAAGTCTACATTAACATAAATGCATGCTTCACAGAAAATATATCCCTAATCAACTGAATCCTCCATATATATATATTAAATTTTTTTTCTCAGCTTATATGAATTTCTCCACTAATATTTTACAATTTCTTTTAATCTTTTTGACATAGCCATCCTGCAGAATTTTCTTTTAATATCTCTCCAATTTCTATCTTAATCTTTTTATTTATCCTATTAATATCTCCACATTTTTCAGTCTCACTACTGTAATCTTCTCTCTGTTGTCTTAGATTCATCTGTATACTGAATTTCTTTGATTAATTAGGCAGTTCGAGATTTTAAATCCTTGAACATCACTTTACAATCCTTTTCAATCCAAATCCTTTTCATCACTGAATCAAATTGAGGCATTTACAGTTTCGTTCATATGTTATCTGTCATGAGAATGCATTTTGCCTAAGTGAGACTACTCTAGCTCAAACTCATGAGCCAAAATGATGAGAAATGCTGCTGGTGAGGAGTACCTTAAGCAACTATGTTAAATTGTCTTTGTACATTGTAATTATTCTTTGTACTCTTGCTGAAATATAATGCATATATATTTCAATATGCTTTTGAAATAAAGTGCAGAATTATGTAAAAATGGAAGAAAAAAGTTTCAAAAACTGAATGTTTCGGACAAAATATTTTAAAAAAATTAGCTTAAAGTTAGTGATGGCCAATAGACTAAAAGTGTCTAACAAAAAGAGGTGTACCTACTTTTGGGTTTAGTACACATGCATTCACTCTGTAACAGGTCTTCATTACAGCACGAATTTAAAACTTTGGGGACATGATCTCTATTTATACTTTTATGCTAGTTGAATATAGTAGAGCTATATCTCATACAAAGTATGTGAAAGCAATGAAATAATTTTCAATATGTAAATAATGTGCATATGAGTGAAACAGTAACATTAATTTGTTTCAGTCTGAGCTTCTTTTATAATTATGCCATAATTTGTTTTGAGTAGAAAGGCCATGTGAATAGGAGTCTGAGTAATGCAAAGCAGTAAGCAATACTGAGTAACAGAGTAAATTCCAATGGATTTCTTTTATGATAAGAGTAAATCATAAGATCTAATATGCCCAATAGTGCCAAAAATCAAAAGACTTGGGAATTTGAAAGGCTATAATTTTTCAGACAACTTTGGAGAATTTTTCTTTTTATAAAATTCGATTCTATCATTGCAGCTTTGTCTATTAAGAAGGAAATTTTCAAGATGGGAAGTGCCATTACCATTTAGATCTACAATCAAAATAATCAATTTACTTCAACTCCAGACATAGATTTAATTATAGACATGTGTTTGAATGAGTTCAGAATTTAAGGCAATGCATTGCCCTATTAAAATATTAGAGAATTTCCATATTGTGTCAATGAGAATCTAACTTCGAAGCTCTATAACTTTTAAACTGTACATTAATGGAAAAATGTTACTGCAGATAGATTGAAGCTAATAATCAAATATATTTAATTCTTTATTTTTAACAATATTCATTCAGTATTCAAAAGAGTTATGGAAGCTGGAATATTTCATGACAATAATGCATTATAAGAATTACCTCACAAATTAATTAAACTTAAATAATAAGCTGTCATTTTTTACTGAATCTATTTCTTATGTTCTTATCCTGTGTGAATATGTCTGCATATTACTCAGAGCCCAAAAAAATCAATATTGTTTTCAGCCCAGCTTCAAATCTGAAGAAAATTATAAAAAGGGACAGAGACAAAATTAGCCTCCTTCAAAAATTGGGTGTATACAGATTATTTGTTGGATAATTCCGTTGTCTACTCTATCGGAAAAACCATATGTTCTCTACAGGAGAGGTTCACAGAGCATCAGACAGATGTCAGCCAAAACGAGGTAACAACTGCCACTGCTGAGCTGACAGTACAACATGGAGCAACCATAGACTTGGAGCACACTATACTGCTAGAACATATATCCACTTACTACAGAATCATTGTCTGTGAGGCTATTGAAATAATGACTTCATCTGTTCCCACCTGCAACCGAGATACTGGAATCACCCTTCATGACATGTGGAAAGAAGTTCCTTAACTCGGAAGATGGAGCACTGCCCTTCAAAAAGCTTCAGAGTTTGCTCCTAAAACTTTTAATATGCAAATAGTTTGAAGGATAAACTAAAAAAAAAATTATTGCTCAATGACAGAGAACTTTAAGTTATTTTGATTTTTTTAAATTGAATTAATATTGTTGAAAATTGAGATTTCAATAGATTTGCTTATTTTTTTAATTTTTTCAGTCATGTTTTTCAATCAAATACATATTATAGAAGTTATAGCCAGAAAGATAAGTTTTTAGGAAATCGCATCCAGAATTTGATATTTGTGCATGCTAAGTTTGTATCTTCATATATGCTAATATTGATATGGTAGTTAATAATTAAAAAATACTTTTAATTTTTGTTTTAGGTGTTTTGACCACCATTTCAGTTATTACATTTGGTGCTCTTGGTGATGAAAGAAATTGGATGCCAGATCCTGATTATAATCATTTATCTTGGTCCTTTGGTCTTGCCATTGTGGGAGGGCTTCTTGAGCTTGGAGCTGCAGTTTTGTTTCTTGTTGAGTCAAATCTTTCCAAACATCGCCCCCGTGACAGGAACCAGCAAGTGTTTAGCCTAAATCAAGTTTCAAAGGCATGAATTATAGTATGATTCATGTTTCATATGGATGTTTATCATGTTTTCATGCATGGTTTTTTTAAAACAGTTCATTGGACCTGTGATCTGATTAAATTTAGTGCACAACATGACTTCATTTACTGGAGTGTAATTCATGCACCATATTCATTGACTTCATGGCAGCAAAGAATTATTAGTGGAATTTTAAGAACAGAAATAAGGAAAGCTTGATGTGATTTAATAAATAAATTTTTGATATTGTAAATGTAGAATGTTTTCAGGATTTTTTAAATTTTAGGTTTTCTGTATTTAAAATATTTTTGCATTCTGTTTAAAGGTAACCTTGACATGATATATTATGTGTGACATAAGTTTGAGGAAGTAATTTTAATGTTAAAAGTAAAAGTTTCTAGATTTTAGCATTCATTGCATAATATTTTTGTAACATAAAATATACAGTAGAGTAGGGGTTCTCAACGTGGGGTATGCGGTAAAATTTTTTGGGGTATGCCGTGAGAGCTCAAAAGTTGCTAGATCTAGTAACAAAGTCAGTGTTTTATTTTATTCCCATTGTTATATTATAACTATAGTTTTATCTATCTATACAAGGGGTATGCCAGATACATACACATTTCCAGGGGGTACGTGAAGCATAAAAGGTTGAGAACCACTGCAGAAGAGTATGAGAATATTTTTATATTAAGAGAAATGGCTTCATTATAAAGTTATTTAATACACTATTTGCATATAGTATAGAAGTAACATATCACTTGTACTTTTTTTTTATAAAGCAATATATACAGGGTGAATCTGAAAAAGTGGGCAAAACTTTACGGGGTGGTAGAACGCAGCTATACGAGCAATATTCGTCATAGAATGTATGGTCGGAACACAAGCGGTGAGAAGTTAAAAGGTAGTTTTTCACTGTCACATTTAAAGAATGAACACAAGAAGGAGAGAAGATACTTCAGAAAACATTTTATTAACAGGAATGTAATTGAGGTACCCGCACCGTACACAAAGTGCATATCCGCCATTTCGTGGTTAGTATAACCAGCCGTCCTCTCGGCAATCCACGGTAGAAATGCCGTTGGGTGCGAGGACCGACCCTTTTATACCATTTCCAACGCCACCTAGCGGCTCGCCGTTTGCGTTCCGACCATACATTCTATGACGAATATTGCTCGTATAGCTGCGTTCTACCACCCTGTAAAGTTTTGCCCACTTTTTCAGATTCACCCTGTATATAATACTGTCATATGAATTCTCATATTTAGATATTCATTATGTAGCTCTTTACAATTTAATGCACTATTTTCATTCATTCAATGCAGGAATAAGATTCATATCACTTTGTGAAATGCATTATTTTTCTAGTATAAATAAATTTTTAATGAAACAGTTTTTTAATGCTTATTAATTTTATTGTTGCGTTTTTTAAGACTGCTACATTTTCATAAAAATTTAAAATTGATCCAAGCAAAAGCAACAAAATTTGGCATAATAAATACTAAATGGGGCTTGAATATTCCATTCATGAAGATTGAAATCCACTAATTATTCTAAGCAATAAAGACACTGAAAAAACAAAACTATTCTTTGTTCTGTTTCTCAATTATATCCTACTTCTGGGCAATTGAATAAGGCGGGGTTTTTTTGCCACACAGAGAACTGGGTGTCTGTGATACTTTCAAAAGATAAAGGGAAATGTTTCAGTTAGATTAAGATACAGGGTTTAGCATTCATAGATTTTTAAGATTTTAGATGGCTGGTGGATGCTGAAAGCTCACAAGTTAGTTACCTTGCTGCTATTTCCCCATGTTATTTTGCTGTTAAAGACATTTAGTGCTCATCTGTGTAGTTGTGATCGTAGGATGACATCCTAACCAGTGGCACAGTAATCTGGGTACCAAGACTTCATAAGCATTTTTTCATATTTTGTAACAGTACCAAAAAAACACGTCATCATACTGAGAAAGTGTTTTTTAATATTATTTCGCAAATATGGCAAAATGTCTTTTTTATCCCAATTAACAGTTAAAATTTTAACATGTATAACAAATGAATGCCAAATGTATAACAAGTGGCATTATGAACGAAATGAATTGTAATAGTTAAATCAGAATTTGAAATTTCAGAGATTATTGTATTACTATATTTCAGTTCCTTAGAATAAGGAACTGAAAAATCTGAATTTTTTTTACTTTTTATTTATATGCACTTTTCTATTTTAATAATATTGCCCATATAAGTGGTCCCCTTATTCCTGTAGGCTAACTTTGGGTTACCTAGGCACGTTTCTGTTAGGTAACACAACACTGGTGTATGACTAACCTCTTGATTTATGAAATTAATCCCAAAGTCTTGAAAGGGCATTTTATGGTACATTTAAGATCCAGAATACCTCAGTCTGAGATTAATACACTTTCATCCTATCATTCTATACTGTATGCATTTAATCGTATACTATCTTTATGATGTGAAATCAAATCGCTGCTAAAGTTCATGCTAGATTGGCTGGAATGTAAATCAGTGTCAAGTAATGTAACATACTCATTTATAGTGTCCCTAATTTGTAAGTTTGTGTGTGCCTCTTTTAAATGTGGACACATTTTCTTCTGCATTGCCAAATTTGCATGTAGGCCACATTTCATATCATTCCCTTACGTATTTTTAAAGATGTGATATTATCCTTTATTCAAGCACCAGTATACTCTGGTTGGAGAAGGTGTTCAGACATATCCTCACTTCTTTAAATTCCTACTATAAATTAATAATACTAGATGTAGCACATTAATGTATTTTCAGGAATAATTAAGCAATGTTCTACAATTAAGTATGATATTGAGTAATTTTCAATTTCCCATAAATTTTGTAATTTCAACTGATTATTTCAAAAACAAATTAGACTTCAATAAATATACACTATGCAAAATTGGAATTGCAATACCACAACATTAATAAGGAATACCATGAAACTCCATTATGTATAAGGAATATTCTGAAAGCAAGTGGATAAAGTTGGAGAGGGATTTGGATTGTTTTACCTCTGAGCGGCACTTTTTTTGCACACCATGAGCTAAATGGCCAGATCTCATGGACCCGGAAGGCTCAGAGAAGGTTGGGGGAGGGGACCCACTGGAACATCTGTTGGGAGACAGATGGTAGTCTCTCGTCAAGATCATTCAGCATGTTCTTTAACGTGCACAGGGTATGGCTCTCCTGCACATGGGGGCACAGCTTAACGTCCCATCCGACAGACTGCGGCCTTTCCAGGTGTCCCCTACTGACCGTGGGCAGGGAATTCTGACCCAGCTGGGACTCGAACCAGGGAACTACAGATTACGAGTCTGGTGCGCTACTGACTGAGCCACCCCCACCCCGTTGGAGAGGGAAATATGCAAAATAAATAAAAAATAAATAAATACCCCCTCAAGCAGCTGCTTGCCACAGAGGTCTGACAGGAGCCTGTCAGTTTATATGCCATAGTAGAAGATCTGAGAGGATGGCAGGACCTCAGCAGAAAACAACACGAACATCCATGCCTTACCCAGGGCTCGAACCCAGGTCCCGTAGATCAGTAGCCAAGCGTGCTAACCACTCGGCCACGGGACGGCTCATATGCAAAATAGCCTTTATTTAATAAGCAATGTCCACTTCTAGCAGTGACACTCGTTGAGATGGCAAGGCATACTATTGATCTGATTGTCAGTTGTGTCATATGGGGACATTTGTCCACTTATCATTGACATATGCTTGAAGCTCCTTAAGTCTGAGCAGAAGTGTCCATGCAAATATCTCAAATATGGTCCTATGTGTGTTTGATTGGGAACAGGTCTAGTGACAGCCATGACAGAGTGCCCAGTGATGAGCAAATGTGTGGGAAGGCATTAGCTTGCTGGAACTAATGGCCAAAATGTTCTCGAAGAATGAGGAATAAATAAAAAATACCCCCTCAAGCAGAGCTGCTTGCCTCAGAGGTCTGACAGGAGCCGGTCAGTTTATATGCCACAGCAGATCTGAGAGCATGGCAGGACCTCAGCAGAAAAGAACATGAACATCCATGCCTTACCTGGGGCTCAAACCCAAGTCCCTTAGATCAGTAGCCAAGCGTGCTAACCACTCGGCCACGGGACGACTATGATAGGAATACAGGTTGTATAATGTGGTTGATATACCACCAGGCATTGCCTATAATGTGCAACAAGGGTGCCATATATGAACTCCACACCAGTATGCTGGGACTGTCTAAATGTTAGATGATGCACACTTCCACTAGTCTTGCATGCTTCCAGATAGCTGTCCTGCCATCATACTGTGTGAGACAGATCCTGGACTTAGTAGCAGAGATCAGGAACTCATTTGTGAATAGCAAAGATCTTCATGTATGCTTCCAGTAGGTTTGTGCACTGCACCATTCCAGCTGATTGGTCCTGTGCTGTGGTAGTAGTGGTGAGCATTGAAGTGGTGTAAGTGCCCAGAGACTGATATCATGTAAACAGTTTTGGATTCTTCGAGTAGTCAAGTTTTACCATTAACTTTCTGGAGGCCATCCCTATCTTGCTCATTATAGGAAAGCTTTCCACAATGTCATTCACTAGAGTTGGTGATCCTTGTGAGCTGTGGTTCTGCATTGTTACCATATGCTTTGGCGATATGTGTTCTTTTGGTTTTTGTATGCAATGCGCTGGAAGCATTTTACTTAACATAGAAGGCACCTGTTCTATACTTTTAACCATAAAACGTGGTTTTCCTTGTTGATCCGTGCTGGTGATTCAGATAGTTTGAATAGTTTTATTATTTTTGAATTCCAAACTTTAAAAGATATAAGGAGTATACTGTGTAGCATCCTAATATTGTGCTAAATTCTAAGCACATTCCCTGATTACGTGCGTGACCATTAGTATTGATTTCCACTGTACATAAAATGTGCTCAAGTCATAAAATGAAGTTCATTTTCATTAAAAATGAGCATTCGATATTCGCCAGACAGGATCTGTTATTGTTCTCAGAGGCGATGGATTTTATTGTTTCATTTGGAAATTGCATTTTGTCTCGCCCTCATAGGGCTCAGACATTCGAGTAGCCCGTTACACTCTTACATGGAAATTATTGATATTAATATTAAAATTCAAAACATCACATTTAACATTTATAACACTTACTTTTACCCCTCTCAACATATTAACCCTAATACCCTCATACAGGACTTCACCCACATATTTTCCCTTTCACCAGGCCCAAATATCATTCTTGGTGACTTTAATGTCCATAATGTCATTTGGGGTAGCACACACACAAACAATAGAGGAACCACAATAGAAGCTTTTTTACAGCACTTCAACTTGGCCATACACAATGAAGGTTCTCCCACCTTCTCCAGATTACCATACGAGTCTGTTCTTGACCTAACTCTCTCAACACCTGATATTTCATCTACCATCACATGGTAGGTTCACCATTCTACATGGCAAAGTGACCTCTACCCCATCTTCATCACAATACAAGGTCTTAAGCCAACTGATTACACTACAAAAATACGTATCAACTGGCACAATTTCTCCTCCAACTGCGAAAACAAAATCACTACACAAGCACCCGATAACATAACCTCCCTTTACACATGTATCAATGATAGCCTCTCCACAAACAAATTCACCACCAAACACATTACTGGCTTTACCACTAATCACCCTGCCATCACTACACAATTACAAAATAGGAGGAAAGCAGAAGACACTGCCAGAAGACACCCAACAGAACCTGCCATTATCAAATTTAACAAAGAAAATGTAAAATTTGAGAAGATTTTGGCTTAAAGTCAAAAAGCAAAAATGGATAAAATTTTGCAGCACGATCAATCCCAGAACAAACTCTCCCCTTATTTGGACAATCATCAGATCCCTCAAGTCCCAGGCTGGGCTCAAGTTCCAGGCTGGCTCCCAAGTGTTGGTTCCAGGTAAGTCTTGGACAACCCTTAGCCCCTTGGCACAACATTCTCTGGAAAAAAAAATCTCAACCAAACAAGGGGCTAATCTTTTTGTCTCACATCTCACCCCCACCCAGGCAAACACACACACACACATACCAAAAACACTACATACAAATTGAAACACAGATCAACTATAATGCACCTTGCAAATTACCCGCACTAAACCTACCATTCACAATAACTGAATTAAACTCTGCTATTCACCAAGCTAACTCAAAAAGCGCACCTGGACTGACCACATAACCTACCAAGCAATAAAACACTTTGGAACCAACACACTTAGCACTGCTTCAACTATACAACAAATGCTGGCAAACACACACCTTCCCTGCAGAAGGGGAAGATATCCACATTATCCCTATTCTAAAACCACATAAGCCAGCAACTGAAATTTCATCTTATAGGCCAATTGCTCTTACATCATGCATACTCATAATCCTAGAAATAATGGTGCTCTCTAGATTCAAATTTTTCTTATTCTCCAACAAAACACTACCCAATTGCCAAACTGGCTTTAGAGAGCACAGATCAACCACAGATAATTTCTTTGACATTATCACCTCAGCAGAACTTGCCATTGCTAACAAAGTAATTTTTTGCTGTATCTTTCTAGATTTAACATCAGCATTTGATACTGCCTCGCACACCAGCATATTATATAAATTACATCATATTGGCATTTCAGGCAACATGCTTAAATTTTTTTGTAACTTTCTCACACAAAGGAAAATTAAAGTCCAGGTGGAGACTACCCTCACTGACTCAATTAAGTTAAGCAGGGGACTACCACAGGGCAGTGTGATCTCCCCAACACTTTTTAACATCCTCCTACATGACCTCCCCAAATAACTCAACAAAGACATTTCTTGCTCCATTTTTGCAGATGATATTGTACTCGACCTCAGGCAAAAACATAAATAACATTCAATGCAACTTACAAAAAGCAGTCAATCAGGTCCTTGCCTTCACCACCAAATGGGGACTTGCCATCTCTGCACCTAAATCAGCGATCTTACCTATTACCCGCAAACACATTCCACTCAATGTTCCTACCATAACCATCAATAACATCAATATTCCCATTGTCACACACTATAAATACTTAGGGCTAACTATAGATCGCAGACTTACCTGGAACCAACACATCAATAACATCACACACACATGAATGGAGCAATTAACATCCTTGCAGCCAGCACCAGATAAACTTGGGGAGCCAGTGATAGGACCATGATAACCTTCATTAAAGCCTATATCAACTCTCGGCTTGAATATGGTCTCTCCTCACTTAACTCTGCATCACATTCCTAAATTCAAAAACTTGAAACCACACAAACAAAAGCTATCAGACTAGCCCTGAGCCTCAAATTAGGCTGCCCAAACTTGGCCATTTGGGCAGAAGCTAACATGCTCCCTCCCTCACAATCACCAGACAATTACCTGCAACTAATACATTAACTTGAAACACTACAATCCTACCCACCCTGCACTCAAACTTATTGACTCTACACATACTGTTTCCCCGCCCTGCCCACGGTCAGTAGGGGACACCGATGGGCTTGGAAAGGCCGTCGTCCGTCGGATGGGACGTTAAGCTGTGGCCCCGTGTGCGGGAGAGCCATACCCTGTGCACGTTAAAGAACACGCTGGATGGCCTTGACGGGAGGCTACCATCTGTCTCCCAACAGCTGTTCCAGTGGATCCCCTCCCCCAACCTTCTCTGAGCCTTCGGGGTCCATGTGACCTGGCCATTTAGCCCATGGTGTGCAAAAAAGTGCCGCTCAGAGGTAAAACAACCCAACAACAACCTACACATACTGCTACACCTACTGCAACATTTATCAGACAGCACCCAACTTATCACAAATGGAAGCTTATTAAATCTTTCACACCCATTCATACCCTACCCTTTTGGACAATTAAATCTCCCAAGGTACATCTCCCTTGGGGTGGGGGTGGCTCAGTCGGTAGCGCGCCAGGCTCATAATCTGCAGGTCCCAGTTGGGTCAGCGTTGAGATTTATCTCCGCAAAATTCCCCGCCCTGCCCACGGTCAGTAGGGAATACCGATGGGCTTGGAAAGGCCGCCGTCCGTCGGATGGGACGTTAAGCCGTGGCCCCGTGTGTGGGAGAGCCATACCCTGTGCATGTTAAAAAACACACTGAATGGCCTTGACGGGAGGCTACCATCTGTCTCCCAACAGCTGTTCTAGTGGGTCCCCTCCCACAACCTTCTCTGAGCCTTCGGGGTCCATGTGACCTGGCCATTTAGCCCATGGTGTGCAAAAAAGTGCTGCTCAGAGGTAAAACAACCCAACCCAACCATCTCTTCCTTCCTAACATCACACATAAAAAACATCATCAGCGTATTGAACTCAAAACTGCAGCAGACCAGCTCATTTCCCAACTTCCCCTCACAGACCTTAATATTTACACAGATGGTTCTACAACAGGATCTTCATGCTTTTCACTGCCCACAATTACACTATTCACACAAAATTAAACTCAATCATGCTAATCACAGCACAATCACTGAGCTGGCTACAATTCAAAGGGCACTAGAATGGGCTACCCCACTCAACAAAAAACACATTAACATAATTGCTGACTCGAAGCTTGCCCTAAAATGCATAAATACTCACAATTATGATATCACACAAAATTACCCACTTTATCACATACATAAACTAGCACATAACATCATAGTCACTGGAAATACATTATCATTCTACTGGATACCCTCCCATTGCAAAATCACACACAATGAGACTGCAGACACACTTGCAAAACTAACCCTTACCCTCCATACCTCAAATTACCACACTATCATTACCTGCTCTCACCACATTAAACAGCATAAATTAAATTTCCATCAAACATGGTCACAATCATGGGCCCAGCACACCTCCACCAAAAACACTTTTAGGGCCACAATTGCTCCCACCCCACATACCCTATTTCTCTGGTACCTACCACGCAACTCCCAATCTGCTATTCACAGACTTCACCTCTCTAGCCCCTTCTGCCCTAACTGCAATGAGATAGAGGACATCCCTCACTTTTTATTACACTGCACACTTTATACTACTCAAAGAAACACCCTCTGTCACAAACTAGCACTCATTGGAGTCCATACCTACACACCACAAACCTTGCTAAATCCTACACACAAACATAACAAATCCCACTTCACTGCCCTTGCCTCCTACATGCACTCCACTGGTAGACTTATTTGAGCCCTTCTCTTCTCCTGACCATGTTCCAAAATTTTTTTTTATTAGTTTTTCCAACATCACTCACTCACTGCTATGAAAGATCCATATGGACAATTTAAAAGATCCAGAAGCCAAAAAGATCCAAAGGAACAAAAACGATCCATAATAGGACACAAAAGATGCTTTTTGGACAAATATATATAATGTACCACCATTAACTACATTTTTCTCAGCAAAAAATGAAAATAGCTGTATATTCATATTTCTCTGGTTAACACACACGCAAAACCAGACATAACAACATTCTTTTCCTTCCTGATTAGTCTACTAAACTATTTTTCAACATAGGATATCAACTTTCTCTTTCCATGGATTATTCATCAACTACTGCTTGACTTTTATTGGCCAGTTTGTACCTATTTCACCCAACATCACCTCAATTAGCCACACATACCTGTGCACACTTTCCTTTGTTTACACACAACCTCACACACAGAGTAATTCTTCTTTGAATTTCCGCTGGACTCATTATACTACTTTATTTTATACACACTCACCCTACATAATGAGGGGAATATTTCACATATGGATTTTTCCCCCCTTCATACACTCTTCAACTGTATATTAATTTTTTTTTTGGTCAAAAACCATGTGCTTGGCACTTCACAAATATCCCCTTTCTGATGTTTCACTGCACCACTCACAATTGCCCTATGTATTCCTATGAATACACTGTTTGGCTCCCCCCCAACCCAAATCTTAATCATATTCTTAGCTTTTTCACACAAAGCTACCCGACCCTCTTACCTTCCCCCTTGCCAAATTTCACCCCCTTTAACAATTTCTCCTGAGGGGACTGACAAACTGAACCGAACTAGGAAAATGCAAAGGAGAGGGGGGAAAAACAAACCCAACCGAACTAGAAAAATGCAAAGGGTAGGGGGGAGAAATAAACCCAACTGAACCAGAAAAATGTAAAGGGGAAGGGCCGAAGAAACGAACCCAACCGAACTAGAAAATTTTAAATGGGAGGGGGGGGGGGAGAAACAAACCCAACGAAACTAGAAATATGTGAAGGGGAGGAAGGAGAAAGAAACCGAACCGAACTGGAAAAATGTAAAAGGGAGGGGGGGGGAAGAAACAAACCCAACCGAACTAGAAAAATGCACAGGGGAAGGGGGAGAAATAAATCCAACCAAACTAGAAAAATGCAAAGGGGAGGGGAAAAAAACAAACCCAACCGAACTAGAAAAATGTAATGGGGAGGGGGGAGAAACAAACCCAACCGAACCAGAAAAATGCAAAGTGGATGGGAGGAAGGAGAAACAAACCCAACCTAACTAGGAAAATGAAAAGTAAGGGGGGAGAAAGAAACCCAACCGAACTAGAAAAATGTAAAGGGGAGGCGGGGACCAAACTCAACCAAGTAGAAAAATGCAAAGCGGAGGGGGGCGGAGAAACATATCCAATCGAACTAGGAAAATGTAAAGTAAGGGGGGGAGGGAGAAACAAACCCAACCGAACTAGAAAAAATGTAGAGGGGGGAGGGAAACACAACCAACCGAACTAGAAATATGTAAAAGGGGGGAGGGGGAATAAACAAACCCTACCGAACTAGAAAAAATGAAAAGGGAAGGGGGGAAGAAGCAAACCCAACCGAACTAGAAAAATGTAAAGGAGGGGGGAGAAACAAACCCAACCGAAATAGAAAATTATAAAGCAAGGGGGGGGAAGAACAAACCCAACCGAATTAGAAAAATGTAAAGAGGAGGGGGGAAGAGGCAAACCCAACCGAACTAGAAAAATGTAAAGGGGAGGGGGGGGAAGAAACAAACCCAACCGAACTAGAAAAACGTGAAGGGAAGCGGGGGAAAACAAACCTAACCGGATTAGAAAAATGAGAAGGGAGGAGGGGGAGAAACAAACCCAACCGAACTAGAAAAATGTAAAAGGGGGAGGGGGAGAAACAAACCTAACCGAACTAGAAAAACGTGAAGGGAAGCGGGGGGAAACGAACCTAACCGAATTAGAAAAATGAGAATGGGAGGAGGGGGAGAAACAAACCCAACCGAACTAGAAAAATGTAAAGGGTAGGGGGAAGGAACAAACCCAACCGAAATAGAAAAATATAAAGTAAGGGGGGGAAAGAACAAACCCAACCGAACTAGAAAAATGTAAAGAGGAGGGGGGAAGAAGCAAACCCAACCGAACTAGAAAAATGTAAAGGGAGGGGGGAGAAACAAACCCAACCGAAATAAAAAAATATAAAAGGGGGGGGGGGGAAGAACAAACCCAACCGAACTAGAAAAATGTGAAGAGGAGGGGGGGGGGAAGAAGCAAACCCAACCAAACTAGAAAAATGTAAAGGGGGGGGGGGAAGAAACAAACCGAACTAGAAAAACGTGAAGGGAAGCGGTGGGAAACAAACCTAACCGAATTAGAAAGATGAGAAGGGGAGGAGGGGGAGAAACAAACCCAACCGAATTAAAAAAATGTAAAAGGGGGAGAAACAAACCTAACCGAACTAGAAAAATGAAAAGAGGAGGGGGGGGGGAAGAAACAAACCCAACCGAACTAGAAAAATGTAAAAGGGGAGGGGGGAGAAACCGAACTAGAAAAATGAAAAGAGGAGGGGGGAAGAAACAAACCCAACGGAACTAGAAAAATTGGGGGGAAGAAACAAACCCAACCGAACTAGAAAAATTGGGGGGAAATAAAGAAAAAAATGTAAAGGGAAGGGGGAGAGGGAGAAACAAATTTAACAGAACTAGAAAAATGTGAAGGGGAGGGGGAGAAAAAAAACCTAACCGAACTAGAAAAATGTAAATGGGGGGGGGGAAGGAAAAAAACCCCAACCAAACTAGAAATATGTGAAGGCGAGTGGGAAGAAACAAACCCAACCGAAGTAGAAAAATGTAAAAGGGAGGGGGGGGGGAAGAAACAAATCCAACCGAACTAGAAAAAATATGTAGGGGAGGGGGAGAGAAACAAACCGAAGCGAACTAGAAAAATGCAAAGGGATGAGGGGAAGAAAAAACCCAACCGAACTAGAAAAATGTAATAGGGAGGGGGGAAATAAACCAAACCGAACTAGAAAAATGAGAAGAAAACCAGAGTGGGAGAAACAAACCCAACCGAACTAACAAAATTTGTAGGGGGATGGGGGGGGGGGAAACCCAACCGAACTAGGAAAATGTGAAGGGAAGGGGGGAACCCAACCGAAATTGAAAAAATAAAGTAAGGGGGGGGGAAGAACAAACCCAACCGAACTAGAAAAAGGGGAGGGGGGGGGGAAGAAACAAACCCAACCGAACTAGAAAAATGTGTAGGGGATGTGGGGAGTGAGAAACAAACCCAACCGAATTAGAAAAATGAAAATGGGAGGAGGGGGAGAAACAAACTCAACCGAAATAGAAAAATATAAAGTAAGGGGGGGGGGGGAAAGAACAAACCCAACCGAACTAGAAAAATGTAAAGAGGAGGGGGGGGGGGAAGAAGCAAACCCAACCGAACTAGAAAAATGTAAAGGGGAGGGGGTAGAAACAAACCCAACCGAAATAGAAAAATATAAAGTAAGGAGGTGGGGGGGAAGAAACAAATCCAACCGAACTAGAAATATGTGAAGGGAAGGGGGGTAGAAACAAACCCAACCGAACTAGAAAAATGTGTAGGGGATGTGGGGAGTGAGAAACAAACCCAACCGGATTAGAAAAATGAAAAGGGGAGGAGGGGGAGGAACAAACCCAACCGAAATAGAAAAATATAAAGTAAGGAGGGGGGGGGGGAAGAAACAAATCCAACCGAACTAGAAAAATGTGAAGAGGAGGGGGGGGAAGAAGCAAACCCAACCGAACTAGAAAAATGTGTAGGGGATGTGGGGAGTGAGAAACAAACCCAACCGAATTAGAAAAATATGAAGTAAGGGGAGGGGGGGAAAGAACAAACCCAACCGAACTAGAAAAATATAAAGTAAGGGGGGGGAGAACAAACCCAACCGAAATAGAAAAATATAAAGTAAGGGGGGGGAAGAACATACCCAACCGAAATAGAAAAATATAAAGTAAGGCGAGGGGGGGGGGGGGAAGAACAAACCCAACCGAATTAGAAAAATGAAAAGGGGAGGAGGGGGAGAAACAAACCCAACCGAAATAGAAAAATATGAAGTAAGGGGGGGGGAAGAACAAACCCAACCGAACTAGAAAAATGTAAAGAGGAGGGGGAAGAAGCAAACCCAACCGAACTAAAATATGTAAAGGGGAGGGGGGAGAAACAAACCCAACCGAAATAGAAAAATATAAAATAAGGGGGGGGGGGAGAACGAACCGAACTAGAAAAATGTAAAAAGGAGGGGGGAAGAAGCAAACCCAACCGAACTAAAATATGTAAAGGGGAGGGGGGAGAAACAAACCCAACCGAACTAGAAAAATTCAAAGGGGTGGGGGGAGAAACAAACCCAACCGAAATAGAAAAATATAAAGTAAGGCGAGGGGGGGAAGAACAAACCCAACCGAACTAGAAAAATGTAAAGAGGAGGGGGAAGAAGCAAACCCAACCGAACTAAAATATGTAAAGGGGAGGGGGGAGAAACAAACCCAACCGAAATAGAAAAATATAAAATAAGGGGGGGGGGGGGGAGAACGAACCGAACTAGAAAAATGTAAAAAGGAGGGGGGAAGAAGCAAACCCAACCGAACTAAAATATGTAAAGGGGAGGGGGGAGAAACAAACCCAACCGAACTAGAAAAATTCAAAGGGGTGGGGGGAGAAACAAACCCAACCGAAATAGAAAAATATAAAGTAAGGGGGGGGAAGAAACAAATCCAACCGAACTAGAAAAATTCAAAGGGGTGGGGGGAGAAACAAACCCAACCGAAATAGAAAAATATAAAGTAAGGGGGGGGGGAAGAAACAAATCCAACCGAACTAGAAAAATTCAAAGGGAGGGGGGGAGAAACAAACCCAACCGAAATAGAAAAATATAAAGTAAGGGGGGGGGGGAAGAAACAAATCCAACCGAACTAGAAATATGTGAAGGGAAGGGGGGTAGAAACAAACCCAACCGAACTAGAAAAATGTGAAGAGGAAGGGGGGAAAAAGCAAACCCAACCGAAATAGAAAAATGAAAAGAGGAGGAGGGGGAGAAACAAACCCAACCGAAATAGAAAAATATAAAGTAAGGGGGGGGGGAAGAACAAACCGAACCGAACTAGAAAAATGTAAAGAGGAGGGGGGAAGAAGCAAACCCAACCGAACTAGAAAAATGTAAAGGGGAGGGGGGAGAAACAAACCCAACCGAAATAGAAAAATATAAAGTAAGGAGGTGGGGGGAAGAACAAATCCAACCGAACTAGAAAAATGAAAAGGGGAGTAGGGGGAGAAACAAACCCAACCGAATTAGAAAAATGTAAAGGGGATGGGGGGGGGAAGAAACAAACCCAACCGAACTAGAAATATGTGAAGGGAAGGGGGGAGAAACAAACCCAACCGAACTAGAAAAATTCAAAGGGGAGGGTGGGAGAAACAAACTCATCCGAACTAGAAAAACGTAAAGTAAGGGGGGGGGGGGAGAAAAAAAACCCAACCGAACTAGAATAATCTAAAGGGGAGGGGGGAGAAACAAACCCAACCGAACTAGAAAAATGTGAAGGGGAGGTGGGAGAAACAAACCCAACCGAACTAGAAAAATTCAAAGGGGAGGGTGGGAGAAACAAACTCATCCGAACTAGAAAAACGTAAAGTAAGGGGGGGGAGAAAAAAAACCCAACCGAACTAGAATAATCTAAAGGGGAGGGGGGAGAAACAAACCCAACCGAATTAGAAAAATGAAAATGGGAGGAGGGGGAGAAACAAACCGAACCGAAATAGAAAAATATAAAGTAAGGGGGGGGGGAAGAACAAACCGAACCGAAATAGAAAAATATAAAGTAAGGGGGGGGGGAAGAACAAACCGAACCGAAATAGAAAAATATAAAGTAAGGGGGGGGGAAGAACAAACCGAACCGAACTAGAAAAATGTAAAGAGGAGGGGGAGAAACAAACCGAACCGAAATAGAAAAATATAAAGTAAGGGGGGGGGGGGAAGAACAAACCGAACCGAAATAGAAAAATATAAAGTAAGGGGGGGGGGAAGAACAAACCGAACCGAACTAGAAAAATGTAAAGAGGAGGGGGGAAGAAGCAAACCCAACCGAACTAGAAAAATGTAAAGGGGAGGGGGGAGAAACAAACCCAACCGAACTAGAAAAATTCAAAGGGGAGGGTGGGAGAAACAAACTCATCCGAACTAGAAAAACGTAAAGTAAGGGGGGGGGGAGAAAAAAAACCCAACCGAACTAGAATAATCTAAAGGGGAGGGGGGAGAAACAAACCCAACCGAACTAGAAAAATGTGAAGGGGAGGTGGGAGAAACAAACCCAACCGAACTAGAAAAATTCAAAGGGGAGGGTGGGAGAAACAAACTCATCCGAACTAGAAAAACGTAAAGTAAGGGGGGGGGGGAGAAAAAAAACCCAACCGAACTAGAATAATCTAAAGGGGAGGGGGGAGAAACAAACCCAACCGAACTAGAAAAATGTGAAGGGGAGGTGGGAGAAACAAACCCAACCGAACTAGAAAAATTCAAAGGGGAGGGTGGGAGAAACAAACTCATCCGAACTAGAAAAACGTAAAGTAAGGGGGGGGGGGAGAAAAAAAACCCAACCGAACTAGAATAATCTAAAGGGGAGGGGGGAGAAACAAACCCAACCAAACTAGAAAAATGTGAAGGGGAGGTGGGAGAAACAAACCCAACCGAACTAGAAAAATTCAAAGGGGAGGGTGGGAGAAACAAACTCATCCGAACTAGAAAAACGTAAAGTAAGGGGGGGGGGAGAAAAAAAACCCAACCGAACTAGAATAATCTAAAGGGGAGGGGGGAGAAACAAACCCAACCGAACTAGAAAAATGTGAAGGGGAGGTGGGAGAAACAAACCCAACCGAACTAGAAAAATTCAAAGGGGAGGGTGGGAGAAACAAACTCATCCGAACTAGAAAAACGTAAAGTAAGGGGGGGGGGGAGAAAAAAAACCCAACCGAACTAGAATAATCTAAAGGGGAGGGGGGAGAAACAAACCCAACCGAATTAGAAAAATGAAAATGGGAGGAGGGGGAGAAACAAACCGAACCGAAATAGAAAAATATAAAGTAAGGGGGGGGGGAAGAACAAACCGAACCGAAATAGAAAAATATAAAGTAAGGGGGGGGGGAAGAACAAACCGAACCGAACTAGAAAAATGTAAAGAGGAGGGGGGAAGAAGCAAACCCAACCGAACTAGAAAAATGTAAAGGGGAGGGGGGAGAAACAAACCCAACCGAAATAGAAAAATATAAAGTAAGGGGGGGGGGGGGGAAGAACAAATCCAACTGAACTAGAAAAATGAAAAGGGGAGTAGGGGGAGAAACAAACCCAACCGAATTAGAAAAATGTAAAGGGGATGGGGGGGGGGAAGAAACAAACCCAACCGAACTAGAAAAATGTGAAGGGGAGGTGGGAGAAACAAACCCAACCGAACTAGAAAAATTCAAAGGGGAGGGTGGGAGAAACAAACTCATCCGAACTAGAAAAACGTAAAGTAAGGGGGGGGAGAAAAAAAACCCAACCGAACTAGAATAATCTAAAGGGGAGGGGGGAGAAACAAACCCAACCGAATTAGAAAAATGAAAATGGGAGGAGGGGGAGAAACAAACCGAACCGAAATAGAAAAATATAAAGTAAGGGGGGGGGGGAAGAACAAACCGAACCGAAATAGAAAAATATAAAGTAAGGGGGGGGGGAAGAACAAACCGAACCGAAATAGAAAAATATAAAGTAAGGGGGGGGGAAGAACAAACCGAACCGAACTAGAAAAATGTAAAGAGGAGGGGGAGAAACAAACCGAACCGAAATAGAAAAATATAAAGTAAGGGGGGGGGGGGGAAGAACAAACCGAACCGAAATAGAAAAATATAAAGTAAGGGGGGGGGGGGGGAAGAACAAACCGAACCGAACTAGAAAAATGTAAAGAGGAGGGGGGAAGAAGCAAACCCAACCGAACTAGAAAAATGTAAAGGGGAGGGGGGAGAAACAAACCCAACCGAACTAGAAAAATTCAAAGGGGAGGGTGGGAGAAACAAACTCATCCGAACTAGAAAAACGTAAAGTAAGGGGGGGGGGGGAGAAAAAAAACCCAACCGAACTAGAATAATCTAAAGGGGAGGGGGGAGAAACAAACCCAACCGAACTAGAAAAATGTGAAGGGGAGGTGGGAGAAACAAACCCAACCGAACTAGAAAAATTCAAAGGGGAGGGTGGGAGAAACAAACTCATCCGAACTAGAAAAACGTAAAGTAAGGGGGGGGGGAGAAAAAAAACCCAACCGAACTAGAATAATCTAAAGGGGAGGGGGGAGAAACAAACCCAACCGAACTAGAAAAATGTGAAGGGGAGGTGGGAGAAACAAACCCAACCGAACTAGAAAAATTCAAAGGGGAGGGTGGGAGAAACAAACTCATCCGAACTAGAAAAACGTAAAGTAAGGGGGGGGGGGGAGAAAAAAAACCCAACCGAACTAGAATAATCTAAAGGGGAGGGGGGAGAAACAAACCCAACCAAACTAGAAAAATGTGAAGGGGAGGTGGGAGAAACAAACCCAACCGAACTAGAAAAATTCAAAGGGGAGGGTGGGAGAAACAAACTCATCCGAACTAGAAAAACGTAAAGTAAGGGGGGGGGGGAGAAAAAAAACCCAACCGAACTAGAATAATCTAAAGGGGAGGGGGGAGAAACAAACCCAACCGAACTAGAAAAATGTGAAGGGGAGGTGGGAGAAACAAACCCAACCGAACTAGAAAAATTCAAAGGGGAGGGTGGGAGAAACAAACTCATCCGAACTAGAAAAACGTAAAGTAAGGGGGGGGGGGAGAAAAAAAACCCAACCGAACTAGAATAATCTAAAGGGGAGGGGGGAGAAACAAACCCAACCGAATTAGAAAAATGAAAATGGGAGGAGGGGGAGAAACAAACCGAACCGAAATAGAAAAATATAAAGTAAGGGGGGGGGGGAAGAACAAACCGAACCGAAATAGAAAAATATAAAGTAAGGGGGGGGGGGGGAAGAACAAACCGAACCGAACTAGAAAAATGTAAAGAGGAGGGGGGAAGAAGCAAACCCAACCGAACTAGAAAAATGTAAAGGGGAGGGGGGAGAAACAAACCCAACCGAAATAGAAAAATATAAAGTAAGGGGGGGGGGGAAGAACAAATCCAACTGAACTAGAAAAATGAAAAGGGGAGTAGGGGGAGAAACAAACCCAACCGAATTAGAAAAATGTAAAGGGGATGGGGGGGGGGAAGAAACAAACCCAACCGAACTAGAAAAATGTAAAGGGGAGGGGGGAGAAACAAACCCAACCGAACTAGAAAAATTCAAAGGGGAGGGTGGGAGAAACAAACTCATCCGAACTAGAAAAACGTAAAGTAAGGGGGGGGGAGAAAAAAAACCCAACCGAACTAGAATAATCTAAAGGGGAGGGGGGAGAAACAAACCCAACCGAACTAGAAAAATGTGAAGGGGAGGTGGGAGAAACAAACCCAACCGAACTAGAAAAATTCAAAGGGGAGGGTGGGAGAAACAAACTCATCCGAACTAGAAAAACGTAAAGTAAGGGGGGGGGGAGAAAAAAAACCCAACCGAACTAGAATAATCTAAAGGGGAGGGGGGAGAAACAAACCCAACCGAACTAGAAAAATGTGAAGGGGAGGTGGGAGAAACAAACCCAACCGAACTAGAAAAATTCAAAGGGGAGGGTGGGAGAAACAAACTCATCCGAACTAGAAAAACGTAAAGTAAGGGGGGGGGGGAGAAAAAAAACCCAACCGAACTAGAATAATCTAAAGGGGAGGGGGGAGAAACAAACCCAACCGAATTAGAAAAATGAAAATGGGAGGAGGGGGAGAAACAAACCGAACCGAAATAGAAAAATATAAAGTAAGGGGGGGGGGAAGAACAAACCGAACCGAAATAGAAAAATATAAAGTAAGGGGGGGGGAAGAACAAACCGAACCGAACTAGAAAAATGTAAAGAGGAGGGGGGAAGAAGCAAACCCAACCGAACTAGAAAAATGTAAAGGGGAGGGGGGAGAAACAAACCCAACCGAAATAGAAAAATATAAAGTAAGGGGGGGGGGAAGAACAAATCCAACCGAACTAGAAAAATGAAAAGGGGAGTAGGGGGAGAAACAAACCCAACCGAATTAGAAAAATGTAAAGGGGATGGGGGGGGGAAGAAACAAACCCAACCGAACTAGAAATATGTGAAGGGAAGGGGGGAGAAACAAACCCAACCGAACTAGAAAAATTCAAAGGGGAGGGTGGGAGAAACAAACTCATCCGAACTAGAAAAACGTAAAGTAAGGGGGGGGGGAGAAAAAAAACCCAACCGAACTAGAATAATCTAAAGGGGAGGGGGGAGAAACAAACCCACCCGAACTAGAAAAATGTGAAGGGGAGGTGGGAGAAACAAACCCAACCGAACTAGAAAAATTCAAAGGGGAGGATGGGAGAAACAAACAACCGAACTAGAAAAACGTAAAGTGAGGGGGGGGGGGGAGAAACAAACCCAAACGAACTAGAATAATCTAAAGGGGAGGGGGGAGAAACAAACCCAACCGAACTAGAAAAATGTGAAGGGGAGGTGGGAGAAACAAACCCAAACGAACTAGAAAAATGCAAAGGGGAGGGGGCGAGAAACAAACTCATCCGAACTAGAAAAATGTAAAGGGAAGGGGGTGGGGAAGAAACAAACCCAACCGAAGAAGAAAAATTTCAAGGAGAGGGTGGGGCAGAGACTGGTTTTCCAATGCAGTATAACTTTTCCCCTCTGTTTTACAGGTCTTGGGTTGGGTTGTTTTACCTCTGAGCGGCACTTTTTTGCACACCATGGGCTAAATGGCCAGGTCACATGGACCCCGAAGGCTCAGAGAAGGTTGGGGGGGGGGACCCACTGAAACAGCTGTTGGGAGACAGATGGTAGCCTCCCGTCAAGGCCATCCAGCGTGTTCTTTAACGTGCACAGGGTGTGACTCTCCCGCACACGGGGCCACTGCTTAACGTTACATCCGACGGACGGCGGCCTTTCCAAGCCCAGCGGTGTCCCCTACTGACCGTGGGCAGGGCGGGGAATTTTGCGGAGATAAATCTCAACGCTGACCCAACTGGGACTCGAACCTGGGAACTACAGGTTACGAGTCTGGCGCGCTACCGACTGAGCCACCCCCGTCCCATTTTACAGGTCTTGAAAAATGCATGAAATGTAAATAAATAAATAATAAGCAGAAACATATTGGTTTTCCCATGAGTTGGATTCGAACCCACGTCTCCAGGAAACATATCCTGTGATTCTTTACTGCTGATTTATTGATTTAACGCCATGAGCGTGAGTGACAAATATTAATTCCTTCTGTATGAGGCAACACAGTTGTCCACTTCCCGGATAGATGGCGCCACTGAACGATTCAAATAAAAAAAAAATCCGGAAAGTTCATAAGGTCACACAAGCTGAGCAAAGGTTAACCATTGGTGGTATAGTGGTAGCATAAGAGACATGTTTTCTGCAGGTGTGGGTTCGAATCCCTCTCGTGACACTGTTAACAGGTTTTTATTTCTGGATGGCAATGTAACATAAAAGTGAGCAGGATTTTTGTTCCTCCTCTGAAATCAGATGCGTTTAGTTCTTTATCTAAATACTAGGAAAATGAGGCACACACCTGACATCACTGGTACAGTCGCTCAAAAAAAATCCGAATACTAGGGTTGATGACAGAATTCAGAAAAAATATCTGGCAACGATTTTTTTTAGAAGTTAGTGATCTGGCAACCTTCGTGTCACGACACGAAGGTTGCCAGATCACTGACTTCTAAAAAAAATCGTTGAGCGCCTGTAGGTGGTCATATTATTTTGATACTAGATCGTGTGGGCTCACTCACGGAAATATTGAGCGTGTGCAGTTACCGTTCACAGCAAACTGGAGGGTGTGTAACTGCACACGCTCCAGTTTGCTGTGAACGGTAACTGGAGCGTGTACAGTTGCTGTACACGCTCCAGATATTTTTCCTGAATTCTGTAATCATGTGACACGGTTGCCAGATCACTAATTTCTAAAAAAATCGTTGCCAGATATTTTTCTGAATTCTGTAATCAACCATAGTTTCGGATACTTTTTTGAGCGACTGTAGGTGGTCATATTATTTTGATACTAGATCGTGTGGGCTCACTCACGGATATATTTAGCGTGTGCAGTTACCGTTCACAGCAAACTGGAGCGTGTGCAGTAACTGCACACGCTCCAGTTTGCTGTGAACGGTAACTGGAGCGTGTCGTTTGTGGCTCCGACTCTGTTTAGCAATTTTTGGTGCCAAACTAATTAAAACAACATGATGCTGAATTCATCATATTTTAGACCCCAAATCTAGTCATCAAACGTCCCTAGTTTTTTTTCTATAAATTCGTACCTGTATGGAGATAGAGCCGTCCCGTAGCCTAGTGGTTAGCGCGCTTGACTACTGATCTAAGGGATCCGGTTTCGAGACTCGGGTAAGGCATGGATGTATGTGTTTCTGCTGAGGTTCTAACATCTTCTCAGATCTCCTATTCTGGTATATAAACTGACAGGCTCCTATCAGATCTCTAAGGCAAGCAACTGCTTGAGGGGGTATTTATTCATCTTTTTATTATGGAGATAGTCCTGATTCATATCTAAGTGATCAGCAAATGATTAATTAATAAAAAAAATAGTAAATATCCCCTTAAGAAGCTGCTTGCCACAGAGGTCTGATAAGGAGCCTGTCAGTTTAATACGCCATAGTAGAAGGTCTGTGAGGAGGTGGGGCGGGGGTGGCTCAGTCGGTAGCGCGCGAGGCTCGTAATCTGTAGTTTCCAGGTTCGAGTCCCAGCTGGGTCAGCGTTGAGATTTATCTCCGCAAAATTCCCCGCCCAGCCCACGGTCAGTAGGGGACACCGATGGGCTTGGAAAGGCCGCCGTCCGTCGGATGGGACGGTAAGCCGTGGCCCTGTGTGCGGGAGAGCCATACCCTGTGCACGTTAAAGAACACGCTGGATGGCCTTGACGGGAGGCTACCATCTCTCTCCCAACAGCTGTTCCAGTGGGTCCCCTTCCCCAACCTTCTCTGAGCCTTAGGGGTCCATGTGACCTGGCCATTTAGCCCATGGTGTGCAAAAAAGTGCCGCTCAGAGGTAAAACAACCCAACCTAATCGAGATGAAAGCCGCCTCTCTCATATCGTATCATCATAAAGAGGCGGGCGGGGGTGGCTCAGTCGGTAGCGCGCCAGGCTCGTTTATCTGTAGTTCCCAGGTTCGAGTCCCAGCTGGGTCAGCGTTGAGATTTATCTCCGCAAAATTCCCCGCCCTACCCACGGTCAGTAGCCGACACCGATGGGCTTGGAAAGGCCGCCGTCCGTCGGATGGGACGTTAAGCCGTGGCTCCGTGTGCGGGAGAGCCATACCCTGTGCACGTTAAAGAACACGCTGGATGGCCTTAACGGGAGGCTACCATCTGTCTCCCAACAGCCGTTCCAGTGGGTCCCCTCCCCCAACCTTCTCTGAGCCTTCGGGGTCCTTGTGGCCTTGCAATTTAGCCCATGGTGTGCAAAAAAGTGCCGCTCAGAGGTAAAACAACCCAACCCAACCGAATGTTAAAGAACACGCTGGATGGTCCTGACGGGAGGTTACCATCTGCCTCCCAACAGCTGTTCCAGTGGGTCCCCTCCCCCAACCTTCTCTGAGCCTTCGGGGTCCTTGTGGCCTGGCCATTTAGCCCATGGTGTGCAAAAAAGTGCCGCTCAGAGGTAAAACAATCCAATCTAATCCTGTGTGGATGGCAAGACCTCAGCAGGAAATCAACACAAACATTCCTGCCTTATTCGGGGCTGGAACTTAGGTCCCCTTGATCAATAGGGTTGGGTTGTTTTACCTCTGAGCGGCACTT
The DNA here is from genome assembly GCA_038380435.1 of Ryuthela nishihirai. Classification (NCBI taxonomy): domain Eukaryota; kingdom Metazoa; phylum Arthropoda; class Arachnida; order Araneae; family Heptathelidae; genus Ryuthela; species Ryuthela nishihirai. Next base: position 83,502 of record JAWZYU010000198.1, on the reverse strand, counting down.
TTTTGCACACAATGGGCTAAATGGCCAGGTCACAAGGACCCCGAAGGCTCAGAGAAGGTTGGGGGAGGGGACCCACTGGAACAGCTTTTGGGAGACAGATGGTAGTCTCCCGTCAAGGGTTCTTTAACGTGCACAGGGTATGGCTCTCCCGCACACAGGGCCACGCCTTAACGTCCCATCCGACGGACGGCGGCCTTTCCAAGCCCATCGGTGTCCCCTACTGACCGTGGGCAGGGCGGGAAATTTTGCGGAGATAAATCTCAACGCTGACCCAGCTGGGACTCGAGCCTGGGAACTACAGATTACGAGCCTGGCGCTCTACCGACTGAGCCACCCCCACCCCAGGTCTGTGAGGATGGCAGGACCTCAGCAGGAAGACAACACAAACATTCCTGCCTTATTCGGGGCTGGAACTTAAGTCCCCTTGATCAATAGCCAATGGCTGCTATGCAAAACGATTTTCCTTTATAATAAATGGAAAGACGAGAAATATTTCCAAAGGACCATCTCTCACAGAATACTGCATTTACACGTGATTCCAGTGGCAGAAAAAGTAGTGATGTATACACCACGTAGGACACACGTTTGGAGAGAAAATTCTTATTCGGACAGTTCCAGAACAAACACTTTTTACTTTCTTTCCGACTTCCGCTTTTTTTTTTGTCGTCTAAGAAAAGTGGAAACACTCGACTTCTATTTTTCTATTATCAGCTCCGCAGGAACGGACAGAATAAACAGGAACTGCATGAGCTCTAAACAAATAGCTTCCCGTTGGAGAGCGGCGCGTAGCCGGCAGTTGCTGATAAGAAGAAAGGATGTTGCGGAGGACGGCAGAAAAGAGAGAGAATAGAGAGCACCATCTTGTGGAACACGGAGGAACAGGAACAGCGGAGGTTGGCCGGGAAAATAACCGCCTTTTACGTTGGGTGGGATGAGACTGTGATGAATGTTAGCGATTTCTACGCGGCCGCTCTGTAGCGTGACCGTAGGAAATGAAGCACCGGGTACGACGGCTTGCTAATTACTTTTCTGTCACCCCAAGAAAAATAAAGGATTTAGGTAGCGAATGGTCCATGAAGGACGATTTTTCATGGTGGATCTGGGTGTCCCGGTGGCGCACCTCCCCTCCCCTTCACCCCCTCTCCACGGGAGGGGAGATGAAGAAAGGTGAGTTCTTGCGGTTGAAGGAACAAAGGAAATTATTCAAAAATGCAAGGAACGTTGGAGGATTGAAAATGACTTTTGTGGAGGAGCTCGGATAAGAGAAAGGAATGAAATAAAGAGAGAGAGGGAAAAAAATAAACAGACAAAAAGGAAAAGGGTTGAAAGAGTGGAGTGAAAGAGCAAGGATGTAGTTAGGGGTACTCGTTCTGTTTATGGATTTCGATTTCGCTGTGTATCCATAACGATCTGGAAGCAGATTGTGTGTTTTTATACGTTTTTGCAAAGTTCATCATTTTTATACAATATGCTACTATTTCCAATATTTACTCACATAAGAGGTAAGAAACGCAAGCTTTACTTATTTTACCGTCTCCGTGGCAGAGTGGTTAGCGCACTTGGGTAATGATCAAAGGGACCTGGGTTCAAACCCTGGAAAGGAAAGGATGTTTTCTGTGTTGACTTTCTGCTGAGATTTTGCTTTCTTCCCAGATTGGGGCGGGGGTGGCTCAGTCGGTAGCGCGCCAGGCTCGTAATCTGTAGTTCCCAGGTTCGAGTCCCAGCTAGGTCAGCGTTGAGATTTATCTCCGCAAAAATTCCCCGCCCTGCCCACGGTCAGTAGGGGACACCGATGGGCTTGGAAAGGCCGCCGTCAGTCGGATGGGACGTTAAGCCGTGGCCCCGTGTGCGGGAGAGCCATACCCTGTGCACGTTAAAGAACAAGCTGGATGGCCTTGACAGGAGGCTACCATTTGTCTCCCAACAGCTGTTCCAGTAGGTCCCCTCCCCCAACCTTCTCTGAGCCTTCGGGGCCCATGTGACCTGGCCATTTAGCCCATGGTGTGCAAAAAAGTGCCGCTCAGAGGTAAAACAACCCAACCCAACCTTCCCAGATCATCTCTATGGAGTATAAAACTGGCAAGCTCCTGTCAGACCTCTGTGGTGTATTAAATTGGCAGGCTCCTGTCAGACCTCTGTGGTGTATTAAATTGGCAGGTCCTTGTCAGACCTCTGTGGTGTATTAAATTGGCAGGTCCTTGTCAGACCTCTGTGGTGTATTAAATTGGCAGTCTCTTGTCAGACCTCTGTGGTGTATTAAATTGGCAGGTCCTTGTCAGACCTCTGTGGTATATTAAATTGGCAGGCCCTTGTCAGACCTCTGTGGTGTATTAAATTGGCAGGCTCTTGTCAGACCTCTGTGGTGTATTAAATTGGCAGGCTCTTGTCAGACCTCTGTGATGTATTAAATTGACAGACTCTTGTCAGACCTCTGTGGTGTATTAAATTGGCAGTCTCTTGTCAGACCTCTGTGGTGTATTAAATTGGCAGACTATTGTCAGACCTCTGTGGTGTATTAAATTGGCAGTCTCTTGTCAGACCTCTGTGGTGTATTAAATTGGCAGGTCCTTGTCAGACCTCTGTGGTGTATTAAATTGGCAGGTCCTTGTCAGACCTCTGTGGTGTATTAAATTGGCAGTCTCTTGTCAGACTTCTGTGGTGTATTAAATTGGCAGGTCCTTCTCAGACCTCTGTGGTGTATTAAATTGGCAGGTTCTTGTCAGACCTCTGTGGTGTATTAAATTGGCAGGTCCTTGTCAGACCTCTGTGGTGTATTAAATTGGCAGTCTCTTGTCGGACCTCTGTGGTGTATTAAATTGGCAGGTCCTTGTTAGACCTCTGTGGTGTATTAAATTGGCAGGTCCTTGTCAGACCTCTGTGGTGTATTAAATTGGCAGTCTCTTGTCAGACCTATGTGGTGTATTAAATTGGCAGGTCCTTGTCAGACCTCTGTGGTATATTAAATTGGCAGGCCCTTGTCAGACCTCTGTGGTGTATTAAATTGGCAGGCTCTTGTCAGACCTCTGTGGTGTATTAAATTGACAGACTCTTGTCAGACCTCTGTGGTGTATTAAATTGACAGACTCTTGTCAGACCTCTGTGGTGTATTAAATTGACAGACTCTTGTCAGACCTCTGTGGTGTATTAAATTGGCAGTCTCTTGTCAGACCTCTGTGGTGTATTAAATTGGCACTTCCTGTCAGATCTCTGTGGTGTATAAAATTGGCAGTCTCTTGTCAGACCTCTGTGGTGTATTAAATTGGCAGGTCCTTGTCAGACCTCTATGGTGTATTAAATTGGCAGGTCCTTGTCAGACCTCTGTGGTGTATTAAATTGGCAGGTCCTTGTCAGACCTCTGTGGTGTATTAAATTGGCAGTCTCTTGTCAGACTTCTGTGGTGTATTAAATTGACAAGTCCTTGTCAGACCTCTGTGGTGTATTAAATTGGCAGGCTCTTGTCAGACCTCTGTGGTGTATTAAATTGGCAGGCTCTTGTCAGACCTCTGTGGTGTATTAAATTGGCAGGTCCTTGTCAGACCTCTGTGGTGTATTAAATTGGCAGTCTCTTGTCGGACCTCTGTGGTGTATTAAATTGGCAGGTCCTTGTTAGACTTCTGTGGTGTATTAAATTGGCAGGTCCTTGTCAGACCTCTGTGGTGTATTAAATTGGCAGGTCCTTGTCAGACCTCTGTGGTATATTAAATTGGCAGGCCCTTGTCAGACCTCTGTGGTGTATTAAATTGGCAGGCCCTTGTCAGACCTCTGTTATATATTAAATTGGCAGACGCTTGTCAGACCTCTGTGGTGTATTAAATTGACAGACTCTTGTCAGACCTCTGTGGTGTATTAAATTGGCAGACTCTTGTCAGACCTATGTGGTGTATTAAATTGGCAATCTCTTGTCAGACATCTGTGGTGTATTAAATTGGCAGGCCCTTGTCAGACCTCTGTGCCGTATCAAACTGACAGGCGTCTGTGAGACTTCTGTGGTATATTAAACTGACAGGCTACTGTCAGACCTCTGTGCCGTATTAAAATGACAGGTTGTTGTCAGATCTCTGTGGCATATTGAACTGACAGGCTTCTGTCCGACCTCTGTGGAATATTAAATTGACACTTCCTGTCAGATCTCTGTGGTGTATTAAATTGATAGGCTTGTGTCAGACCTCTGTGGCACATTAAACTGATAGGCTTCTGCCATACCTTTGTGTCATATCAAGCTGGCAGGGTTCTGTCAGACTTCTGTGGCAAGCAGCTACTTGAGAAGTAATTTAATTTATTATTTTATGTTACTATTTCTTTTTCACGTTGAAAAGGTATTTAAATAGTTAAACGGGTAATGCTAATGGTTCTATTGTACCTTCGGCATTTTGTATTTCTAAGAAAAATGTTTTTTTTTTTCGCAAAAATTCCAGAACGAATAAATAGATTAACTCGTTCTTTGGGGGCGGGGGTGGCTCAGTCGGTGGCGCGCCAGGCTCGTAATCTATAGTTCCCAGGTTCGAGTCCCAGCTAGGTCAGCGTTGAGATTTATCTCCGCAAAATTTCCCCGCCCTACCCACGGTCAGTAGGGGACACCGATGGGCTTGGAAAGGCCGCCGTCCGTCGGATGGGACGTTAAGCCGTGGCCCCGTGTGCGGGAGAGCCATACCCTGTACACGTTAAAGAACACGCTGGATGGCCTTGACGGGATGCTACCATCTGTCTCCCAACAGCTGTTCCAGTGGGTCCCCTCCCCCAACCTTCACTGAGCCTTCGGGGTCCTTGTGGCCTGGCCATTTAGCCCATGGTGTGCAAAAAAGTGCCACTCAGAGGTAAAACAATCCAATCCAAACTCGTTGTTTACAATTTAATCCTTTGCATAAAACTAAAGTGCAAGATAAATTAAATCTTACTCTATGAATAATAATGGCAGCGAAAGAGTGTAGGAACCTATATAGAACCATCTCTTACATAGAATTGTGCTGTAAAGTGCATTAGGATCTTATAAATATAAAAGCCTAATCTCTGTATGGAACGTTCCACTCTGTATTGGTACACTTGTTTGCAGCTCTCCAACCTCTGTCACGAGTCACATTTCGAGAGCCGACAAGAAGCCTAGAATGATCCACCCTGTGGCCGAGTGGTTAGCACGCTTGTTTACTGATCTAACCCTGTGGCCGAGTGGTTAGCGCGCTTGGTTACTGATCTAACCCTGTGGCTGAGTGGTTAGCGCGCTTGGTTACTGATCTAACCCTGTGGCCGAGTGGTTAGCGCGCTTGGTTAGTGATCTAACCCTGTGGCCGAGTGGTTAGCGCGCTTGGCTACTGATCTAATCCTGTGGCCGAGTGGTTAGCGCACTTGGTTACTGATCTAACCCTGTGGCCGAGTGGTTAGCGCGCTTGTTTACTGATCTAACCCTGTGGCCGAGTGGTTAGCGCGCTTGTTTACTGATCTAACCCTGTGGCCGAGTGGTTAGCGTGCTTGGTTACTGATCTAACCCTGTGGCCGAGTGGTTAGCGCGCTTGGTTACTGATCTAACCCTGTGGCCGAGTGGTTAGTGTGCTTGGTTACTGATCTAACCCTGTGGCTGAGTGGTTAGCGCGCTTGGCTACTGATCTAACCCTGTGGCCGAGTGGTTAGCGCGCTTGGCTACTGATCTAACCCTGTGGCCGAGTGGTTAGAGCACTTGGTTACTGATCTAACCCTGTGGCCGAGTGGTTAGCGCGCTTGGTTACTGATCTAACCCTGTGGCCGAGTGGGTTGGGTTGTTTTACCTCTGAGCGGCACTTTTTTGCACGCCATTCGCTAAATGGCCAGGTCACATGGACCCCGAAGGCTCAGAGAAGGTTAGGGGAGGAGACCCACTGGAACAGCTGTTGGGAGACAGATGGTAGCCTCCCGTCAAGGCCATTCAGCGTGTTCTTTAACGTGCACAGGGTATGGCTCTCCCGTACACGGGGCCACGGCTTAACGTCCCATCCGACGGACGGCGGCCTTTCCAAGCCCATCGGTGTCCCCTTCTGACTGTGGGCAGGGCGGGGAATTTTTGCGGAGACAAATCTCAACGCTGACTCAGCTGGGACTCGAACCTGGGAACTACAGATTACGAGCCTGGCGCGCTACTGACTGAGCCACCCCCGCCCGCATGGCCGAGTGGTTAGCGCGCTTGGTTACTGATCTAAGGAACCTGGGTTCGAGCTCCGGGTAAGGCATGGATGTGTGTGTCGTTTTTCTGCTGAGGTCCTGCCATCCTCTCAGACCTTGTACTATGGCATATAAACTGACAGGCTCCTGTCAGACCTCTGTGGCAAGCAGCTGCTTGAGGGGCTAATGTAACTCTTGGCAGCTCTCCAACTGACGCCAGTGGCTCATTGCTGCCGAAAGTTTATTTACCACACAAATGCTGAACCCACGGAGGAAGGAATAAAAGGACACACCCTAACGAGATTATCTAATGCAAGCTCCTGAAGTCGCGACGGCCATGTTGCTGCAACCAAAAAATGTGTCCATTTGTTCTGAACTTCATATCTTCTAATTTCATGCACTGTTATCCATAAAATTCGGAATAATTGTTAAAACAGGCTTACCTACTTAAACAATTTCTTACTTTAATTGTTATTTACAGATCTAAACAATTTCTTACTAAAAAGTAATTGTTACTTACTTACTTAAACAATTTCTTACTTAAAAAGTAATTGTTACTAGGTGAAAAGAAATTGCTACTTACTTACTTAAACAATCATTTACTTAAAAGCAATTGTTACCTACTGATCAAAATAATTTCTTACTTAAAAGTAACTGTTACTTACTTAAATAATTTCTTATTTAAAAGTAATTATTACTTACTTACTTAAACAATTACTTACCTAAAGGTAATTGTTACTCTTTATTTCAACAATTTCTTACTTAAAAGTAATTGCTACTTACTTACTTAAACAATTACTTACTTAAAAGCAATTATTACCTATATACTTGAACAATTCCTTATCTAAGAGTAATTGTTACACACTTCCTTTAAAGATTTCTTACTTAAAATTAATTGCTACTTAGTTACTTAAACAATTTCTTACTTAGTAATTGTTACTTAAACAATTACTTACTTAAAAGCAACTGCTACTTGCTTCTAAGTAAGTAGGTAACAATTGCTTTTAAGCAAATAATTATTTAAGTAATTGTTAATTGCTTACTTATTCTCTTAAACAACTGCTTACTTGCTTACTCATTCACTTAAACACTTATTTATTACTCACTTAAAAAAGTAATTTGTACTTGATTGCTTACTTACTTTCTTCTCACTCACTTAAACACTGATTTACTTATTATGTACTTAAAAAGTAACTGACGTGTCACGTGACACGAAGGTTTGCCAGATCACTAATTTCTAAAAAAAATCGTTGCCAGATATTTTTTCTGAATTCTCTAATCAACCGTAGTGTTCGGATACTTTTTTGAGCGACTATAGGTGGTCATATTATTTTGATACTAGATCGTGTGGGCTCACTCACGGAAATATTGAGCGTGTACAGTTACCGTTTACAGCAAACTGGAGCGTGTGCAGTAACTGCACACGCTCCAGTTTGCTGTAAACGGTAACTGGAGCGTGTACAGTTGCTGTACACGCTACAGATATTTTTCCTGAATTCTGTAATCACGTGACACGAAGGTTGCCAGATCACTAATTTCTAAAAAAAATCGTTGCCAGATATTTTTTCTGAATTCTCTAATCAATTACAGTGTTCGGATACTTTTTTGAGCGACTGTACAAACCATGTTCTAGATGAAAACGATTGTGCCGTTTTTTAATAAAGCAGTTTAATCAAAAGTCAGTCCTTCATACAGCATATTTAGAAATCCTTGGATCTTTTTTTTTAAATCTGGTCACTCTAATAAAAAGTTTATCCTTCATATAGAATTTTCAGAAGTCCTTGGATCTGCTTCTTTAAATCTTGTCACCTTAGACTTGAAACTCCATTCTTTATGTGAAACAGATTATATTTATAATGCTACCCGATTCAAAAACTCCCAAAACATTCTTGTTTCTCAACTGTCTTTTTTATCCGTAAAAAATAGTACGAAATTTACAGGTGTATAATGCTATATATATATTATTCATATTACATATTTTAATTTTGGCACTTTCTTTTAATGAATGCAAATTTAAATCATGCAACAAAATAATAAAAATAACAATTATAAAATCTAAAAAATAAATCTGGCAACCTTCGTGTCACGTGACACGAAGGTTGCCAGATCACTAATTTCTAAAATATCGTTGCCAGATATTTTTTCTGAATTCTGTAATCAACCATAGTGTTTGGATACTTTTTTGAGCGACTGTACCTAAAAAGTAGAAAATATACCTAAAACATATTGATGGTCCAATTAATCATTGAATTTCGATTCATTTCAAAGGAAGATAGGGGTCGGTAATCTTTTTGAGTAGGTAAATAGACGCCCTAAGTAATATAATGTTCGTCGTCCACGTGCCGCCAAAACAGCTCTTACCCGGCGAGGCATGGACACTACAATATTTATGAAGGTGTCTTGTGGTTTCTGATACCAACACGTAACCAGCCAGATCCTTTAGCTATTGTAAAGTTACGTGGTTGAGCCGCCGCAGATCGTATATGCCGTTTCAACACAAACCGCAGATGCTCGATTGGATTGATGTCTGGGGAATTTGGACCAGTCGTCTGGAAGTCTTCCTCGTGTTCCACGAACCATTCTCGAATAATCCGGGCAGTGTGGTATGGAGTATTATCCTGCTGAAAGAAGCCACTACTAGAGGGATATACCACTGCCATGAAAAGATGTACCTGATCTGCAATGATGTTCAGGTGGTGGTAGACGTCATGGTTTCCTGCACATGATCGACTGTATCCAGGGTTTCCCAGCAGAACATTGCCCATAGCATTACACTTCGTTCACCGGCTTGTTTTCGTCCCATGGTGCATCCTGGTGCCAACACCTCCCTAGGTAAACGACGCACACGTACCCGGCCATCCACATGGTGCAACAGGAAACCAGACGACCTTCTTCCAATCATTCAAGGTCCAGTTTTGATGCTCACGTGTCCATTGTAGGCATTTTCGATGGTGAACTGAGGTTAGCATGGGCACTCGGAGTTGCCTGCGGCCCTATTTTCAGCAAGGTTTGATATACACTGTGTTGTGACTCATTACTCCGGCCACCAGAATTGAAATTACGGACGAGTTGCGTCACAGTATCCCATCTGTAGGGTCGTACAATCGCTCAAAAAAGTATCCGAACGCTATGGTTGATTAAAAAAATTCAGAAAAAATATCTGGCAACGATTTTTTCAGAATTTAATGATCTGGCATCCTTCGTGTGCAGTACACGAAGGATGCCAGATCACTAATTTCTGAAAAAATCGTTGCCAGATATTTTATTTGAATGTTGTAGTCAACCATGGCGTTCGGATACTTTTTTGAGCGACTGTACCATACAGAATAGCCTTTACTCATCTCTAGCATTGATGAGCCGTGGTCAGCCACACCTTGCTTGGCGATTCGTGGTTTTTTCCCTCCTCGGATAATTATTTGAAGGTACTAACCACGGTTGACCGTGAGCATCCCACAAGCCTTGTTATCTCGGAAATGCTCTGACCCAATCGTCTGGCCATTGCAATTTGGCATTTGTCAAACTCATTTAGGTCTGCAATCTTTCCCATCTGAAGAACAAGAATAACACTGATTAACAGAGCTCAGTATCAGGTATTATTTACATCGTTTCATGACCTTCAAAGCGCCGTCGTTTACCTGCAGTTGCCTAGATTTGCAAAAAAACGCGCTGATCATAACGTTTCGGCTCTTCGGTGTATGACTGAAGCATCGAGTACAGCGCTCAAAAAAGTATCCGAACGCTATGGTTGTATACAAAATTCAGTAAAAACAACTGGCAACGATTTTTTTAGTAATTAGTGGTCTGGCAACCTTCGTGTACAGTACACGAAGGTTGCCAGATCATTAATTTCTAAAAAAATCGTTGCCAGATATTTTTTCTGAATTTTTTAATCAACCATAGCGTTCGGATACTTTTTTGAGCGACTGTACATTTCTCCTACCCTATTATTATTTTTTTACTTTTTTTTTGGGGGGGGGGCATAGGAGTCGTAATTTGAGACAGTCCACGGCGTTATAAACGTCGCAAGTTTTAATTTGAGAAATAACTCGTTAAAGTCACCACCCTTCCGATAAATTTGCATCCCCTTTTTGGTGGGAAGGAAAGAATGGGGGGGGGGGGAAATAATCAGAAATAGTCTATGGCGGTCCTCAAATGAGCTTTCTTTTGACATACAGTGAACCTTCGTTATAGCGCTGCTCGCTATACCGCGCACTCGGTTATAGCGCGGGCGATGTTCGCGATAAGTTCAAACATGTTTATACAGGTCCGTGCGGCGTTAGTGAGTATCGCATTTTATTGTTACTGCGTATTGAGTAATTGTGTATGTATTGAGTTCCTGCATGTATTTTGAATAGTGTTTAATTATTGTATGCATGATGAGTAAAAGAAAAGCTTACAGTGTGAAATTTATTGTGTCTCCACCGCGCCGCTCGGTATAACGCGGTTCACCTTATAACGCGGGTGTTGTTTCCCGCCCGACATGCGCGTTATATCGGGGGTCCACTGTATAACTAAAAACTTTGGGCACTACAGTTCAGAAGATGAGGTGATAGAATGACTAATATTTCCCCTTTTCAGAAGGGACGGGGTAAATTTCGATAACCCCAAAAAAAACTCGAAAAGCTTGCATTTGACATACAATTTGCTAAGTTGTTCCGTCACTTTCGAAAGATATAGTAGAACAATCATTCATATATTTTTCCCTTTTCTCAGAGGCGGAGGTGGCTCAGTCGGTAACGCGCCAGGCTCGTAATCTGTAGTTCCCAGGTTCGAATCCCAGCTGGGTCAGCGTTGAAATTTATCTCCGCAAAATTCCCCGCCCTGCCCACGGTCAGTAGGGGACACCGATGGGCTTGGAAAGGCCGCCGTCCGTCGGATGGGACGTTAAGCCGTGGCTCCGTGTGCGGGAGAGCCATACCCTGTGCACGTTAAAGAACACGCTGGATGGCCTTGACGGGAGGCTACCATCTGTCTCCCAACAGCTGTTCCAGTGGGTCCCCTCCCCCAACCTTCTCTGAGCCTTCGGGGTCCATGTGACCTGGCCATTTAGCCCATTGTGTGCAAAAAAGTGCCGCTCAGAGGTAAAACAACAACAACAACAACAACCCTTTTCTCAGGGGTGGGGCAACAAAGCATAGGGGAATTTTTAGAGTCTCTGACACTCCCCATGTCACGATCTTTCATTTGATGCATAGTCCGTTACTTTCGGCCCTCCCATTCCGAAGATATAACGGAACCATCGCTTTCATATTTCTCCTTCTTTGGCGAAAAATATTGTTTTAACCATTAAAAAATGCCAGGTCAATGATTCTCAACGTGGGCATTTTCGTAAATTCCTGTACACTATAAATATTTTTTCAACTGGCTTTGTAAAAAGAATTATTTAATTTTCGGGAAGTGAGAGTTGCAAAAATAATGCTTGCTATTCAGTAATGGAATAATGAACCTAAATACACCGTTCAAAGTGGAAATCGCAACACCAAGAAAAAATGGAAGTAGAGATATGTAAATCGTAGGAGGCTTTGGGTTGGGTTGTTTTACCTCTGAGCGGCACTTTTTTTGCACACCATGGGCTACATGGCCAGGTCACAAGGACCCTAAAGGTTCAGAGGAGGTTGGGGGAGGGGACCCACTGGAACAGCTGTTGGGAGACAGATGGTAGCCTCCCGTCAAGGCCATCCAGCGTGTTCTTTAACGTGCACAGGGTATGGCTCTCCCGCACACGGGGCCACGGCTTAACGTCGCATCCGACGGACGGCGGCCTTTCCAAACCCAGCGGTGTCCCCTACTGACCGTGGGCAGGGCGGGGAATTTTGCGGAGATAAATCTCAACGCTGACCCAGCTGGGACTCGAACCTGGGAACTACAGATTACGAGCCTGGCGCGCTACCGACTGAGCCACCCCCGCCCCTGTTCTTTAACGTGCACAGAGTATGGCTCTCACTGCACACGGACCGCGGCTTAACGTCCCATCCGACGGACGGCGGTCTTTCCAAGGCGATCGGTGTCCTCTACTGACAGTGGGCAGGGCGGGGAGTTTTGCGGAGATAAGTCTCAACGCTGTCCCAGCTGGTACTCGAACCTGGAAACTGCAGATTACGAACCTGGCGCGCTACCGACTGAGCCACCCCCTCACAGCAGGCAATCGGCCATCAGAGACTCACAGCAGGCAATCGGCCATCAGAGATATACAAATGATTCAAGTTTGGCAGCGAATGGACATGTGACACCTACCCGAGCAGTGGATAAATACGGGGCGCCCACGAGCATCATAGCACGACAGACAATGAGGTTGTAGTGCATGCTGGGAAAATGTTCCGAGCATGCCTTGGAGACTCGAGCGAGACACTTATGCACAATTCACGCCTTCTGAGAGAGCTCGGATTGAGCCTTCGAGCGATTGCTGCATGCATGAGGTTCAGTTTGAGCACGGTCTAATGGTGCGTCTCATGCAACATCATGGAGCACCAAATGATACAAAGGACGGGTACGGGACCAGCATGCTGCACCAAAGGTCATGTAGATCGCATGCTCTATAGGAGGGCCGTTCGCAACCCTTTCAACACAGTGGCTGCTGCAGAGTGATTTGCAGACCGCTACGGTACCATGATCTTCACACAAACCATTAGACAATGTTTGCATTATGCAGGAATGAGGGCAAGACATCCAGGTGTTTCAAGTCAGTTTCTACTGGTTTCAAGGGAGTCTCCACTGGTTTCAAGTTAGTTTCTACTGGTTTCAAGTGAGTGTCCACTGGTTCAAGTGAGTCTCCACTGGTTTCAAGTGAGGTAACATTGGACTATTGGAATAGAGGAGAGTGTTGTTCACAGATGAGTCCATATTCTGTTTTGGCAAGCCAGATGGCTGTTTGTGCGCATGGCGTAGGCATCGTCAACAACACGTGGATTTTAGCCACCATACAACTCCCCACTGTGTACAATGGTATGAGGGTGTCATCACATATGATTGCCGGACACCTCTGCTCAACGATTCTGGCACGCTAATGGCGATATGTTACATCGATGACACCTTAATCCTGTGGCCTGACCCTTCCTTACCACCGTACCTGGACTGATAATGCAACAAGACAACGCTACCCCACATTACACGTGCAAAGATGGACAGTCTCCAAGGTGTGGAATTCTCCCATGGCTGCCATATTTCCCGGACTTGTCGCCATTGAGCATGCGTGGGATCTTATGGGTCTCTGCCTTCGCCATCTCCTTCCAGCAGGGAACCTGGTACAGTCGCTCAAAAAAAAGTATCCGAACACTATGGTTGATTACAGAATTCAGGAAAAATATCTGGCAGCGATTTTTTCACAAATTAGTGATCTGGCAACCTTCGTGTCACGAAGGTTGCCAGATTACTAATTTCTAAAAAAACGGTTGCCAGATATTTTTCTTGAATTCTGTAATCAACCATAGTGTTCGGATATTTTTTCATATATATAATGCGTATGAATATATAATGCAATGATTATGGAGCGTGTGCAGTTACCGTTCACAGCAAAATGGAGCGGTTGCGGTTAATGTTCACATCACATTGGATCGTGTGAGCTCACAAAGACCTGGATCATGTGGGCTCACTCACGGAAATATTGAGCGTGTGCAGTTACCGTTCACAGCAAACTGGAGCGTGTGCAGTAACTGCACACGCTCCAGTTTGCTGTGAACGGTAACTGGAGCGTGTACAGTTGCTGTACACGCTCCAGATATTTTTCCTGAATTCTGTAATCACGTGACACGAAGGTTGCCAGATCACTAATTTCTAAAAAAATCGTTGCCAGATATTTTTTCTGAATTCTGCAATCAACCATAGTGTTAGGATACTTTTTTGAGCGACTGTAGGTGGTCATATTATTTTGATACTAGATCGTGTGGGCTCACTCACGGAAATATTGAGCGTGTGCAGTTACCGTTCACAGAAAACTGGAGCGTGTGCAGTAACTGCACACGCTCCAGTTTGCTGTGAACGGTAACTGGAGCGTGTACAGTTGCTGTACACGCTCCAGATATTTTTCCTGAATTCTGTAATCACGTGACACGAAGGTTGCCAGATCACTATTTTCTAAAAACAATCGTTTCCAGATATTTTTTCTGAATTCTGTAATCAACCATAGTGTTCGGATATTTATTTGAGCGAATGTACAGTTCTGTGCCGAATAAAATGCTATTTGGAACGCACTACCGCATGATACCATTTAACCATCTGATTAATGGAATGCCGAGACCTCTACATGCTTGTGTAATGTGTGCCTAATGTGTACTGATGAATCTGCAATAAACGCACATGCCTTGCATTCTCACATTCCGTTTTTTCATCATTTGCATGTCTACCCTCATAGTTTCCGTCCTGTCAGTTTCGGGCATATACATCATTTCCCTCGCGGTGTTGAGATTTCCACTTTGAATAGTGAAGTTGTTACACTAAAGATCAAGTAATGTTTAAACTTTTTCGATTTCAAACATTTATCGTTTTATATATACAGGGTGAATCTGAAAAAGTGGGCAAAACTTTACGGGGTGGTAGAACGCAGCTATACGAGCAATATTCGTCATAGAATGTATGGTCGGAACGCAAGCGGTGAGAAGTTAAAAGGTAGTTTTCCACTGTCACATTTAAAGAATGAACACAAGAAGGAGAGGAGATACTCTGTGCCTCACTTGCATTCCCGTCCGCCGCACCGTACACAAAGTGCATATCCGCCATTTCGTGGTTAGTATAACCAGCCATCCTCTCGGCAATCCACGGTAGAAATGCCGTTGGGTGCGAGGACCGACCCTTTTATACCATTTCCAACGCCACCTAGCGGCTCGCCGTTTGCGTTCCGCCCATACTTTCTATGACGAATATTGCTCGAATAGCTGCGTTCTACCACCCCGTAAAGTTTTGCCCACTTTTTCAGATTCACCCTGTATATTCCAAAATCACTTCCCAATTTGGAGCTAATGTAAAAGTTTGAAAATAAATCTAGTGTAATTTAAAATCATTAACAGTTTAAAGGTTTGAAAGATATGTAAGCAAATTAAAACAAAATTCAGTTCAAAATTTTCTTGGCCGATGTTTCGAGCTGAACAGTTAGAGAACCACTGAGCCAGGTTCAGGAACGAACCCAAGATTTAGTTTTTGGGGGAGATAGATTTTTTTTAGGGGGGGGGGGGGGAGGGGGGAATTCAGTTTTGGGGAGCCTCCGAGAGTTTAGCTTCGAGGGGGGAGCCAGTCTAAGAATAAGACTTAAGTAGGATTTCACAATTACTAAAATGTTTAACCCAGTGATTCCCAACCTTTTCTGGACCATCGCCCCCTTTAGAAGAGAACAAAAATTTCAACGCCCCCTAGTCCATAATAGTTAATTTTATATGAAATATTAAAATATTGTTGCGTATTATTTGTACCTAATTCATCTGTTTATTTATCTATTAAAAATCAAAGCAGAAATTAATAAAACGACAACCAAATGTACAATAAAATTGTTTATTAAAATTTTAAAAATAAACACAGAATCAATAAGAAATAAAAAATAATGAGATAAACACAAAATTAATAATGAATAAAAA
This sequence comes from Ryuthela nishihirai, assembly GCA_038380435.1. NCBI lineage: Eukaryota > Metazoa > Arthropoda > Arachnida > Araneae > Heptathelidae > Ryuthela > Ryuthela nishihirai. Next base: position 67,816 of record JAWZYU010000198.1, on the reverse strand, counting down.
AATTAATGAGATGGTTGAGGTTGGTGGAGTGTTAACAATTTGTTAATGTCGGGTTTCGATTTCGTTAACATCAATCGCAGATCGCCACGTTCAGTGATGTGTAGTCTGTTCCTCTTCTTTGACAGTAAATTAGCTACTGCACTGAATCCGCGCTCAGCCATATAGGACGAAGGTAATGCGATTAAAAACTTCTGTACTATTGCCCATAATCCAGGGTAGAGAACTGGTATTGATTTTTGAAGCCAGAACTCTTGGTATCCATGTTTGAATTTTACTTTGAGTGCTTCGTTAGTCGTGAGTTCTAAGAGTTCCTCTTCCAAATTTGATGATTCTTCAGTATCTGTGTTTGCGAAAGGATATAAAACCCAACTCGGTATATTCATGTTTAAAATATCTTGGAAACGCTCCGTAAAATCAACATGAAGAACTTCCAAGTGTTGGCAGTAAGTAAGTAAATCTTCCGGTTTTGCAGAGACTGCTGATAATGTGGGAAAGTGCTTGTATTCACCTCTACCTAGATTTCGTTTGAATAGAAGAAGTTTTCCCGCAAAAGCAGCTTATGACGTTTTTTGTTTTAATTAAATTCAACTCATCACCTTGCAATTGTAAATTAACTTGATTAAATATTTTAAATAGGTCTGTCAAATAAGCGATGTCATTTTTTGACGTAATCAGGTTTTCGCGCAATTTTTCGTCTCTGTCTTCAAGAAAGTCCAGTACTGAGTCAAATAGATTGAAAAAAACGATTCAGACAAACACCTTTAGAGAGCCAACGTACTTCTGTGTGCAGCAGCAAGCGATTGTAATCTTCATAATTTTCATTACAAAGCTTACCAAATAATCGGTCATTCAATGAATTGCTTCTAATCTTATTGATTGCTTTAATAACGTAATGGAGCGACGTATGCAGACGTTCATTCAAATTTTTTGCAACCAAATGCTGACGATGAATAATACAATGTACAGCGAGTACATTTGGTACTGCTTGTTTCAAATGCGCTATGAAACCCTTATGACGCCCTGTCATTGCTGGAGCACCATCAGTAGCACCAGAAAAAATATTGCAAATAGGAATTTCTTTCTCTTGAAAAAACTTTTGCATGGTATTAAATATAGATTCTCCCTTTGTATCAGATTCCAAATTTTTAGCAAATAATAACTCTTCATGAATTTTTTCTTCTTTTATAAATCGTACGTATGATAAGAGTAGAGCTTCGTTATTTGGTAGAGTTGATTCATCGAGTTGAATGGAAAATTTGCAAGTCTTTAAGTAAATCACATAATGATATTTCAACGTCTTTTGCCATTTCATCTAATCTTCTTTGCACTGAATTATTACTGAGAGGAATTTTTTTGATGATATCTGACGGTGTCTTATGATGATGAACAGTTTTTAATATCTCTTTGACTGCCGGCAAAATTAATTCCTCGCCAATTGTGTGTGGTTTTCCTGCTTTTGCGATTAACAATGAAACGTTATATGAGGCTCGTAGTCCATCATCATCTTGTTTAGCAGACGACGCAAAAAGGTTTGACATAGTTGGCTGTTTCAGATATTGCTTTTCCAGTTCTTGAAAATAGGATAAAACTTTGTTCTTCTTATCAGCATGCATTTTATTTAAATGCTCTTGTAGCCTAGAAGGTTTCATAGCTTCATTTGAAAAAACTTTTCGGCAAATTAAACACATAGGTAAAGATTGGTTTGTAGGAGAGTACGTAAATCCATATTTCAAATACTCAAATACTGTACTACCGGCATTTCTTTTTAGATGTAGATTCAGACATTTTCAAATACAAATTAACTCCTCAACAGATTTATAGATAGAAGTCATTATAAACATTATTTTTATAACTAACACTTATCACTCACGACTATGTATCACGGCGAAGCACAAAAATAATAAAACATTCCTAGAGCTATCGCTTTTATAGATTTGATTTTGTGCACGCATTAACTTGTATGTTTGCGATGCCGGCGCACTTGCTCCGTAAACAAGTCATTTCAAGCTCCCATATTCTTGTCGAAACATGTTAAATTGCATGAACCGCGTGTTTGCCTACCAACTTGCAAGGACTTGTCACCGTCAATCTATTCTAAACTAAAACAAATTAGGTATAGGTATACCTAATGGTAATTTAAAAATGCTTATTAACGCGATAACAATAAGATAATTTACATAGCTAGATAAAATATTTATTCATGAAAACAGGTATTTTCAAAGTATTTTATTATATTAAAAAATAATTATAAAAAAATATTAAATCAGTCGGTAGCGCGCCAGGCTCGTAATCTGTAGTTCCCAGGTTCGAGTCCCAGCTGGATCAGCGTTGAGATTTATCTCCGCAAAATTCTCCGCCCTGCCCACGGTCAGTAGGGGACACCGATGGGCTTGGAAAGGCCGCCGTCCGTCGGATGGGACGTTAAGCCGTGGCCCCCGTGTGCGGGTTGGGTTGTTTTACCTCTGAGCGGCACTTTTTTGCACACCATGGGCTAAATGGCCAGGTCACATGAACCCCGAAGGCTCAGAGAAGGTTGGGGGAGGGGACCCACTGGAACAGCTGTTGGGAGACAGATGGTAGCCTCCCGTCAAGGCCATCCAGCGTGTTCTTTAACGTGCGCAGAGTATGGCTCTCCCGCACACGGGGCCACGGCTTAACGTCCCATCCGACGGACGGCGGCCTTTCCAAGCCCATCGGTGTCCCCTACTGACCGTGGGCAGGGCGGGGAATTTTTGCGGAGATAAATCTCAACGCTGACCCAGCTGGGACTCGAACCTGGGAACTACAGATTACGAGCCTGGCGCGCTACCGACTGAGCCAACCCCGCCCCCCCCCGTGTGCGGGAGAGCCATACCCTGTGCACGTTAAAGAACACGCTGGATGGCCTTGACGGGAGGCTACCATCTGTCTCCCAACAGCTTTTCCAGTGGGTCCCCTCCCCCAACCTTCTCTGAGCCTTCGGGGTCCATGTGACCTGGCCATTTAGCACATGGTGTGCAAAAAAGTGCCGCTCAGAGGTAAAACAACCCAACCCCTCAACCATAGTCCCTTCGTTACGCCCCTGAACCCAACCTAAAGGTTAAGTGAATACAGATTTCAGTAAACTTTATGCAAAATAGAACACAAATAATATTTATTAGCAGTGGTTGTATAGTTATACAGGAACCATTTCCTTTATCTAGGTCCAAGACGATTTGAGGTTGAGGAAGTAAAAAGGGAAAGGCAGAGGAGGAGGTGTGAAAAAAAAAATGAAAGGAAAGAAAATAATGAAGGGATCTTGCTAAAAATACATGACTATTGTATTTTGGGCATATAGTAGCCCCTAATTCGCATAGCAAATATTTTGCTGTTTTATCCTCTCTTTTTACACTTTGTCTTTGAACTTCTATTATGATAGGTATTTGTATATATATATATCTTCTTTCAAAATGCAACTCATATAATCACATTCTTTTGACAGCGAACTTTCGACTGCCAGGTTACAAAGCTTTTTTGTCTTTTTTTTAGTATTGCCCCATTGTTTTTAATTTGGAGAACGAACTTCAATGTTACCAAACGTTGCTCCCAAATGTGGTTCACAGAACTCAGTAATATTTCCAATCGGAAAAATACAAGCCATCATCATCCATTTGTGGTTATTTATAGTCTCTTCTCACACTTTGTCCTTTCTGATAACTCGTCCAAAAGAAACTTAAGGTGAAAAAAAAAAAATCAGTCTTTGATTGCCACTGTCTTGGTTTTAAAGTCTGGTGGTGCGGCAAGTCCGTCTCTTTGCCACACTTCCTTCGCAGTTATTCCTTGGCTTTGAAGCGTCATTTTCATCTCCTTAGCATAGGACTAGGCACTGGGTTGCGGCGAGCAAAAGCTCTTCCATGCAAGTGAAGTTGCAGAGATCAGTTTCTTCATCCGTTACTGTCACCGGAAGAAGAAGATGAATAAGGCCAACAGGGTGATGACGTTCGTGGACATGGAGGGGTGCTGAGCAGATATACTGCTGTGTAAAAGACTGTCACAGTGACCTAAGAAAGAATAGAAGACCAAAGATTAGCATTAGGGATTAAAAATTATCTGAGACTCGTATTTAGATGAATGCCCGTCCCGTGGCCGAGTGGTTAGCGCGCTTGGCTACTGATCTAAGGGACCTGGGTTCGAGCCCCGGGTAAGGCATGAATGTTTGTGTTGTTTTCTGCTGAGGTCCTGCCATCCTCTCAGATCTTCTACTGTGGCATATAAACTGACAGGCTCCTGTCAGACCTCTGTGGCAAGCAGCTGCTTGAGGGGGTATTTATTATTATTTATTTATATCACTCAACAATTTTTTAAGATTAACAATGAGAGCGCAATAAATAAAAATCCCCTCAAGCAGCTGCTTGCTGCTTGAAGGGATTTTTATTTATTGCGCTCTCATTGTTAATCTGAGATCTGACAGGAGCCTATCTGTTTATAGAGAAGATCTGTTACGAGGCGAGACCTCAGCAGAAAGACAAAAACATCCATGCCTTACCGGGGGTCGAAACCAGGTCTCTTTCATCAGTAGCCAAGCACGCTAATCACCACCACGGGGCAGCTAAAGCAATAAGAGTGGTCAGAGATAAATAAATACAGTTCTCGCGTTGACACGATGTTGACATTACATTCGAAACAAAGCTTAGTGAAATATATATATATAATACAAAACTGAAATACAGGTAGATGTGAAAAAAATACTCTATTTTTCTAAAATATTTTTCTGCCTATGGCTGAGTGGTTAGCACGCTTGACTACTGATCTAAGGGACCTGGGTTCGAGTCCCGGGTAAGGCATGGCTGTTTGTGTCGTTTTTCTGCTGAGGTCCTGCCATCCTCTCAGACCTACTACTATGACATATAAACTGACAGGCTCCTGTCAGACATCTGTGGCAAGCAGCTGCTTGAGGGGGTATTTATTATTATTATTTATTTTTATTATAGAAGAGAAGGTGAAATGTCATACTGGGGTGGAAATCCAGTCTCTTTCCCGCCCTCTTTCGCGCTCGATTGAGTCTACTCTAATTTAATTATTTTAATTATAAACTTAAGCCCAAATTTTTTAATTATAAACCTAAGTCGAATTATTTTAATTATATACCTAAGCCCAATTATTTTAATTATAAACTTTAGCTCAATTATTTTAATTTTAAACCTAAGCTCAATTATTTTAAAACTAAACCTAAAAGCATTTATTTTAATTATAAACCTAAGCTTAATTATTTTAAATCTAACCTAAGCTCAATTTTTTAAATCTAAACCTAAGTTTAATTATTTTAAATTTAAACCTAAGAGCATTTATTTTAATTATAAATTTAATTATTTTAAATCTAAACCTTAGCTCATTTTTTTTAAATCTAAACCTAAAAGCATTTATTTGAATTATAACTCTAAGCTGAATTATTTTAAATCTAAACCTAAGCTCAATTATTTTAAATTTAAACCTAAGAGCATTTATTTTAAATCTAAACCTAAGCTAAATTCTATTAAACAATACGTAATTTGCACACCTTTATTGAAATTTTGAGTAAATACTTTCCACAGCAAAGCCTTACCTGCGGCTGAAATGTTAAATGTTATATTTCCTGTAATTCCTGGCACGATAGTTCGACGACACGTATCATGAACTCCGGATAAGTGTGTCATTTTCTCGTTATTCCAATAAACCTGAGAAAGAAAGAAATATGAGAGAGGAATTATAATTCTGCTACAGCTATCATAATTTGCGATCACATATTCAGCATAACTGAAGTGTGAAGAAGATAAGTCTGAAGAAAATTAACATTACTTTTATTAATTATTAATAAATTATTATAATGTACATTGGATCAAAGTCTGCAATAATTTAAGTTCTGAATTCAGAGTTGGGTTGAGTTGTTTTACCTCTGAGCCGCACTTTTTTGCACACCATGGGCTAAATGGCCAGGTCACATGGACCCCGAAGGCTCAGAGAAGTTTGGGGGAGGGGACCCACTGGAACAGCTGTTGGGAGACAGATGGTAGCCTCCCGTCAAGGCCAGGCTACCATCAAGGCCATACTACATTTTCCAGCGAGTTCTTTAACGTGCACAGGGTATGGCTCTCCCGCACACGGGGCTACGGCTTAACGTCCCATCCGACGGACGGCGGCCATTCATCCCGTCAAGGCCATACAACATTTTCCAGCGTGTTCTTTAACGTGCACAGGGTATGGCTCTCCCGCACACGGGGCCACGGCTTAACGTCCCATCCGACGGACGGCGGCCTTTCCAAGCCCATCGGTGTCCCCTACTGACCGTGAGCAGGGCGGGGAATTTTGCGGAGATAAATCTGAACGCTGACCCAGCTGGGACTCGAACCTGGGAACTACAGATTACGAGCCTGGCGCGCTACCGACTGAGCCACCCCCGCCCCTCTGAATTCGGAGTGATATATAATGTCCAGAAGCAAAGTTGTATCGGTTAAATGAATTGAAATGATTTGAATTCTCTTCTGAATTAAATCATATTCTTATTGCGAAATTCTGTGTTATATATTTATAAATTCACATCAGCAAACACGTTTTCTTAAGCGGATATATTTATTATTTATTATTTAATATTATTATTTATTAATATTATAACTGTATTTTATGGGCGAGTATATAATGGTTTCAGATGTTTGGCTTTTGAAAATAATATTTCTTTGCATAACATTAATCAGGAAAAAGAAAAAAAAAAATCTTCTCAGGAGAACAGAGAGCAAGGTTACAAAGACACCAAGACTAAAAACCAGATTAGAGAAAGGCTCTCCCCCAGCCCCTAGATCTGGTCCTGGGTTAAAACGACCCCGAAACCAAAAGTAAAATTAAAGAGTTGTGCCTTTGCCATCCCTGTCTCTAAGAAGCGGACTCGTTCCTAGATCCATTGGGCAGCATATCAGGTCCACTAAAACAAGTCATCACCACCACCTTTGGCGATCGAACCTTGATTCATTGAACAGCAATATCAGGCTCACTGAACAGGCCCTTCGTCTTCGTCATCCATCTCTGAACTCGTTCCTTGATCCACTGTACAGCATATCAGGCCAAGTGAATAGATCATCATCATCGAAACTCGATCCACTGAACAGCATTTCAGGTCCGTTGAACAGGTCATCATTAGTGGGACTCGAAGCTTGTTCATTTACATTTTTCCATTTAATGCATATTTTACACGTTATCAGGGCCACTGAACAAATCATCATCATCTCGAGACTCGAACCTTAATCCATAAACTGCAAATCAGATTCACTGAATAGGTCGTCGTCGTCGTCATCATTTCGGGGCTCGTACCTTGATCCACTGTACAACACATCAGATCTACTGAACAGGCCATCATCATTGAAACTCTAACCTTGATCCACTGATCATCCTACCAGGCCCACTTAACAAATCATCATCATCTAGAGACTCAAACCTTAATCCACCTAACCGCGCATCAGATTCACAGAATAGATCATCATCTCGGGATTCGTACCTTGATCCACTGGACAACACATCTGTTCTACTGAACAGGCCATCATCATTGAAACTAACTTTAATCCACTGATCATCCTATCAGGTCTATCGAACAGGTCATAGTCATCATCGGGACTCGAACCTTAACTCATTGGACTCTGCATCAGTTTTCCTGAACAAGTCATCATCATCCGCTTCGGCCATTGGACTAAACGTCAACAAAAGAGAAACTTTCCTAGCAGCTCTATCTGCGAGGTGTTCTATTTCCGCATGCCGTAACTAAGCACGGAATTGACATTAGGATCAGAATAAACTGTTCCTTAAATATGGAAATTTTTAACGATATTTATGATCAATATGATTCACGTATCGACACTAAATCTTACTTATGCTTCGCAGTCGCATTTTCCTTTATACGCTTTAGCCAACTTTCACTTATTTCTTTCCAGCTGAATGTGAATAATTAATGAAAGTGCTGCCAGACCCTACCTCGGTTCGTCCATTTCTGGGGTTGGGGGTTGAGAGTGGGGGGAGGGGGGGTGCAAAGCTAAGATCTTATTCCATCGCCCGAGACCGCACTTAAACTTCGCATAGACGGATACGGCCGAAAGCACTTCTCTTAATGCTTATGCTCCTCCAGGAATCGTGAAGCTGCATTGCCATACATAACAGCCTCGCATTTGCTGTAAAGGTTTCCATGGAAACGTACCGATCAAACGGTCGTTAGGAAAAAAGTACGAGGGGGCGGGTGAGGAGACGGTGCTGGAAATTGAATCACTTTAAGATCTTGAAAGGTAGAAGATGAAACTTAAAAGATAAAGATGGACGAAATTGCAACTAAATTCTGTTTAAAAGCTTATGCAGTATGAATTTTTATCTTCTGAGTAAAATTGTTAAACGTGTGTGGTTCTGATAACTCTGATAGGTACTTTTGTTTCTGCTTGGGGAAGGAGACGGGTTATTCAATCACCCCAAAGTTAATAAAACTTCTAGGCCTGAAAGAAGTCTCCTATTTATCGCCAATAAACTGGCTAGAGAATTTTGTTCTTCTACTCTGGGTGCTAATAAACTCTCCCAGAGTTTGTTCACCAATCAAATACACCAAATTTAATAGGTGTTATGGTGGGTGAAAAAGATTCACTGGTGGGATTTCCAAAGGTCATGGTCGGTAAATATGATTCATTTAGCAGCTTATTATGGGGCAGAGTATGTGCAAAAAGATTCATTGAACAGGTTATTAGGGCCAGAGTGGTTGAATGAAATCCACCGCATAATTATGTTCTAGGAATGGTGAATAAGATCCATTGAATAGTTATTTGGGGATGAGCAAGACCACTGAACAGTTTATTAGGTTCAAGGTAGATAAATGTTGGGTGAAAAAAATCCCCGATGGATAGGTTATTAGGTGTCAAGGTTGTTAAAAAAGATCCCCTGCACAGTTAATTAGTGGCCAGGATGAGTGAAAAAGATCTTCTTGACAGTTTGTTAGGACCAAGGGTGAATGAATAAGATCTATTACACAGCTGCAGCACATTAGCTTTTAAACAGAATTTAGTTGCAATTTCGTGTAACTTTATCTTTTAAGTTTCATCTTCTACCTTTCAAGATCTTAAGGTGATTCAATTTCCAGCACCGTCAGCATATCAGGGGCTTGAAGGGCGAACAAGATCTGCCGAGCAGATTATTAGGAACTAGGGTGAGTGAACAAGATCTGCTGCACAATTAATTAGGGCCAGAATGAGTGAGTAAGATCTTCTGGACAGTTCATTAGGAGACAGGGTGAGTAAACAAGATCTAATGTACAGTTAATTAGGAGAAGGTGAGTGAACAAGCTCTATTGTACAGTTAATTAGGGTCCAGAATGGGTGAGCAAGATCTGAGGAACAGATAATTAGGAGCCAGGATGAGTGAACAGATCTAATGTAGAGTTAATTAGGAGCAGAGGGTGAGTGAAGAAGCTCTACTGTACAGTTAATTAGGGTCCAGAATGGATGAGCAAGATATTCTCTGGACAGTTTATTAGGAGCCAGGGTGAGTGAACAAGATCTAATGTACAGTTAATTAGGAGCAGAGGGTGAGTGAACAAGCTCTACTGTACAGTTAATTAGGGTCCAGAATGGATGAGCAAGATCTGCAGAACAGATAATTAGGAGCCAGGGTGAGTGAACAGATCTAATGTAGAGTTTATTAGGAGCAGAGGGTGAGTGAACAAGCTCTACTGTACAGTTAATTAGGGTCCAGAATGGGTGAACAAGTTCTGCAGAACAGATTATTAGGAGCCAGAGTGAGTGAACAAGATCTAATGTCAGTTAATTAGTAGCAGAGGGTGAGTGAACAAGATGTACTGTACAGTTAATTAGGGTCCAGAATGGGTGAACAAGATCTGTGGAACAGATTATTAAGAGCAAGAGTGAGTGGACAAGATCTGCTGCACAATTAATTAGGGGCCAGAATGAGTGAGCAAGATATTCTCTGGACAGTTTATTAGGAGCCAGGGTGAGTGAACAAGATCTAATGTACAGTTAATTAGGAGCAGAGGGTGAGTGAACAAGCTCTACTGTACAGTTAATTAGGGTCCAGAATGGATGAGCAAGATCTGCAGAACAGATAATTAGGAGCCAGGGTGAGTGAACAGATCTAATGTAGAGTTTATTAGGAGCAGAGGGTGAGTGAACAAGCTCTACTGTACAGTTAATTAGGGTCCAGAATGGGTGAACAAGTTCTGCGGAACAGATTATTAGGAGCCAGAGTGAGTGAACAAGATCTAATGTCAGTTAATTAGTAGCAGAGGGTGAGTGAACAAGATGTACTGTACAGTTAATTAGGGTCCAGAATGGGTGAACAAGATCTGTGGAACAGATTATTAAGAGCAAGAGTGAGTGGACAAGATCTGCTGCACAATTAATTAGGGGCCAGAATGAGTGAGCAAGATATTCTCTGGACAGTTTATTAGGAGCCAGGGTGAGTGAACAGGATCTAATGTACAGTTAATTAGGAGCAGAGGGTGAGTGAACAAGCTCTACTGTACAGTTAATTAGGGTCCAGAATGGATGAGCAAGATCTGCGGAACAGAAATTAGGAGCCAGGGTGAGTGAACAGATCTAATGTAGAGTTAATTAGGATCAGAGGGTGAGTGAAGAAGCTCTACTGTACAGTTAATTAGGGTCCAGAATGGATGAGCAAGATCTGCAGAACAGATAATTAGGAGCCAGGGTGAGTGAACAGATCTAATGTAGAGTTAATTAGGAGCAGAGGATGAGTGAAGAAGCTCCACTGTACAGTTAATTAGGGTCCAGAATGGATGAGCAAGATCTGCGGAACAGATAATTAGGAGCCAGGGTGAGTGAACAGATCTAATGTAGAGTTAATTAGGAGCAGAGGGTGAGTTAAGAAGCTCTACTGTACAGTTAATTAGGGTCCAGAATGGATGAGCAAGATCTGCGGAACAGATAATTAGGAGCAAGAGTGAGTGAACAAGATCTGCTGCACAGTTAATTAGGGGCCAGAATGAGTGAGCAAGATCTTCTGGACAGTTTATTAGGAGTCAGAATGAGATTAGGAACAAGGTTTAATGTATAGCTAATTAGGGGTTAGGGTGAGTGAAAAAGCTCTACTATACAGTTAAATAGGGTCCTGCCCAGAACTGAATTCTCAATTCCCGGACTGGATAATACCTTCCGAAAATAAATTCTGGACCATTTTCTTTACCCCAAGTGTAAATTAAGATACCTTTGCGAAGAAAATTTTTACATTCAAATCATGTTTGATGCATATACACTACCCTACCGAAATATTAGAGATTTTTCCATGTTAAGGCAATGAAAAATCTAATTTAGGAAATATGAATTTAGTGGAAAAAAGTGACTGAGAAGAAATTAAACACCATAATCAAATCTATTTAAATCTCGATTTTAAACAATATTTGTTCAGTATTTAGAGTTATAGAAGCTAGAATATCTCAGGATAAATTATCCTGTTTTATAAAAAATGACATTCAAAGTTGTCTAACGCTGAAATAATCATTACGCTAATTTACAAAATGTAGATTAATTTTATTAAATGGTTTGAAACTGAAATTAATATTGTTGAAAATCGGGATTTAAAAAAGATTTCAATTTCTATTGTTATCTCCAATTATATTTTTCCATTAAATGAATATTTTAGACGAAATTAAACTTCCAAATTAGATTCCCATTGACATAACGTGGAAATTCTGTAGTATTATTGAAATATCAGGAGGAGTGACTAAGCCCCCCCTTTTTTTAGCCCTATCAGGACCATAAGGTCTCTAAGAGTAAATATTAGTATGTAACTGTTTATTTTAGTTTGTTTAGACGTAAAATAAATAAAAATCATAAGAAAAATACATAACAATGTGTAGTTTTTTTTGGAATTTTATGGGAAATATTTTTCCCAATGGACTATAAAGGTAACACAAATTATAGTTAGGCTTATTATGCAATGTCTTTTATTTATTGGTTTATTAGAACAAAATGTTAACTAAAATAATACAAAATTATGAACTAAAATTACTATACAAAATGATGTGCTAATTATGATATTCTTCGAAGCAATTTCTTTTGGTAGTGAGGCAAAGATGGACATTGCACATAGTACATTTATTATGCGTCCTGAGAGTTCTGTTTTTGTTTTCTAAACGTTCCCGTTTACGTAATTGCGTTCGGCATACGTTCTATTTTGACATTCTGTATAAAAAATGCAGATAAGGTTATAATTAAATACGACAATCACCAATTTTGAAATGGGAAAAATGTTTCCCTTGGTCGTGAAAGGGTTAACAATGGCACTCGATGTGGGTGTCAAAGATGATGTGACTAAGCCCCCCCCCACCTTCTTTTAACAGTTAGAGCTTATTTATCTGATTTGAACAGTCCTTACCTGATTAAAAGATACTATAAGACTACATTTGCCTTGCTATTTTCATTTCCGAAACATTTTGCACTTAAGTGTAAATGATGGAATACCGTTCTTTCAATTTTTTAAATATTTTTTTCTCAGTTAAGAAAAAGTTTACTTACAAAACAATATTTGCTTTTGGTATTTCTTAGTCCTGTTATTAAATAACTTCTACCATTTTCTTCCCAGTTGCCATGGCAATGGAAACCTAGAAGACAAAAAATAATATTTAAAAAACAGATGGAAATTTAAAACAAGAACAATGAAAGGAAAAAAATGTTTTCGAACTTAATTTTTATTCATTCGAAGTCATTTTAAGAATAATCGTAGATCGTGTATGGATATACGATGTTCTAGGTCAGACGTCGGCAACCTTTTTTGGCTGCGGGTCAAAATCAACCAAAATGTGACTATTATGAAGACAGTTCGGGTCAATGGGAATTTTCATTTTAAAACAGTCCGTTAGTGAATAATAAGATAAATTTTATTGAGAAAACTATTACAATGTGCTTTTAAACTCAAAACATAAAAAAGATTATAATTCTAATTATTATAAAAACAAATATAATTGTCAAGTTTTAGTTCATTAATAATTTATGAACTTTATTTATAAGCGTTCTCTTCGTTATCAATGGCTCCCCTGATGCTGAATTTGTGACGTCAATTTAGTCAAGTCTGGTTCATACTTAGTCACCTTAAGACGAATACAAGTGTCTGAATTTTCGGTACTTAATCTGCTTAAAATAAATTTCTTGTGTGAAAATATTTGTTCACATTTATAAGTAGAACCGAAGGCGGACAAAATGGCAAAGCCAATTTTTTTCAAAGATGAAAACTTCGTAGGAAGTGATGCCCAACCAGATGATATCATGAGAAGATGATTATCATCCGTGTTTTCTAAATCTTTCCGCAATGTCTTGAATTTGTCCGTCCACAACGTTGAACTTTTAAAATCAATTATTTCTAAACTTAAATTGTCAATTTTAAGATATTCAAAATACTGCAAATCTAAAACATTTTCCTCTATTTCGTCGGGCTTTATTATAAATGTAAACATTTCGCCGTGCTTCTTAAAACTTTGAAATCTACTTTCAAATTAAGTTTTAATCTTCAAAATACAACTTTCGAACATATTTAGATTGCTTTCATCGATATTTTCTTTCTCATGTTGGCTTTTTAGTAAGGGAAAGAAAAGAAATATTTTTATGTCAGTTTCAAATAATATTAATCTCGAACAAAAACTCTTCCATTCCTCGTACATTTTCAAAATTGTGTGGTTATTTCCTTGGAGTCGTACGTTGAAATCATTATAATAGTTCATTATGTCTGTTAAGAACAAAGGTCTTAAAAACCATTGTTTATCATTGAGCTCGAGATCATTTTCACTGATTTCGTAAAGAAATATTTGTATATCATCAAAGCACTCTACAAATCTATTAAGAACTTTGCCTCGACTTAACCATCGTACTTCAGCATGTAACAGAAAATCTCCCCATTTCGATTCAATTTCCTCCAAAAAAGCTTTGAAGCGCCTGTGTGTTAATGCAGATCGTGCTACTATTATGTTTACGATCTTAACACCCTTTTCCATTACATCCTTAAGTTGTAGCGTAGATGCCTTTGCAAATAAATTTTCTTCATATATGATACAATGGAATGATAAAAGTGAGCGGCCAAGTTCATTTTCCATTAGTTTTACAAATCCAACATTTTTTTTTTCCCTCTCATAGCTAGGGGCGGGGGTGGCTCAGTCGGTAGCGCGCCAGGCTCGTAATCTGTAGTTCCCAGGTTCGAGTCCCAGCTGGGTCAGCGTTGAGATTTATCTCCGCAAAAATTCCCCGCCCTGCCCACGGTCAGTAGGGGACACCGATGGGCTTCGAAAGGCCGCCGTCCGTCGGATGGGACGTTAAGCCGTGGCCCCGTGTGCGGGAGAGCCATACCCTATGCACGTTAAAGAACACGCTGGATGGCCTTGACGGGAGGCTACCATCTGTCTCCCAACAGCTGTTCCAGTGGGTCCCCTCCCCCAACCTTCTCTGAGCCTTCGGGGTCCATGTGACCTGATCATTTAGCCCATGGTGTGCAAAAAAGTGCCGCTCAGAGGTAAAACAACCAACCTCTCATAGCTGGAGCACCATCATTATGGAAAATAATTTACTTTTTAAATCCAATATTTTCCCATTTTTGAAATTTGTAAACTCTTGTACTTGATGGAAAATACGAATGCCTTTGGTCGTGTCATTCATTGAAGCAAGAACGCATAGTTCTTCATTAACGTTCGAACTATTTATTGATGCAAATCTAATAATAATTGCCAGCCTAGCCATAATATTTACATCTGTACTTTCATCGAGTGCAATGCTAATTACGTCACTAGTTAACAAATCATTTTTGACCTGTGCGTCAATATTTTTTGCCATATCTTCAATGCGACGCTGAACTGTTCTGGCCGACAATGGCATTTCTTTAATTCTCTCAATTATTTGTGTTTTATTTGAGAAGTCATTGAATAAGCGTTCGGAACAATTTATGAATGTGTTTTTCAAAAATTCGCCGTCTGTAAACGGTTTTCCGTTGGTACCAATACTAAGAGCTGCAATAAAGCTGGCAGATGTAGCGTAATAGTGGCTGGTAACAAATCTCTTCAAAAATTTATTTTGTTTACCGTAATTTAATACACGTTTAGCAATGTATTCATATTTTTCATCATTTGGCATTTCACTCACATCTTTATGTTTCGAAGAAAAGGTCCTGGCGGTAATTATATCTGTACATAAAGTACATATCAATTTGTCACCATTTTCCATACATCCATACTTTTCAGTCCACACATCTTGAAATAATCTCTTTTTTGCTTTTTGTTTGTCCATGGTAATAAAAATAATAATTATTTCTCTTAAGTAACTGTTCTCGCGCTTCTGAACTACTGTTTATTCACGTTAAAGACGAAGTAAACGTAGACAAAAGTAGATGTGTGATCAGCAGGTGGGCAGGGCTCCTATTGGTCGGCTGCAGGTGGCACGCAGTCAGAGAGCCCAGCCGACGAATAGGAGCCCTGATCACACATCTACTCTTGTTTACATCTACTTCGTCTTTAACGTGAATAAACGAACGAAACGCTCGTCTAGTAAAGATGAGATTCGTTCGGACAATGTCGCTATATTCCGCCTATGTTCATTTCTGCAACTTTGTAATCAAACCAAAATGCTAATCTTATTATTTATACTTTCTCAAAGTGTTTGTTTCATGTTTATGTTTTATAATTAATTGCCGACGCCTGTTCTAGGTGAAGCATTACCCATTACCATCTTCATCTGAGAATATGCCCAGCGGGCATAAGTAAAAACATATAACAAGTAAACCACCCGTGATAGGGGCCCCTAGAGGCTAACATATAACACAAACTAAAAATAGCATGTATCATGCACAAGACCTAAAACGAGTAGCTTTCCTCAGAGAAAGCCATCATTTTAAGCCTCTTACACTTATTAAGAACATTATAATCATAATTAAGCATAAAAATGAAAAAAAAATCTCATAAGGATTATTTCTAACAGCCTCAAAAAACCTTTTTGAGATGCATTTAATATGAGTATATACGTGGTCGATGCCGAAGTTATTTTTATTCTTTTTTATGAAGTTGTCTGTTAGTAACAAACCAAGGTGCATCGACCGCAGATCTCAATATTTTGTTTTGCAAGACCTGAATCTTGCGTATATTCATGGAAGTGGTATTCGCCCAAATAGGAGAAGCATAAGTTATTATCGGACGAATGACCATGTTGTACAATAATAATTTATGGTCAGACATCAAAATAGCATTTCTCCGAAGGAGAGGTCCTAGTTGATATCTCACTGCATTGACTTTAGTGATAATATCATGGGTTGGGTTGTTTTACCTCTGAGCGGCACGTTTTTGCACACCATGGGCTAAATGGCCAGGTCACATGAACCCCGAAGGCTCAGAGAAGGTTGGGGGAGGGGACCCACTGGAACAGCTGTTGGGAGACAGATGGTAGCCTCCTGTCAAGGCCATCCAGCGTGTTATTTAACGTGCACAGGGTATGGCTCTCCCGCACACGGGGCCACGGCTTAACGTCCCATCCGACGGACGGCGGCCTTTCCAAGCCCATCGGTGTCCCCTACTGACCGTGGACAGGGCGGGGAATTTTGCGGAGATAAATCTCAACGCTGACCCAGCTGGGACACGAACCTGGGAACTACAGATTACGAGCCTGGCGCGCTACCGACTAAGCCACCCCCGCCCCATGCAGGGAGAGAAAACTGTCCAATCTGGTCAGAATGATTCGCTCAAACAGCTTGTCCAAGCAAGAGAGCAAGCTGATTGGGCGATAACTCAGATGAAATGTTGGTCCTTTCCTGGCTTGTGGATAAGCTGAACAATGGCATTTTTCCAAATATCAGGAAAAGTGTGGTTTTTAAAAAGCATGTTAAAAATAGAACAAAGATGTGTTATGGCTTTCTTGGGATGATGTCTCAACATCCTGTTCGATATCTTGTCAGGACCAGTAACTTTATTTAAGCTTCTTGATAGCCTGAATCAATTCCAGAAAGGTAAATAAAATTTTTTTATCTTTGTGTCTTATGAAAACATATAAGTTCATCCTGTACAGTCGCTCAAAAAAGTATCCGAACATTATGGCTGATTACAGAATTCAGAAAAAGTATCTGGCAACGATTTTTTTTTTTAGGAATTAGTGATCTGGCAACCTTCATGTCACGTGATTACAGAATCAGGAAAAATATCTGGAGTGTGTACAGCAACTGTACACGCTCCAGTTACCGTTCACAGCAAACTGGAGCGTGTGCAGTTACTGCACACTCCAGTTTGCTGTGAACGGTAACACGCTCAATATTTCTGCACACGCTCAATATTTCCGTGAGTGAGCCCACACAATCCAGGTCTTTGTGAGCTCACACGATCCTATGTGCTGTGAACATTAACCGCAACCGCTCCAGTTTGCTGTGAACGGTAACTGCACACGCTCCATATTCTTTGCAATATATATTCATACGCATTACATATATTAAAAAGTATCCGAACACTATGGTTGATTACAGAATTCAGAAAAAATATCTGGCAACGATTTTTATTTAGAAATCAGTAATCTGGCAACCTTCGTGTCACGTGATTACAGAATTCAGGAAAAATATCTGGAGCGTGTACAGCAACTGTACACGCTCCAGTTACCGTTCACAGCCAACTGGAGCGTGTGCAGTTACTGCACACGCTCCAGTTCGCTGTGAACGGTAACTGCACACGCTCAATATTTCCGTGAGTGAGCCCACACGATCTAGTATCAAAATAACATGACCACCTACAATCGCTCAAAAAAGTATCCGAACACTATGGTTGATTACAGAATTCAGGAAAAATATCTGGCAACGATTTTTTTTTTTAAATTAGTCACGTGACACGAAATTGCCAGATTACTAATTTCTAAAAAAAATCGTTGGCAGATATTTTTTCTGAATTCTGTAATCAACCATAGTGTTCGGATACTTTTTCGAGCGACTGTTACCTCCTCGCAGGTTTCATGGTCGAAATGGTCAAATTTCTCTTGAAATTGTAAGCTCAAGAACATCTACAAATGCCTCCGATTTATCTTCTTCACTATAACACATCCCTGATTCCCCATGAGTGGGAGGATAATTCAAGTGAGGGTTTTTCAGTACTCTCACCATCTTTCAAATGGAGTTATCATATGTAGAGAGTGAAGAGACCTTTTCATTCCAGGAGTTACTTCTATGTTCCTGGAGTTTTTGTCTCACCTCTGTCTTGAGGAAGTAATAAAGCTCTTTATCAGATTTATTCCGAGTTCTTTGCCATGCATATCGGGCTGTTTTTCTCTTTCAAGGGGGCGGGGGTGGCTCAGTCGGTAGCGCGCCAGACTCGTAATCTGTAGTTCCCAGTTTCGAGTCCCAGCTGGGTCAGCGTTGAGATTTATCTCCGCAAAATTCCCCGCCCTGCCCACGGTCAGTAGGGGACACCGATGGGCTTGGAAAGGACGCAGTCCGTCGGATGGGACGTTAAGCCCTGGCCCCGTGTGTGGGAGAGCCATACCCTGTGCACGTTAAAGAACACGCTGGATGGCCTTGACGGGAGGCTACCATCTGTCTCCCAACAGCTGTTCCAGTGGGTCCCCTCCCCCAACCTTCTCTGAGCCTTCGGGGTCCATGTGACCTGGCCATTTACCCCATGGTGTGCAAAAAAGTGCCGCTCAGAGGTAAAACAACCCAACCCAACTTCTCTTTCAAGAGACAAGAGAGATGCGATCGAAGAATGTAAAAATCTTTCTTGGATGTTATTTCAGTACTGGCTTCAATTCTTGAGTCATGCAACCGATTAGTGAAGTTCGAAATGGAATCATTAATAGATCTGAATGTAAGAGGTGAGCAAGATCCAGAAATTTTATTATTGACAGTAACCTTGTAGAATTACCAATTTGTAAGGCTTCGTGATTCTGTGGTAAAAGTTATAGACAGAAATGAAGTCGAACAAATTGACAATTCATCTGAATTTAGCTCATTCAGAACACAAAGTTCATAGAATGGTAGAAAATTGCCAAAGACGACCATATCCAAAACAACTGGTTTGCGCATTTTAAGAATAAAATCATTTATAATTATTAAACTGTAGAACAATTTATAAATCGAAAGCTATGAAGTGACACTTAACATTAATATTTAATTTAGAGGAAGGACTGCCTTCAGCTGAATGACCGCTGAAATATCAGAGCACCTAACAATTTTCTTTTAAATTTGATTTCGATGTTGGCTTTATAACTTTCAACAATAGAAGCTTTGGGTTGGATTGTTTTACCTCTGAGCGGCACTTTTTTGCACACAATGAGCTGAATGGCCAGGTCACAAGGACCCCGAAGGCTCAGCGAAGGTTGGGGGATGGGACCCACTGGAACAGCTGTTGGAAGACAGATTGTAGTCCACGTCAAGGCCATCCAGTGTGTTCTTTAACGTGCACAGGATATGGTTCTCTCCCATACACTGGTCCACGGATTAACGTCCCATCCGACGGACGGCGGCCTTTCCAAACCCATCGGTGTTCCCTACTGACCGTGAGTAGGGCGGGGACCTTCGCTTTTACGGAGATAAGTCTCAACGCTGACCCAGCTGGGACTCGAACTGGGAACTACAGATTACGAGCCTGGCGCGCTACCGACTGAGCCATCCCGCCCCATTTATCCTGTTGTAGTGTTAACCATACGCCCCCAACAACAGATTATCATCATCATCAAACAAAAATAAATGTTTCCTTTGGAAATGTTCGAGTCTTTCGATCCTCTCCTCCAGATGGCAAGGTTGGATATCGCCAAGAAGCTGATGACATTTATGTTACAAAACCTCGAAAGAAAAAAAAAATTCTTATATCCTGTGGAAAAGATTCGCATCATTTAAAAATTTGATTATTTCATTGTAGCAAATTTTACGCTTAGTCAGATCTTCTTGTCCAAGTAAACTATGCAGACTTAATTCAAAGATGTTTTCTGTTTGTAATCTTGCAATTAGGTTGTTTTTCTGGATAGATTAAGCAGTACAGTCGATCAAAAAAAGTATCTAAACACTATGGTTGATTACAGAATTCAGAAAAAATATCTGGAACGATTTTTTTTAGAAATTAGTGATCTGGCAACCTTCGTGTCACGTGATTACAGAATTCAGGAAAAATATCTGGAGCGTGTACAGCAACTGTACACGCTCCAGTTACCGTTCACAGCAAACTGGAGCGTGTGCATTACTGCACACGCTCCAGTTTGCTGTGAACGGTAACTGCACACGCTCAATATTTCCGTGAGTGAGCCCACATGATCTAGTATCAAAATAATATGACCACCTACAGTCGCTCAAAAAAGTATCCGAACTCTATGGTTGATTACAGAATTCAGAAAAAATATGTGGCAACGAATTTTTTAGAAATTAGTGATCTGGCAACCTTCGTGTCTTCGTGTTATGCAAAAATGCAGCTGAGTATAAAATTATCTCAATTCTGCTGAGGTCCTGCCATCCTCTCAGACCTTCTACTATGGCATATAAACTGACAGGCTCCTGTCAGACCTCTGTGGCAAGCAGCTGCTTGAGAGGGTATTTATTTTTTAATCAGATCTATCTAAATTTAGATTTTTTTAACAATCATCTTTCAATGTTTAAACAGGTATGGGAATTTATATATTCAAAGCAGAAATGTGTTGTAAGATATTTACAAACAATTAAATGAATATTGAAGGAATTCTTCATAAACACTTTTTAAATATGTAGCTATTTGTGAAATGGTTTCAAATAATACTTCTTGTTTCAATTTGAAATAGGGGCGGGGGTGGCTCAGTCGGTAGTGCACCAGGCTGGTAATCTGCAGTTCCCAGGTTCGAGTCCCAGCTGGGTCAGCGTTGAGATTTATCTCCCCGCCCTGCCCACGGTCAGTAGGGGACACCGATGGGCTTGGTAAAGGCCACCGTCCGTCGGATGGGACGTTAAGCCGTGGCCCCATGTGCGGGAGAGCCATACCCTGTGCACGTTAAAGAACACGCTGGATGGCCTTGACGGGAGGCTACCATCTGTCTCCCAACAGCTGTTCCAGTGGGTCCCCTCCCCCAACCTTCGGGGTCCATGTGACCTGGCCATTTAGCCCATGGTGTGCAAAAAAGTGCCGCTCAGAGGTAAAACAACCCAACCCAATTTGAAATAACTTTAAAGGTAAATTCTTTTGTCCGAGGTTACTTAGGAGCGCTCTGATTGGCCAAAATTGGCGACTGCCTGATTTTGTAAGTAATTCATTATGCGGAAAATATACATTATGCTAGTCCATGAGTGGGCGTATCGGAGATAATTCGTCAAGCGAAAATTCGTTATCCGAGGATTTCCACTGCATATACATTTTTCAGAATTTAATTTTGAATTTCTACTGTTAGAGGACATTAAAAATTATTCTCTTTGAAACCGAGCATTCCATATTCGCCAGGGGTGACATATTCTTCTACTTGTTACTTCTTCACTTCGTATTGGGTTGGGTTGTTTTACCTATGAGCTGTACTTTTTTGCACACCATGGGTTAAGCCACCGGGCCAGGTCATAAGGACCCCGAAGACTCAGAGAAGGTTGGGGGAGGGGACCCATTGAAACAGCTGTTGGGAGACAGATGGTAGCCTCCCGTCAAGACCATCCAGCGTGTTCTTTAACATTGGGATGTTTTACCTCTGAGCGGCACTTTTTTGCACACCATGGGCTAAATGGTCAGGTCATAAGGACCCCGAAGACTCAGAGAAGGGTGGGGGAGGGGACCCATTGGAACAGCTGTTGGGAGACAGATCGTAGCCTCCCGTCAAGACCATCCAGTGTGTTCTTTAAAGTATCCCGCACACGGAACGACGGCATAACGTCCCATCTGACGGACGGAGGCCTTTCCAAGCCAACCGGTCCCCCCCTATTGACCGATGGCAATGCGGGGAGTTTTGCGGAGATAAATCTCAAACGTTGGCCCAGATGGGACTCGAACCTGGGAACTGCAGATTACGAGACTGACGCGCTATCGATTGAGCCATCCTCCCCCCGCCCCACTTCAGATTGGAAACTAAGCTCCAAAGTTAACAAACTCTGCAAAAGAAACACTTACTTTTGACGTCTTTGAAGGAAGCACAACTGGTAAGAAACTCGATGGAGTCGTGGGAGCGGCAGCCGACCACCATGGCCGCTGTGTCCCTGCACAACTCTGGCCGAAGCGTTACTCTTCCGGCTTGGACCCGCAAACCGTTGGTTTCAACAAGCTGTGGACAACGGGCAGCCGCAGGAGATGGTGCTGCAAGAGAAGCGCAGGAGCAAACATTGAGTTAAAAGAAATGATCATCACTTCAGCTAAATCAATGCACGAAATAGTTTACAATTCAGTGGCATCTTTTAGGATGGGAGAATGAGGAACAGGATGCACTGGTTTCCATATATTAAGGGTTGGATTGTTTTACCTCTGAGCGGCACTTTTTTGCACACAATGGGCTAAATGGCCAGGTCACATGGACCCCGAAGGCTCAGAGAAAGTTGGGGGAGGGGACCCACTGGAACAGCTGTTGGGACACAGATGGTAGCCCCCCGTCAAGGCCATCCAGCGTGTTCTTTAACGTGCACAGGGTATAGCTCTCCCGCACACGGAGCCACGGCTTAACGTCCCATCCGACGGACGGCGGTCTTTCCAAGCCCATCGGTGTCCCCTACTGACCGTGGGCAGGGCGGGGAATTTTGCGGAGATAAATCTCAACGCTGACCGAGCTGGGACTCGAACCTGGGAACTGCCATATATTAAGGGATAACACTTTGTTAAGTCAATGGGAAACTAACGTCGAAGCTGTATAACATCTAAAATAAGTTGTTTTGAAAAATGTGATGGCAGATAAAGATCTCAATCAAATACATCAATATCGCGATTGTCAACAATATTCGTGCAGCATTTAATGAGTTATGGATGTTTGGATGTTTAACAACAGCAATGCCGTCTTAAGAAAGCTGCATATATATCGAATAATGTATCTAGAATTTAGAAAACCTAATACTTTAAAGTAGTGGTTCTCAATCTTTTACGCTTCACGTACCCCCTGGAAATATGTATGCAACTGGCGTACCCCTTGTATAAAAATAAATAAAATAAATACCCCCTCAAGCAGCTGCTTGCGCCGAAGGTCTGACAGGAGCCTGTCAGTTTATATGCCATAGTAGAAGGTCTGAGAAGATGGCAGTCCCTCAGCAGAAAAACGACACAAACAGCCATGCCTTACCCAGGGCTCGAACCCAGGTCCCTTAGATCAGTAGCCAAGCGCGCTACCCCTTGTATAGATAGATAAAACTATAGTTATAGTATAATAATGGGAATAAAATAAAACTTATGTATTGTTACTAGACCTAGCGACGTTTGAGCTCTCATGGCGTACCCCAAAAAATTTTACCGCGTTCTCCCAAAGGGGTACAGTTGCTCAAAAAATTATCCGAACGCTGTGGTTGATTACAGAATTAAAAAAAAATATCTGGGAACGATTATTTTTTTAGAAATTAGTGCTCTGGCAACCTTCGTGTCACGTGACACGAAGGTTGCTAGATCACTAATTTCTAAAAAAATCGATGCAAATATTTTTTCTGAATTCTGTAATCAACCATAGAGTTCGGATACTTTTTTGAACGACTGTACGCCGTACACCACGTTGAGAACCCCTGCTTTAAAGAAAAAGGAAACCTGTTGGAATCTGCGAAATTGAGAATATAAATTATTTATTCCACGACTAAAAAGAAAATTTCACATACACATTTTACGTTTTATGGACCGAGAATCTATAATTCATTGCTCATAAATATAAGAATGCAAAAATATATAAAAAATGGTTTAGAATGGCAAAAGATATAAACTGACAGGCTCCTGTCAGACCTCTGTGGCAAGCAGCTGCTTGAAGGGGTATTTATTTTTATTTTTAAAGATATATATTATGGAAACAGAGGATATAGAATTACTACTAAATATAATTAAATGATAAGTAAAAGCAGTGGAAGAGAATGCTAAAAAAATGTAAAAAAATAGTGATAATCAGAGTAAATGTTTTGTTTCTTTGTACGTGTTTTTTTTTTGAGTTTAGAAATTTTTGTTTTCATGCAAAAATGGATTATAAACGAATAAATTGTTGCAGGACGGAAAGAGTATGAGGTCTCATTTGTACCTGCCAATATGGATATACAATATCTCTAAGAATGGACAGTCGCTCAAAAAAGTATCCGAACGTTATGGTTGATTACAGAATTCAGAAAAAATATCTGGCAACGATTTTTTTAGAAAATAGTGATCTGGCAACCTTCGTGTCACGTGATTATAGAATTCAGGAAAAATATCTGGAGCGTGTACAGCAACTGTACACGCTCCAGTTACCGTTCACAGCAACTCCAGTTTGCTGTGAACGGCAACTGCACACGCTCAATATTTCCGTGAGTGAGCCCACACGATTTAGTATCAAAATAATATGACCACCTACAGTCGTTCAAAAAAGTATCCGAACACTACGGTTGATTACAGAATTCAGAAAAAATATCTGGCAACGTTTTTTTAGAAATTATCGATCTGGTAACCTTCGTGTCACGTGACACGAAGGTTGCCAGATTACTAATTTCTAAAAAATGATTGCCAGATATTTTTCCTGACTTCTGTAATTAGCCATAGCGTTCGGATGCTTTTTTGAGCGACTGTACATGTATCGTAGTTTTGTTGTTGTTAAAGTTTTTGTATGTTCAAAACGTTCAATAAAAGTGAAATTACACAAAACTGCTGAAAAGTGAAAGAATTCTTTACACGAACTTCTAACACACTTATTTCATTAAACACATTCTCATATAATACTTATTAATAAATATAAATAAATACCCCCTCAAGCAGCTGCTTGCCACAGAGGTCTGACAGGAGCCTGTCAGTTTATATGCCATAGTAGAAGGTCTGAGAGGATGGCAGGACCTCAGCAGAAAACAACACGAACATCCATGCCTTACCCGGGGCTCGAACCCAGGTCCCGTAGATCAGTAGCCAAACGCGCTAACCACTCGGCCACGGGACGGCTTAATACTTATTACTAAGTTTTAATTCTAAGTTTTAATTCTGAAGCCAATTTTTGTGACTGGCATTGTTATCGCTAAATATTCAAACTTCCATAACTCATTAAATACTTAACGAATATTATTAAAAATTCAAGATATTGATACATTTGATTGAGATCTTCATCTGCTATCACATTTTTAAAAAGAAAATAACTTATTTTTAGACGTTATATAGCTTCGACGTTAGCTTCCCATTAACATAATATAGGGTTGTTCCTTAATTTATGGAAACCAGTGTACATATTAGAAATCAATCTACGCAGGTCCGATGATTCTATAGATCGTTACTTTGACTTCTATTTGACCTTGAATACGACGCCAGGCCTGCAATTTTTTGACAATTCTGAGATCGAATGCCGAAATCGTCCTAGGCACCAATTTTTAACTCTCTATCACAGGTGGGGCGGGGGTGGCTCAGTCGGTAGCGTGCCAGGCTCATAATCTGTAGTTCCCAGGTTCGAGTCCCCGCTGGGTCAGCGTTGAGATTTATCTCCGCAAAATTCCCCGCCCTGCCCACGGTCAGTAGGGGACACCGATGGGCTTGGAAAGGCCGCCGTCCGTCGGATGGGACGCTAAGCCCTGGCCCCGTGTGCGGGAGACCCATACCCTGTGCACGTTAAAGAACACGCTGGATGGCCTTGATGGGAGGCTACCATCTGTCTCCCAACAGCTGTTCCAGTCGGTCCCCTCCCCCAATCTTCTCTGAGCCTTCAGGGTCTTTGTGATCTGGCCATTTAGTGCGTGGGAGAGCCATACCTTGCGCACGTTGTTTGGGTTGTTTTACCTCTGAGCGGCACTTTTTTGCACACCATGGGCTAAATGGCCAGGTCACATGGACCCCGAAGGCTCAGAGAAGGTTGGGGGAGGGGACCCACTGGAACAGCTGTTGGGAGACAGATGGTAGCCTCCCGTCAAGGCCATCCAGCGTGTTCTTTAACGTGCACAGGGTATGGCTCTCCCGCACACGGGGCCACGGCTTAATGTCCCATCCGACGGACGGCGGCCTTTCCAAGCCTATCGGTGTCCCCTACTGACCGTGGGCAGGGCGGGGAATTTTGCGGAGATAAATCTCAACGCTGACCCAGCTGGGACTCGAACCTGGGAACTACAGATTACGAGCCTGGCGCGCTACCGACTGAGCCACCCCCGCCCCCACCTTGCGCACGTTAAAGAACACACTGGATGGCCTTGATGGGAGGCTACCATCTGTCTCCCAACAGCTGTTCCAGTGGGTTCCCTCCCCCAATCTTCTCTGAGCCTTCGGGGTCTTTGTGATCTGGCCATTTAGTGCGTGGGAGAGCCATACCTTGCGCACGTTAAAGAACACACTGGATGGCCTTGATGGGAGGCTACCATCTGTCTCCTAACAGCTGTTCCAGTGGGTCCCCTCCCACAACCTTCTCTGAGTCTTCGGGTCCATGTGACCTGGCCATTTAGCCCATGGTGTGCAAAAAAATTGCCGCTAAGAGGTAAAACAACCCAATTCACGCCTCTCATTTCTCTTATGCGTAGAAAATTCTCAAACCAGAGCATTGCAGATCAGGAGCCTGTCGCATCACCTACTAAGTCCTCACCACAAAACCTTTCAGTAGAGGGGACGAGCAGGTCCCAGTGAAAACATAAATATCATTTTTTCCCCCTCCTGCGTTACAGTTCGCCGAGCGGAGACAATTCTCAACACAGAGCACAGTTCGGACTCGAACCTGGGAATTGAAGATTCCGAGTCTGGCGCACTTCGGATTGGGAAAAAACCTCTGCCCTATCGTAAAAGAAAGCGAACGATCAACAACATCAACAGAAATAACAAGAAACGTTTCGAAATGCATTCAAAAACAGGCTTAGCTTCCGCTCCGGAAAAAGAAAAAAAAAACCCAGGAACAGACAAAGAATCGAAGATACGGACGACATTTCCGATGACTTGCAATGCTGCTTTTGTGCTTCTGTAAATGCCACTGAAATAGTGTCTGTCATCAGAGTTTCCTGAGAAGAATGGGCTCGCAATCCCCCACTGATCCTTTCGATCCGTTTGGCAACCTCCTTTGCCTCTCATCATGTGCCGCTTCCCGATGCATCACCGATTCCTCTTCACCCTGCATGGTTCCCGCCAACTCTCCATCAACTGACATCGCTTGACACATCCCCATGATTGACTTGTCATTTCCTGTTGATGGAGGATGCTCTCCTTGCTTATGATTAAAGAGGACGGATCACTCTTCCTCTTTCTCACTCCGTGTTGATGGGCCGCGCTGATTTTCTCTCCATTTTGATTAAGTTATCTTCCCCCCTTTTTTCATTCTTTCCGTGCAACTTTGCTAAGGATATTTATCTTCCAATATTTTCGCCATCTTTTTTTTTCTTTTTTCGCCTGGGATATGGAAAGTGATGATCTCAAATTATAGCCCAGTTGCAATTGAGCTGGAGAGTTGTGGTAGAAAAAAGGAAAAAAAATGATTGGTATTTTATTAGTAGATTTTATTGGAACAAATATTCCCGCAGCTTATTCTCCTCAAATATTGGCTATTTAATATAACGAATACTTCACATTTGATTTAATTAAACCTTTTTGGGTTAAGGTTTTTTAATATTAAACACATGTTGTTTGAGGGGAGGAGGTGGCTCAGTCGGTAGCGAGCCAGGATCATAATCTGTAGTTCCCAGGTTCGCGACCAAACTTGCCAACGTTGAGATTTATTCCCGCAAAACTACACACTCTTCCCACTGTCAGGGGGGCGAGGGTGGCAGTCGATAGCGCGCCAGGCTCGTAATCTGTAGTTCCCAGATTCGAGTCCCTGCTGGGTCAGCGTTGAGATTTATCTCCGCAAAATTCCCCGCCCTGCCCACGTTCAGTAGGGGACACCGATGGGCTTGGAAAGGCCGCCGTCCGTCGGATGGGACGTTAAGCCGTGGCCCCGTGTGCGGGAGAGCCATACCCTGTGCACGTTAAAGAACACGCTGGATGGCCTTGGCGGGAAGCTACCATCTGTCTCCCAACAGCTGTTCCAGTGGGTCCCCTCCCCCAACCTTCTCTGAGCCTTTGGGGTCCATGTGACCTGGCCATTTAGCCCATGGTGTGCAAAAAAGTGCCGCTCAGAGGTAAAACAACCCAACCCTCTGTCAGTAGGGGACAAAGATGGGCTTCGAAAGACCGCCTTCCGTCGCATGTGACGTTAAGCCGTATCCCTTTTGCAGAACAGAGATACCCTGTGCACGTTAAAGAACGCACTAGATGGCCTTGACGTGAGGTTAACATCTTTATCCTAACAGCTGTCCAGTGGGTCCCCTCCCCCAACTTCTCTGAGCCCTCGAGGCTGACGACGGCTATTCCAAGCCCATCGGTGCCCCATTCGTGACGGAGAGTAAGGCGGAGAGCCATACCCTCCGTCAGTAGGGTGTGGCTCTCCGCCTACCCTACTGGCGGGTTGGGTTGGGTTGTTTTACCTCTGAGCGGCACTTTTTTGCACACCATGGGCTAAATGGCCAGGTCACATGGACCCCGAAGGCTCAGAGAAGGTTGGGGGAGGGGACCCACTGGAACAGCTGTTGGGAGACTGATGGTAGCCTCCCGTCAAGGCCATCCAGTGTGTTCTTTAACGTGCACAGGGTATGGCTTTCTCGCACACGGAATCACGGCTTAACGTCCCATCCGACGGACGGCGGCCTTTTCAAGCCCATCGGTGTCCCCTACTGACCGTGGGCAGGGCGGGGAATTTTGCGGAGGTAAATCTCAACGCTGACCCAGCTGGGACTCGAACCTGGGAACTACAGATTACGAGCCTGGCGCGCTACCGACTGAGCCCCCCTCCCCCCCACTGGCGGACAATAAGAGTTGTACGGGGCTCCTAAGAACATGGGTCTCTGAAGCAACTGCTGCCACGCCACCTTTAATCTATGAAAGCTGCTGCATATTATACGAGAATTCCCAAGCAGTTTATAATCTACTAAAGCTGTCAAACAACATACACCAAAGAGCCAAAACATTATGACCACCTGCCTAATATGAATGATGTTGGTCCTACACTTGCCGCCAAAACATCTCTTTCCCGGCGATGCATGGACACTAAAAGGTTTCTAAAGGTGTCTTGTGGTATCTGGTACCAACACGTTACCTGTAGATCCTTTAATTCTTCTAAGTTACGTGGTTGAGTCGCCGCAGATCGGATATGCTGTTTCAACACAAACCACAGATGCTCGATTGGATTGATGTTTGGAGAATTTATCTGGAAATCTTCCTGTGTTCCGCGAACCATTTTCAAACAATCCGGGCGGTGTGGCATGGCGTATTATTTTGCTGAAAGAAGGCACTTCTAGAGGGATATACCGTTGCCATGAAAGGATGTACCTGGTCTGCAATGATGTTTAGGTAGATGGTACACGTCATAGTTTCCTGCACATGAATGACTGGACCCAGGGTTTCCCAGCATAACATTGCCCAAAACATTACACTTTTTCCACTGGCTTGTTTTCGTCCGATGGTGCATCCTTGTGCCAACACTTCCCCAGGTAAACGACGAACACGTACCCGGCCATCCACAAGGTGCAACAGGAAACGAGATTCATCGGACTAGATGACCTTCTGTTGTCCACATGATTTCTTCTTCCAATCATTCAAGGTCCAGTTTTGATGTTCGCATGCCCATTGTAGGTGCTTTCGACGGTGAGCCGATGTTAGCATGGGCACTCGGAGCGATCTGCAGCTATGAACACTTTTTTTTAGATGCCACTTTTTTTAGCAGGGTTCGATGTACTGTGTGTTGTGACACATTACTTCCATCACCAATATTCAAATTAAGGGCGAGTTGTGCTACAGTATCCCTTCTGTTGGCTCTGGCTCGTACCATACGGGATAGCCTTCGCTCAATACAACCATCGATGAGCCGTGGTCAGGCCACAGCTTACCGGCGGTTCATGGTTTTTCCCTCCTCGGACCACTTTTTGAAGGTACTAACCACGGCTGACCGTGAACACCTCACAAGCCTTGTAGTCTCGGAAATGCTCTGACCCAGTCGTCTGGCCATTACAATTTGGCCTTTGTCCAACTTACTTAACTCATCTGCCGTTCCCATCTGAAGAACAAGAATAACATTTTTTAACAGAGTTCAGTATCAGGTGTTATCTATACCGTTTCAGACCTTCACACGCGCCGTCTTTTACCTGCAGTTGCTTCGATTTGCATAAAGACGCGCTGGGTTGGGTTGTTTTACCTCTGAGCGGCACTTTTTTGCACACCATGGGCTAAATGGCCAGGTCACATGGACCCCGAAGGCTCAGAGAAGGTTGGGGGAGGGGACTCACTGGAACAGCTGTTGGGAGACAGATGGTAGCCTCCCGTCAAGGCCATCCAGCGTGTTCTTTAACGTGTACAGGGTATGGCTCTCCCACACACGGGGCCACAGCTTAACGTCCCATCCGACGGACGGCGGCCTTTCCAAGCCCATCGGTGTCCCCTACTGACCGTGGGCAGGGCGGGGAATTTTGCGGAGCTAAATCTCAACGCTGACCCAGCTGGGACTCGAACCTGGGAACTACAGATTACGAGCCTGGCGCGCTACCGACTGAGCTGCACCAGAGAGGGGTTAGAGAAACGTAACTTTTTAAATTGAAGAGTAAAAGAGAAATACTTTTTCTGTTGAATAAGTTCTAATAAAACGCTACCGCATGAATTTTTTCCATTGTCCATTAGGTCGACTTAAAACTTTCAAGGAGTAACGACTTTCAAGTACTTCAAGTATATCTAATATAACATCTAAAAGGTAAAGATTTCATCATTAAAATAAACATCCATTATCCTGTTGCGAAAATTTCAATCCCCCATTTGTCTCCTCTGCAATTACGTTCTTAAGAAAAAAAAATGGCCGAGGTAAAAACTGATTTTGATTAATTCTGGAACTTTTTTTATGAAGCTCTGAATCAATGGCGGGTTTCTCATTAAGTCACCAAGTCTTGTCTTCATTTAGCAAATTTTCTTCTCACACTAATAAGTTTTCGAATTAACCGATATCTTCGCAGTAAATGAAAGGGTTAAGACAAATTAATGGTGTTCCGTGGTCATGCGATAATCAGATTAGTAGCAGGAAAATGAAGTCAGTTCCTTTTTTTGCTAATTCTGTATTCCTGATCTTTGTGACGACACATACACTCATACGAAAGCTATTGTTTATTCAACAACAACAACAAAAAAAATCCAATTAATTTTCTGTGGATAACAGATGCGTTTTCTGATACATGTTTTTCTTGTTGTTTTCTTTTTCAGCTTTATCATTAAAACAAATGGAATAAAATATACAATGTGTCATCGGACCGGTTAATACATTTCGGATATTTATCAGCATTTCGTATCTTAATGTAAAATAATTATCGAAATAAATCCAGGAATGTTTGAAATTGGGGAGGGGGTGGCTCAGTCGGTAGCGCGCCAGGCTCGTAATCTGTAGTTCCCAGGTTCGAGTCCCAGCTGGGTCCGCGTTGAGATTTTCCGAATTGGTGTAGGAGCATTTGGGTTTTTATTTTCCGTCCTGTCCACGGGTAGGGGACACTGATGGGCTTGGAAAGGCCGCCGTCCGTCGGATGGGACGTTAAGCCGTGGCCCCGTGTGCGGGAGAGACATACCCTGTGCATGTTAATGAACACGTTGAATGACCTTGACGAGAGGCTACCATCTTCTCTCCCAACAGCTGAGCCAGTGGGTCCCCTGCCCCAACCTTCTCTGAGCTTTTGGGGTCCTTTTTAGCCCATGGTGTGCAAAAAAGTGCCGCTCAGAGGTAAAACATCCCAACCCAACTACTAAACTGTGAGAAGTATTTGAAGTCGTATTTTCTTCACTTTTTGAAAGGTTTCCGTAACGCTTAGAGTTCAGAAGCCGTCCCGTGGCTGAGTGGTTAGTGCGCTTGGCTACTGATCTAAGGGACCTGGGTTGGGTTGTTTTTTACCTCTGAGCGGCACTTTTTTTGCACACCGTGTGCGAAATGGCCAGGTCACATGGACCCCGAAGGCTCAGAGAACGTTGGGCGAGGGGACCCACTGGAACAGCTGTTGGGAGACAGATGGTAGCCTCCCGTCAAGGCCATCCAGCGTGTTCCTTAACGTGTACAGGGTATGGCTCTCCCGCACACGGCTTAACGTCCCATCCGACGGACGGCGGCCTTTCCAAGCCCATCGGTGTCCCCTACTGACCGTGGGGAGGGCGGGGAATTTTGCGGAGATAAATCTCAACGCTGACCCAGCTGGGACTCGAACCTGGGAACTACAGATTACGAGCCTGGCGCGCTACCGACTGAGCCACCCCCGCCCACTCTAAGTGACCTGGGTTCGAGTCCCGGGTAAGGCATGGATGTTCGTGTTGTTTTTCTGCTGAGGTCCTGCCATCCTCTCAGATCTTCTACTATGACATATAAACTGACAGGCTCCTGTCAGACCTCTGTGGCAAGCAGCTGCTTGAAGGGGTATTTATTTTTATTTTTATTAGAGTTCAGAATATTATTTTTTTTCAAATTTAAGGTTGGGACTATCAACTGATATGAATCGTTTAAAGATTACTTTGATTCAGTTGGATAGTTTTATAAACGAAATTCTTCTGCTGTACAATCTCTGAAATGAAGGATGCAACAACAAGCTGAGGAATAAAAAATAATTGGCTAATTAGATGTAAATGGCGAGGGAACTTAGAAGTGGAATTTGTTAATGGATAAATGAAGTGTTGTAGCTTGTTGGATGGTTAGATGAAGGAATTGTTGGATGGCTAGATAGCTTTGAAGAATGGACTGAAAAATGCCTGCTTGAATTCATGAAAGGATGGTTGGTTGGTGAGAACTGACGAGTATATTGGCTTGTTTCACAGGCTGCTGGATGAGGTGTAATATTCTTGGTCGTGTTTCCGTGGGCCACCTTGGGGTCCCTTGTACCTATTGAAGCCACCATCACCGCACAAGACTATGTTGACATGCTCACCGACCACTTACTCCCGTTCCTGGCTATCCATTTCCCATAGCAGGATGCATTCTTTTAGCAACATAAAGCCCCGTTTGGCGAAACACTGGTTGGAGGAGCATTCCAGTGAGTTCACAACCCTCGACTGGTCCTCTGACTCTCCTAATCCTATTCAGCATCTGTTGGAGAAAATTGAGTAATGCATTTGAACCCAAAACCCACCACTTGCATGGGGCAGGGGTGGCTCAGTCGGTAGCGCGGCAGGCTCGTAATCTGTAGTTCCCAGGTTCGAGTCCCAGCAGGGTCAGCGTTCATATTTATCTCCGAAAAATTCCCCGCCCTTCCCACGGTCAGTAGGGGACACCGATGGGCTTGAAAAGGCCGCCATTCGTCGGATGGGACGTTAAGCCGTGGCCCCGTGTGCGGGAGAGCCATAACCTGTGCACGTTAAAGAACACGCTGGATGGCCTTGACGGGAGGCTACCATCTGTCTCCCAACAGCTGTTCCAGTGGGTCCCCTCCCCCAACCTTCTCTGAGCCTTCGGGGTCCATGTGACCTGGCCATTTAGCCCATGGCGTGCAAAAAAGTGCTGCTCAAAGGTAAAACAACCCAACCCACCACTTGCAACTCTCGGTG
Source organism: Ryuthela nishihirai (assembly GCA_038380435.1). Classification (NCBI taxonomy): domain Eukaryota; kingdom Metazoa; phylum Arthropoda; class Arachnida; order Araneae; family Heptathelidae; genus Ryuthela; species Ryuthela nishihirai. The sequence goes on along the minus strand of JAWZYU010000198.1, from coordinate 34,233 downwards.
TTTTGCTGATGATTCTGCTGGCTTCAATAAAAACCCAAACGTTGTCAATATCTGGTAGAGTCCATGCCACGACTGTTGCTGCTGCTGTTGTGACACGTTATTAGGTGGATGTGTATAATAAATTGTTCTTTCAGTGTATAACTGTTTATCGATACTTCTGTATCAAACAGGTAACTGTGTATTTACAATAATTGATTATTTCATCAATGACTTGAGCGTGAGTGACTTTCTTGTTTGCATGTTACTCAGAGCTACATTGAAAAACAATAAGTTGCCTTCCCCAATCACAGATGGGGCCATGGGCGACAAGTTTGGGAAGATTTATATAGGGGCGGGGATGGCTCAGTCGGTAGCGCGCCAGGCTCGTAATCTGTAGTTCCCAGGTTCGAGTCCCAGCTGGGTCAGCGTTGAGATTTATCTCCGCAAAATTTCCCCGCCCTGCCCACGGTCAGTAAGGGACACCGATGGGCTTGGAAAGGCCGCCGTCCGTCGGATGGGACGTTAAGCCATGGCCCCGTGTGCGGGAGACAGATGGTAGCCTCCCGTCAAGGCCATCCAGGTGTTCTTTAACGTGCACAGGGTATGTCTTTCTGACACACGGAGACACGGCTTAACGTTCCATACGACGGACGGCGGCCTTTCCAAGCCCATCGGTGTCCCCTACTGACCGTGGGCAGGGAATTTTGATGAGATAAATCTCAACGCTGACCCAGCTGGGACTCGAACCTGGGAACTATAGATTACGAGCTTGGCGTGATGGAGTGGTTAGAGAGTTGGATAGAACTGACTAATGGACTGACTTGTATCGAACCGAGTGGCTGGGTTGGATGGGTTGTTTTACCTCTGAGCGGCACTTTTTTTCACACCATGGGCTAAATGGCCAGGTCACAAGGACCCCGAAGGCTCAGAGAAGGTTGGAACCCACTGGAACAGCTGTTGGGAGACAGACGGTAGCCTCTCGTCAAGGTCATCCAGCGTGTTCTTTAACGTTCACAGGGTATGGCTCTCCCGCACACGGGGCCACGGCTTAACGTCCCATCCGACGGACGACGGCCTTTCCAAGCCCATCGGTATCCCCTACTGACCGTGGGCAGGGCGGGGAATTTTGCGGAGATAAATCTCAACGATGACCCAGCTGGGACTCGAACTTGGGAACTACAGCTTACGAGCCTGGCTCGTTACCGACTGAGCCACCCCCGCCCCACCCTGAGTGGCTGGATGAAGGAGTGGTTCGCTAGTTGGTTAGATTCAAGAATGGATTAAAGAATGGTTTTCGAAGAACTGATGAATGCATGAAAGGATGGTTGGTTAGATAGAGTTGACTGACTTCTGCGTAATTGAATGGATAGATGAAGAATGGTTGTCTGCTTGAATGAACTGAAGAATGGATTTAAAAATGGCTTTCGGACAATTGAGAAATTGGCTAGTATTGACAGTGAAAATAAATGGTCAAAGAACTAGTATTATAGATTTTTGTTGAAAGTTTAATTAATGTAATTAGTAAACCAATGGTTAATTATCAGATCTTTAACTATTAAAACAAGAATGAATTATTTCAATAAATACTTTAAATTTCGTATATGAGGAAACAAAGTAATACATATTACAGATTTTCTTAAAAATAAAGCTGTGAAAAATATGTATTTCTAATTTCAATTTTGAATTAGTGAATAAAAATAATCTAGAAAGAAATAATTTAAGTTAAAAAAATTCTTGAAATGTAACGTGAGGACACTTACCTACCAAAGTCACGAACTCTTGGCTGTAAACGTCTGTTAATGCTGATTGGCAAGCCTCTAGTGGACTTCTGGCTAACTCACCTAAGTAGACATTAATAAGGAATGACTTCAAAGACTTTGGATACATTATCGTATAAATTTGTAAAATAAAATGATTTGTAATGACATAGCTTGAGTGCAACTGGGCTATGCCGCTGGTGACCACAGAATTCAGCACTTTAGATAAAAAAAAATAATGTGAAGGTAAGTGAGAATGTAAGGTTTCTAGTTTTTTCTCCGCCAAGTTAACAAACATCTGATGCTGTGCCACTATGACAGGTGTGGTTTGTTTTACCTCTGAACGGCACTTTTTTTGCACACCATGGGCTAAATGGCCAGGTCACAAGGCCTCCGAAGACTCAGAGAAGGTTGGAGGAGGAGAATCACTGAACAGCTGTTAGCAGACAGATGATAGCCTCCCGTCAAGGCCATCCAGCGTATTCTTTGGCGTGCACACAGGGACACGGCTTTTGTGTCACGTGACACAAAGGTTGCCAAATCACTAATTTCTAAAAAAAAAATCGTTCCCAGATTTTTGCTTTCAATTCTGTAATCAATTATAGTGTGCGGATTTTTTTTTGAACGACTGTACTGCCGTTGTATACGAAGATGGAGAGCGGAGCAGTAATTCGGTTTTCCATGGCCACAGAAGACCGATGAAAATCTATCGACAGCTCGTGGCTGTGTGGTCGCCGAAGACCGGTGGAAATCTATCGACAGCTCGTGGCTGTGTGGTCACGGAAGACCGGTGGAAATCTATCGACAGCTCGTGGCTTTGTGGTCACGGGAGACCGGTGGAAATCTATCGACAGCTCGTGGCTGTGTGGTCACGGGAGACCGGTGGAAATCTATCGACAGCTCGTGGCTGTGTGATCACGGGAGACCGGTGGAAATCTATCGACAGCTCGTGGCTGTGTGGTCACGGTAGACCGGTGGAAATCTATCGACAGCTCGTGGCTGTGTGGTCACGGGAGACCGGTGGAAATCTATCGACAGCTCGTGGCTGTGTGGTCACGGGAGACCGGTGGAAATCTATCGACAGCTCGTGGCTGTGTGGTCACGGGAGACCGGTGGAAATCTATCGACAGCTCGTGGCTGTGTGGTCACGGGAGACCGGTAGAAATCTATCGACAGCTCGTGGCTGTGTGGTCACGGGAGACCGGTGGAAATCTATCGACAGCTCGTGGCTGTGTGGTCACGGGAGACCGGTGGAAATCTATCGACAGCTCGTGGCTGTGTGGTCACGGGAGCCCGGTGGAAATCTATCGACAGCTCGTGGCTGTGTGGTCACGGGAGACTGGTGGAAATCTATCGACAGCTCGTGGCTGTGTGGTCACGGGAGATCGGTGGAAATCTATCGACAGCTCGTGGCTGTGTGGTCACGGGAGACCGGTGGAAATCTATCGACAGCTCGTGGCTGTGTGGTCACGGGAGACCGGTGGAAATCTATCGACAGCTCGTGGCTGTGTGGTCACGGTAGACCGGTGGAAATCTATCGACAGCTCGTGGCTGTGTGGTCACGGGAGACCGGTGGAAATCTATCGACAGCTCGTGGCTGTGTGGTCAGGGAAGACCGGTGGAAATCTATCGAGAGCTCGTGGCTGTGTGGTCATAGGAGACCGGTGGAAATCTATCGACAGCTCGTGGCTGTGTGGTCGTCGAAGACCGGTGGAAATCTATCGACAGCTCGTCGCTGTGTGGTCAGGGAAGACCGGTGGAAATCTATCGACAGCTCGTGGCTGTGTATGGCTCAGATGTCCTATCAGTACAACTTATAAGAAAATGATGCCATGTTCGAAAGTGGTTTTGTCCTTGCTATGAGGCTCTCCTTACTTAGGGATGAGCACCTGCTCATCACTCACCCTACAGTGCAGACCTGGCGTCGTCGGATTTTCACTTGTTTGGGAGGCTGGAGAAGTATCTCCGAGAACCACGCCTTTCATCAGAGAACGCCGTTAAATTCACATAGTGTTCGATAAGCTGATCGATTGTTAAAATTCCTCAGGAAATCCGGTGACTATGTGGTAAAATAGTACACGTATATGGGGACATTTCTTATATATTTTCTTCGGCTATATACCTGCTGTCGGCAGAAATTAAGTAAGGACATCTTAGTTTCTGACTTACCCTCACAATTAAATATGAGAATGTCAAACAAGAGTAATTAAAAATAAAATAAATAATAATAAAAAATAAATACCCCCTCAAGCAGCTGCTTGCCACAGAGGTCTGACAGGAGCCTGTTAGTTTATATGCCATAGTAGAAGGTCTGAGAGGATGGCAGGCCCTCAGCAGAAAAACGATACAAACAGCCATGCCTTACCCGGGGCTCGAACCCAGGTCCCTTAGATCAATAGCCAAGCCCGCTAACCACTCGGCCATGGTACGGCTACTAAAAATAAAACATTCGTGAAAAATTATAATAATATTATTTTTATTGTAAAGAGGAAACTCTATCTTTGTCAATTGATGTTCTCTTAGTTTGTTTGTTTGGGTCCTTTTATCTCTGATAAGCACTTTTTTTGCACACAATGGGCTAAATGGTCAGGTCACAAGGAACCAGAAGGCTTAGAGAAGGTTGGGGGAGGGGACCCACTGGATGTCAGCCATTGTTGTTATATATCTGATCACTTGATCCACATTCGTGAACACACTGCAAAGTCTCTTATGATACAATGGTGAATGCCTCACCGATGTTCTTTCCTCACATATAACTAGTCTCTCACGTGAGCTTTTGTCAGCGTTGAGATTTATCTCCGCAAAACTCTCCGCCCTGCCCACGGTCAGTAGGAAACACCGATGGGCTTGGAAAGACCGCCGTCCGTCGGATGGGACGTTAAGCCGTGGCCCCGTGTGCGGGAGAGTCATACCCTGTGCACGTTAAAGAACACGCTGGATGGCCTTGACGGGAGGCTACCATCTGTCTCCCAACAGCTGTTCCAGTGGGTCCCCTCCCCCAACTTTCTCTGAGACTTAGGGGTCTTTGTGACCTGGCCATTTAGCCCATGGTGTGCAAAAAAAGTGTCGCTCAGAGGTAAAACAACCCAATGATAAAGAACACACCGGATGGTTTTGACGGGAGGCTACCATCTGTCTCCCAACAGCTGTTTTCAATGGGTCCGCTCCCCCAACCTTCTCTGAGTCTTCGGGGTCCTTATGACCTGGCCATTTAACCCATGGTGTGCAAAAAAGTGCCGCTCAGAGGTAAAACAATTCCCCTTTGATCTCGACGGTCCTTTTTGTAACCCAAATTTTACAACGTTTTTCAGATCTACGACTCGGAATACCTCAAGACGCCATTTTTTTTGGCTCGCTAGCAGCAGTAGATTGAGATGTGACTCTTGATCTTAAAGAACCCGCCGTATCTAAAATTTCATAACGCTTTCTAGATCAACAACCCGAAACACCCACATACACCAATTTTACGCTTCTAGCCCCAGTAAATCAAAGTGTGATTTCTGTGTGACCCATTTTTGACCCCGAGGGGCAGGAAGGAGGCCAGATTTCGGATTTTTGTCGAGAGATCTACTAGCCTGATTACCCCTCGGTGTAAATTTTGAGAACATTACGATGTCTACGTCATAGTTGGAATTAACATGATCCCCCGAACAGTCACTCAGTCTCTCACAATCGTCTATAAATACACTCCTCATAAAAAAAAATTGCATCACCCAGGAGAAGAGTTGGGTTGGGTTGTTTTACCTGTGAGAGGCATTTTTGCACACCATGGGCTAAATGACCAGGTCACATGGACCCCGAAGGCTCAGAGAAGGTTGGGGGAGGAGCACACTGGAACAGCTGTTGGGAGACAGATGGTAGCCTCCCGTCAAGGCCATCCAACGTGTTCTTTAACGTGCACAGGGTATGGCTCTCCCGCACATGGAGCCAGGGCTTAACGTCCCATCCGAAGGACGGCGGCCTTTCCAAGCCCATCGGTGTCCCCTACTGACCGTGGGCTGGGCGGAGAATTTTGCGGAGATAAGTCTCAATGTTAACCCAGCTGGAACTGGAATCTGGGAACTACAGATTACGAGCCTAGCACGCTACCGACTGAGCCTCCCCCGCCTCTAGATGAGGGGAATTTTGCGGGTGTAGCTACATTTGAAAGTAGAAATCAAATGGTGCTGACTCATGATCTGACCTCTGTCTGACCTCAAACGAAACCTCAGATCTGAAAATTCTTGTCCTTTCTGACTTCTACCGCCTTAAATAGCCCTTTTTACGAATTTGCAGCTCTTTGGTTCTAGTATATTGAAATTTGACCTTTGGCTTTGAAGGACCAATCGCATCCATAATTGACATAATTTCTAAGTTCTAAATACCTGTAGGCATCAATTTTTTTATCTCTCTAGCACTGATATATCTAAATTTGACCTGTGATCTAGAAGGATCTCTAGATCCGAAATTTTATAACATTTCCGACATCCAGAACACTCCCAGACACCAATTTTCATGTTTCTGGAACTCGTAGATCAAGGTTTGATCTCTGTGTGACCTCTCTTTCACCTTGAAGAACATGCCGGATCTGTAAATCTGGTAAACAGGTCAATAACAACAGTCAAAGGATGGTCTACACGACAAACTGCAAAGGATTTGGGATGTGATGCGTGAACAATTGGCCGCTGCTGACAGCAATGGACACGGGATGGCGTGTCACGCTTTTGTTTAGGGATCAGATCGTCCTCTAGTACCTATGGATCGAATCGGCATGATCAGCCAATTCGCCAGATGGCTATTGGCACCAGAAATGCGACTGCCTGACAGAAAAACTATTACTCCACTCCTATTATAGTATTGAAACCTTTGACCAATAATATCACTTTTACCATTCCCCATCTTTGCTGCATATTTGGATTATTCGCAATCCTTTATCCTAGGGGCGGGGGTGGCTCAGTCGGTAGCGCGCCAGGCTCTTAATCTGCAGTTCCCAGGTTCGAGTCCCAGCTGAGGCAATGTTGAGATTTATCTCCGAAAAACTCCCCGCCTTGCCCACGGTCAGTAGGGGACACCGATGGGCTTGGAATGGCCGCCATCCGTCGGATGGGACGTTAAGCCGTGGCCCCGTGTGTGGGAGAGCGATACCCTGTGCACGTTAAAGAACACGCTGGATGACCTTGACGGGAGGCTACCATCTGTCTCCTAACAGCTGTTCTAATGGGTCCCCTCCCCCAACCTTCTCTGAGACTTAGGGGTCTTTGTGACCTGGCCATTTAGCCCATGGTGTGCAAAAAAATTGCCGCTCAGAGGTAAAACAACCCAACAACAACAACCCAACCTTTTTCCTATGCTCAGTCATTTAATATTACTATCTGTTATCTTAAACCTTCTTTTTCTTCCCCCTAAGTGTACTATGTTTCTTATCATATTTCGTATTATATGTTTGTCTTCGTATGTGCAACTTGTCACTTTCTTCCTTATATGTATCAAATAATATACAATTCCATTCAACATGTTTCTGTTTTTGTACTATCTCTAATATTTCTTTTTAATTTCTGAAATGTAATGGGTCATCAAGCCACTAGAACATTTAAATCAATATCTAAAATTATCGGTACCTTGGCTTTACTGAAACCCCTTTTGCCACAATGGGTTAATAAGTCAGGTCACAAGAACCCCGAAGGCTCAGAGAAGTTTGGGAGAGGTGACCTACTGGAACAGCTGTTAGGAGACATATGGTAGCCTCGCGTCAAGGCCATCCAGTGTGTTTTTTAACGTGCACAGGGTATGGCTGTCCCACACACAGTATCAAGGCTTAACGACCCATCCGACGGACGGCGGCCATCGTTGTCCCCTACTGACCGTATGCAGGTCAGGGAGTTTTGCGGAGATAAATCTCAACGCTGGTCTAGATGGGACTCGAACTTGGGAACTGCAGATTAAGAGCCTGGCGCAATATCAACTGAACCACCCGCACCCCATTACATCCCCTAACAGAATAACTGATGGATTGGATTGTTTTACCTTTGAGCGGCAATTTTTTGCACACCATGGGCTAAATGGCCAGGCCAAAAGGACCCCGAAGGCTCAGAGAAGGATGGGGGAGTGGACCCACTGGAACAGCTGTTGGGAGACAGATGGTAGCCTCCCGTCAAGGCCATCCAGCGTGTTCTTTAACGTGCACAGGATATGGCTCTCCCGCACACGGGGCCTCGGCTTAACGTCCCATCCGACGGACGTCGGCCTTTCCAAGCCCATCGGTGTCCCCTACTGACCATGGGCAGGGCGGGGAATTTTGCGGAGATAAATCTCAACGCTGACCCAGCTGGGACTCGAACGTGGGAACTACAGATTACGAGCCTGGCGCGCTACCGACTGAGCAACCCCGCCAAGCAAAATATAGTCTTCAGTGATGAAGCCTGCATCTGTATGGGACAGAATGCAGCCTGATCACTTTCCAAACAATTCGGAAAACACCGCTGGGCTAAAAAGGCCGCCGTCTTTCGGATGGAATGTAAAGCTGTGGAACTGTGTGCAGGAAAATTGTACCCTCTGTATGTTAAGGAACATGATGGATGGCCTGGATAGGCGGCAAATATCTGTCTTTTAACAATTATGCAGTGAGTCCCTTCCCTATAATCTTCTCTGAGCCCTCGGGGTCCTTGTGACCTAGCCATTTAACCCATTGTGTGAAAAAATGTGCAGATCAGAGATAACCCAACTCAACTCCTAAGAGATGTTCAGTGGTTCCCCATCCTTCAATCTTCTCAAAGCCTTTAGAGTCCTTGGACCCTGACATTTAGCCTAGTGTGTGCAATATATGTCATTTAGTCTAGTGTGTGCAGCATATGTCATTTAGCCTAGTGTGCAACATATGTCATTTAGCCTAGTGTGTGCAACATATGTCATTTAGCCTAGTGTGTGCAACATATGTCATTTAGCCTAGTGTGTGCAACACATGCTATTTAGCCTAGTGTGTGCAACACATGCTATTTAGCCTAGTGTGTTCAACATATGCTACTTAGCCTAGGGTGTGCAACATATGCCATTTAGCCTAGTATGTGCAACATATGCCATTTAGCCTAGTGTGTGCAACATATGCCATTCAGACTAGTGTGTGCAATATATGTCATTTAGTCTAGTGTGTGTAACATATGCCATTTAGCCTAGTGTGTGCAACATATGCCATTTAGCCTAGGGTGTGCAACATATGCCATTTAGCCTAGTGTGTGCAATATATGTCATTTAGTCTAGTGTGTGCAATATATGTCATTTAGTCTAGTGTGTGCAATATATGTCATTTAGCCTAGTGTGTGCAACATATGCCATTTAGCCTAGTGTGTGCAACATATGCGATTTAGCCTAGGGTGTGCAACATATGCTATTTAGCCTAGCGTGTGCAACATATGCCATTTAGCCTAGTGTGTGTAACATATGCCATTTAGCCTAGTGTGTGCAACATATGCCATTTAGCCTAGTGTGTGCAACATATGCCATTTAGCCTAGTGTGTGCAACGCATGCCAATCAGAGGTAAAATAATCCTTCTCTGATACGATGCCCTTTCTTGAACAGACGGCGATGTTTCGCGGATGATGATATCTCTTGAAATAGAGACATCTCTATCGTCTCGAAAGGTCATATTTAAAGTTCACGAAAATATGTTTAAAGTAGTAACAGAAATATAACATTAATGTAAACAAGTAATCGAAAACATTTAAATTTCATTTTTTTTTTAAATTTGTAATGAGTAAGGACTTTATGACCACATCTGTTGGCATGAAGAATTTGTTTGCACTGGACGGAAATTATTCGGGCACTTTAACGCAGTGTCTCGCAAACCTTTTTACTCTGCGGCACACTGAATCTAATTTTTTTTCCGCGGCACACCTAAAAAAGAATAAAAGCAAACTCTATATAATCGTCATTATATTTGCGCTTTGTTGGAAGTCATCAGCCTGGTTTTACTAGAAGATTTGCTCTCGTTCTTTAATTCATAACTCGGTGTTTGTTTCAAATATTTGTCCATTCTATGGCTTGAAATAATCAAAAATTAATACCAAAATTTGGAAAAAGCTTGATAAATACTTACAAGATTCCAGTTGATAAAATCTGAAAGATTTTTATTAAAGTACGTCGATAACAGAAGTCAAGTCAAAATGAAATCTTTGGAATATCTAGTGTCAATTTGAAAATCTCTCGCGGCACACAGTTTGCGAGACACTGCTTTAACGTTTACGCATTATGAACTTAATTCATCAGGTTACTTTAACAGCCTTCTTACCTGTTTGCATTTCTATGATATGTTTATTTCTTCTATAAAATTTCATACACACGTAGCCATTATTGCTGGAAAAATAAAAAGGAATACTTTGTTAACGGCAAACATTCAATTATGGTAGCTCATTAGCAAATATCTAGGTTAGAAAACGAACAATTACATAGTTATCAATCAATTATTATTATATTTCTTTATAAGTTAGTTTAGTTTAAATTATTGTTATTAATATTTTTATTTCTTAATATTAATTAAATTTATTATTATTTTTTATTATTATTATTTTTATATAGAAACGACCGAAAGGTACAAGGTAAAGTACATCAAATTTTGAAACTTTTGATAAATGGTGTAATTTACCTTGTACAGTCGCTCGAAAAAGTATCCGAACACTATGGTTGATTACAGAATACACGATTTTTTTTTAGAAATTTGTGATCTGGCAACCTTCGTGTCACGTGACACGAAGGTTGCCAGATCACTAATTTCTAAAAAAAATCGTTGCCAGATATTTTTTTTTGAATTCTGTAATCAACCATAATGTTCGGATACTTTTTTTGAGCGACTGTACTTACCTAAATTGTACTTACGAAATATTTTCGAACTAAAAGTAAAAACAACGTATTTGTGGAAGTGACAATCTCGCTGAGAAGGGAGTTCCACATTCTTCCAACACAGCACACAAAAGAATGGAACTTACAGTTCTTTCTAGCAAAAGGCACATCGATCATAAGAGGGTGGCCTCTTGTTCCTCTGTTAACAAGGTTGAATATTGGAGTACCTGCGTTAGAGTGGGTTATTCCATGAATAAATTTATAACATGTTTTTAAGTCAAACATTAGTCTTCTCCACTCCAAGGAATGCAACGAGACTTCATATGACAATATTGTAAAACCCAGGAAGTGTTTTTGTAAACCATCTCTGGATGCGTTCAAGATTTTTGATATCTGATATTAGATGTGGTGTCCATAAAGGTGAGGGGGTATTCTAGTAAAAGTCACAAATGCGCGAATTAGGGAATCAATGTCACATTAACCATGACATTTCAAAATTAAGAAAACTGTGCGATTAGCCTTTCTAACAATGTTGTTATAGTGGTCACCAATTATTAACTGTGATGAGAATAGCATTCTTAAGTTTTTCAGCGTCTGTACATTTGTAATTGGATCATTTGTGAAGTTGTATTTATGAGGATTCCTGCTTCCAAAGTACAGAACACTTGATTTGTCTTTTTATATAGGTAGTTCGTACTTTAAGCTCCATGTAGTTCCCAGTTCCAGTCCCAGCTGGGTCAGCGTTGAGATTTATCTCCGCAAAATTCCCCGCCCTGCCCACGGTCAGTAGGGGACACCGATGGGCTTGGAAAGGCCGCCGTCGGTCGGATGGGACGTTAAGCCATGGCTCCGTGTGCGGGAGAGCCATACCCTGTGCACGTTAAAGAACACGCTGGATGGACTTGACGGGAGGCTACCATATGTCTCCTAACAGCTGTTCCAGTGGGTCCCCTCCCCCAACCTTCTCTGAGCCTTCGGGGTCCATGTGACCTAGCCATTTAGCCCATGGTGTGCAAAAAAGTGCCGCTCAGAGGTAAAACAACCCAACCCTTCCGTCCAGACGAACAGGCATGAGGTATGGGCCTATTAAGTGGTCCCCAACAATGCCGGACCAAACATTTACAGCAAAACGGTTTTGTACTACACGTGTTCGTGTAGCATGGGGGTTCTCCACCACCCATGCATGCGCGTTATGTGCATTGAAGCTACCTTAATTTCTTTTTTATCTCCAGCAATGAAGATGAATGTACTTCATTACACACTGCTGGTGACGCCATTTACCAATGGAACTTAAAGTTGGGTTAGGTTGTTTTACCTCTGAGCGGCACTTTTTTGCACACAATGGGCTAAATGACCAGGTCACATGTACCCCGAAGGCTCAGAGACGGTTCGGGGAGGGGGACCCACTGGAACAGCTGTTGGGAGACAGATGGTAGTCTCCCGTCAAGGCCATCCAGCGTGTTCTTTAACGTGCACAGGGTATGGCTCTCCCGCACACGGAGCCACGGCTTAACGTCCCATCAGACGGACGGTGGCCTTTCCAAGCCCATCGGTGTCCCCTACTGACCGTGGGCAGGGCAGGGAATTTTGCGGAGATAAATCTCAACGCTGACCCAGCTGGGACTCGAACCTGAGAACTACAGATTACGAGCCTGGCGCGCTACCGACTGAGCCACCCCCGCCCCAATCTCGTGCAAGGAGATGCTGGCACTGTTTGAACCTAGTTGTCCCATATGGTTATCAGATATCGTCACAGGTGATAAGATGTGGTTTTATTACTATACAACACCCAGAAAGATCGACAGCTATGTTTGGGTTGCACAAGATGAACCGCATCCCTAAACCCTCTGACAAGACTGTCGCTCTCGCTCAAGGAAGAGGGCCCCCGCTCAAGGAAGAGGAAATCAAATTCCCGCTCAAGAAAGTTGAATTGTTCAAGAAAGTTGACTCAAGAAAGTTGAAAAAGTCAAATTCCCGCTCAAGGAAGAGGGTGTTCACAATATTTTTTCAGTTCCAAGGAATGGTAGCCGTGGACACCATGCATGAAAAAATGTCTATAAATGGGCAATACTCCACCAACATTGTTTTGTCCAATATACAGGGTGATTCAGTTAAGCGTGTACAAACTTCTGGGAGGGTAGGTTGCACAAAGACGAATCGGAATCATATAGCAATGCAGGGTCGGTAACGGCATCTTCACGCGGTAGATGGCATTGTACGGCCGCGGGACCGCACAACTTCCTCGAAAGTAACCGTCATTCGCGAACCGCCCGCAGAGGTAGTAGGATGGCGATAACACAAACGCGGAGTTGGCTGATATACATCTTACATACGGGGCTGCGGACTGCAATGGGCCGCTGCGCGCGTGTACCAGGAATGGTACCCGATGAGTCGTACTCCCAACCACCAGATGTTTCCACGGCTGCATCAGAGGTTATGTGACACTGGTTCCTTCCAGAGACCTGCCAGGAGTCAGGAACGATGGGCACGGATCTCTGACATGGAGGGGCGGGGGTTGCTCAGTCGATAGCGCGCCAGGCTCGTAATCTGTAGTTCCCAGGTTCGAGTCCCAGCTGGGTCAGCGTTGAGATTTATCTCCGCAAAATTCCCCGCCCTGCCCACGGTCAGTAGGGGACACCGATGGGCTTGGAAAGGCCGCCGTCCGTCTGATGGGACGTTAAGCCGTGGCCCCGTGTGCGGGAGAGCCATACCCTGTGCACGTTAAAGAACACGCTGGATGGCCTTGACGGAGGCTACCATCTGTCTCCCAACAGCTGTTCCAGTGGGTCCCCTCTTACAACCTTCTCTGAGCCTTCGGGGTCCTTGTGACCTGGCCAATTAGCCCATGGTGTGCAAAAAGTGCCGCTCAGAGGTAAAACAACCCAACTCAACCCTGACATGGAGGAGAACGTGTTACGTCATACAGAAGACTCTCCAAGTGCCAGTACTCGAGCAATCGCCCACCAGGTCGAGCTTTCCCAATCCACCGTATGGAGGATTATACACAATAACCAATTGCATCCATATCATGTGCAGCACGTCCAGACACTGAAGCCTGAGGATTACCCACAGCGCATTGCATTTGCGCAATGGTACCTGCAGAAGAGTGCGGCAGAACCCCAATTTACTGCTTCTGGGCTGTTCACAGACGAGGCATGCTTTACACGGGAAGGTAGCTTCAATGCACATAACGCGCATGCATGGGTGGTGGAGAACCCTCATGCTACACGAACACGTGTAGTACAAAACCGTTTTGCTGTAAATGTTTGGTCCGGCATTGTTGGGGACCACTTAATAGGCCCATACCTCATGCCTTTTCGTCTGGACGGAAGGGTTGGGTTGTTTTACCTCTGAGCGGCACTTTTTTGCACACCATGGGCTAAATGGCTAGGTCACATGGACCCCGAAGACTCAGAGAAGGTTGGGGGAGGGGACCCACTGGAACAGCTGTTGGGAGACAGACGGTAGCCTCCCGTCTAGGCCATCCAGTGTGTTCTTTAACGTGCACAGGGTATGGCTCTCCCGCACATGGGGCCACGGCTTAACGTCCCATCCGACGGACGGCGGCCATTACCAAGCCCATTGGTGTCCCCTACTGACCGTGGGCAGGGCGGGGAACTTTTGCGTGGACGGAAGGAGTTACCGGATATTTCTGGAGGACGTCTTGCCAGAACTTTTGAATGAACAACAGGTCCCTCAGTCGCTGCGCCGTGCAATGCGGTTCCAGCACGATGGGGGCACCGCTCATTGCAGCCATGAAGTTCGTCAACACTTAAACGTGACATTTGGACAACAGTGGATCGGGCGTGGTGGTCCCGTTTATTGGCCTGCAAGATCGCCGGACCTATCATGCCTTGCTTACTTCTTCTGGGGTTACATCAAAGGACAGGTGTTCGACACCCTCGTTGAAAGTGCTGAGGACCGTGTCGCACGCATCTCCGTAGCTGCCTCGGAAGTCCGAGACACCCCAGGAATCTTCCAGAATGTACATGATTCCATGCGCCGACGATGTCAGGCCTGTGTTACAGCTCGTGGTCTCAACTTCGAACACCTTCTGTGACCTCTGTGCATTTCGCAAATGTACGTATCGTGATTAATAAAAAGCATTTTGTTCACTAACGTGCTGCTCTTTCATTCACGTCCTCTCTGTACACTAGCACATGTTGATGCCGTTACCGAACTTGCATTGCTATATGATTCCGATTCGTCTTTGTGCAGGGGCGGGGGTGGCTCAGTCGGTAGCGCGCCAGGCTCGTAATCTGTAGTTCCCAGGTTCGAGTCCCAGCTGGGTCAGCGTTGAGATTTATCTCCGCAAAATTTCCCCGCCCTGCCCACGGTCAGTAGGGGACACCGCTGGGCTTGGAAAGGCCGCCGTCCGTCGGATGGGACGTTAAGCCGTGACCCCGTGTGCGGGAGAGCCATACCCTGTGCACGTTAAAGAACACGCTGGATGGCCTTGACGGGAGGCTACCATCTGTCTCCCAACAGCTGTTCCAGTGGGTCCCCTCCCCCAACCTTCTCTGAGCCTTCGGGGTCCATGTGACCTGGCCATTTAGCCCATGGTGTGCAAAAAAGTGCCGCTCAGAGGTAAAACAACCCAACGACTTTGTGCAACCTACCCCTCCCTGTTTGTACACGCTTAACTGAATCACCCTGTATATGTATTAATTAACAGCAAATGGGCTAGTTCTGTTAGGAATACCAGTCATATAGGGGAGCTGAAATTGGATCTGACCATTACCTTGTTAAAAGTGTCTTGCAACTTAAACTTAAAAAGTGTTGTGCTAAGGTTAAAAAATTTGCTTTTAATACTGAAGCTCTGAAAGACCCATTTATAGCTAAAGCTTACCGTGATAGGTTACTTAGTCATTATGACGGTCATGGTTTGCTTATTACTGAAGCTGAGAAAGAATGGGGCCATTTTAAACAGGCTTTTTTGGGCACTAACAGTACTCTTTTAGGAAAAAAGGAGCAGAAGAGATAAAATTATCTGAGTGATAAGGTATTTGAGCTTATTTCGGAAAGAAAGAACTACAGGAATGTCCTTAATCAATACCCTACTAGTCCTAATAGAGATTCATTACAGAGAGCTTAATAAACGTGTAAAGGATCAGTTAGCTGCTGATAAGAATCTTTGGCTTGATGGTTTGGGACAAAGCCGAGGAAGCAGTTAGACAGCACAACAGCAGAGAGCTGTACCAGATAGTTAATGTTTTGTGTGGTAGAAAACGAACAGGTATACAGGGATTGAAGGATAAACAAGGCAAGGTTATAGAAGGTGAGGATTCTGTCATGGCTAGGTGGGCTGAACATTTCAGTGATATTCTAAACAATGTGGTTAGTTCTACACCCATTGTTTGCAATGATGATAGATGCATTGGTGGCTTTAATGTTGACCCTATAACACAATCTGAAGTTATTTTGGCTGTTTCTAAACTTAAACTACATAAATCCCCAGGGGTAGATGAAATTACTACCGAAATGCTTAGAGCTGGGAATGTTTCGGTTACCACTTGGATGACTGAAATTCTGAATATCTTTTATGATAAAGGCATGGTTCCTAAGGATTTTACCAGAGCTATTGTTATCCCTATTTTCAAAAAAGCTGATCGCAGTTCTTGTGATAACTATAGGGGTATTAGCCTACTCTCTGTTCCAGGTAAAGTTCTTTCCATGATTGTGCTTAATAGAATTAAGAATCTGGTTGACAGTCAATTGCGTGATGAGCAAGGTGGATTCAGAAGTGGTAGGGGATGTGTGGATCAGATATTTTCACTTAGGCAGATTCTTGAGAAATGTTTAGAGTTTCAGAAACCTTTGGTTGCTAGCTTTGTTGATTTCAAAAAGGCTTTCGACTCTGTTGATCGCCATAATTTGTGGTCGATTGTGAGATCCTATGGCATACCAAACAAGTTAGTTAACATAATGAAAGCTCTCTATAATAACACTGAGTCGTGTGTAAGAGTTGGTAAGGCTTGTAGCAATTGGTTTAGCATTACTTCTGGTGTTCGACAAGGATGCATTTTGTCTCCTTTTCTCTTTAGCTTGGTTATTGATTATGTTATGCGAAATTCACTTCAAGGGAAAGATTTTGGCCTTAAATGGACTGGAGATATGAATATTTCTGATTTAGATTATGCTGATGATTTAGCCCTTTTGGCAAATGATGTTGATGAGATGAACTCTTTCATTCGAGCTGTTGATGAGACTGGTAGTAGAGTAGGTTTGGTTATAAACAGAGAGAAAACTAAAGTGATGAAAATTGGTCAGGCAGGCTGTGATTCAGTTAATCTGAATGGTTGCAGTCTTGAGAGGCTACCATCTGTCTACCAACAGTTGTTTACTGGGTTAGTGGGTTCCCTCTCCCCATCTCCCATTAAACAACCCAACCTTTGGGTTGTTTTACCTCTGAGCGGCACTTTTTTGCACACCATGGGCTAAATGGCCAGGTCACATGGACCCCGAAGGCTCAGAGAAGGTTGGGGGAGGGGAAACACTGGAACAGCTGTTGGGAGACAGATGGTAGCCTCCCGTCAAGGCCATCCAGCGTGTTCTTTAACGTGCACAGGGTATGGCTCTCCCGCACACGGGGCCACGGATTAACGTCCCATCCGACGGACGGCGGCCTTTCCAAGCCCATCGGTGTCCCCTGCTGACCGTGGGCAGGGCGGGGAAATTTTGCGGAGATAAATCTCAACGCTGACCCAGCTGGGACTCGAACCTGGGAACTACAGATTACGAGCCTGGCTGAGCCACCCCCGCCCCCAACCCAACCTATACTCTGTGCCAGAGACCGGGTAGAAGACCCCTAACTGTGTAGACCCATACCGTGCACAGGGTATGGGTACCTGTGTATACCCATACCCTGTGCACGTTAAAGAACACGCTGGGTGGCCTTGACGAGAGGCTACCATCTGTCTACCAACAGCCGTTTACTGGGTTAGTGGGTTCCCTCTCCCCGACCTTTTCTGAGCCCTCGGGGTCCTTGTGACCTGGCCATTTAGCCCATTGTGTACAGAAAAAGTGCCGCTCATAGGTAAAACAACCCAAGCTATCCTCTGTGCCAGAGACCGGGTAGAAGACCCCTAAACTGTGTTGGCAACAACGTAAATAGGAATGTCTCACAGTAGCGTTTCAACGCACTGGGGGATAATGAACCTTATATTAATATTTAGAAGAGCCCCGTGATATTACTATTAATATTTAGAGAGCCCCGTGACATATATTTAATATAATGAGGGCAAAGTTAATTTTTTCTGTATTTTTGAACTTAAATGGGAAGAAGGATTTAAAAATGGTTAAAAAAAATATTGTCCCCAACGTTACCATATTTAAAGTTCGACTAAAGCAAGTCGATTTATCTGAATTTTTTAACATTTTTTATGTTTTAATTTTCATTTAGATATTGTGTTTATTATATGTTGTCGGTCTGTAAATGGTAGCTAGGTAGTCACTGGATGGAGAGCTATGCACCAATCCCCTGTGATGATGCATAGAACCGGCCAGGCTTAGCACCTAATGTCCGACCCCACCTTCTCGTGCTGCAGATCGTTAGTACCTTTCAAAAGAGATACTCTCTTGTGGAAGTGAACGGAAGGGGAGGGCTGCCAGATTAGTGTGGCCTACTGATCTGGACAACTATGGCTACTTTTCTTTTTTTTTCCTACCCTGCTGAGGAGTGTCAACCACACAGGGTCCTGGTGCTGACCATATAAACCCACTGGACAGATATATGGCTCTGAGCTTGATTATGGATCCTGATTTTGCTGCACTGGTGGGTTTCTGTGGAGGGAAAATCTTCCGCTGTGTTTTCTGTTTGTTTGTGGGTTGACAGCCCCAAGTGAATAGATTCACAGGATATGTTTATCAGCTGGTGGATAATCCTGAGCAGAGGTCATCGCAGGGACCTGAACTCTTTGCTTCTATTGGCATCGTCAAATTCTACATTGGAGGAATTTACTTTTAATACTGAAGCTCTGAAAGATCCAGTTATAGCCAAAGCTTAATATGATAGGTTACTTAGTCATTATGACAGTCATGGTATGCTTACTACTGAAGTTGAGGAAGAATGGGATCATTTTAAACAGGCTTTTTTGGACACTAACAGTACTCTTTTAAGAAAAAAGGAGCAGAAGAGGCAAAATTATCTGAGTGATAAGGCACTTGAGCTTTTTCCGGAAAGAAAGAACTGCAGAAATATCCTTACCCTACTAGTCCTAATAGAAAGGATTACAGAGAGCTTAATAAACGTCTAAAGGATCAATTAGCTACTGATAAAAATCTTTGGCTTGATGGGTTGGCTGACAAAGCCGAGGAAGCAGTTTAGACAGCACAACAGCAGAGAGCTGTACCAGATAGTTAATGTTTTGTGTGGTAGAAAACGGACACGTATGCAGGGATTGAAGGATAAACAAGGTAAGGTTAGAGAAGGTATTCTGTCATGGCTAGACGGGCTGAGCAGCACGTTAAGGAACACACTGGATGACTTGGACGGGAGACTAACAGCTGTTCCAGTAGGTCCCCTCCCCCCAACCTTCTCTGACCCTTCTGGGTCCATGTGACCTGGCCATTTAGCCCATGTGTGTGAATGAAAAAAGCGCCGTTCAGAGATAAAACAACAACCCAACCCAAGGTAGGGCAGTGTATTCATATATTAAACAAAAAAAAAGGATGAAAATACTTCCGATTATTTTTCTTGATATCTGATGATGATGAAGTGGTTCTTAAATGAGGATTAGTGACAAACAAAGCTAGCGACAATAGGAAATTGGAAATGATTGTTTTGTTAATGAAGTGTGAAATGGACTCTCGCTGCCGATGCTTTCATTTTCCTTTCAATTACGGAGCCAAGTGCCGAGGTTTTGCTCAAATATCATTATTTTCTTTCCAATGGTCAAAATTCATTCTTACCATGAAGAAGAAACTTTTAAAGTTGAAATGACTTTCACTTATTTTTCTTTGTTAAATATGAATTGATGAGGATAAAAGGAAAATGCCCATTTAGCTGCTCAGAGTGTTGATGAACACCTACATTAAAGTAAACGAGTAACATACCCTTAAAAAGAGATAGCTGCGACTCAACCATGAATCCGAATGTTAATTGCGACCCAATCATGAATCCTAAAGACCGTTGCATCCGAATGAGGTATTTTGCACACCATGGGCTAAATGGCCAGGTCACATGGACCCCGAAGGCTCAGAGAAGGTTGGGAGAGGGGACCCATTTGAACAGCTGTTGGGAGACAGATGGTAGCCTCCCATCAAGGCCATCCAGTGTGTTCTTTAACGTGCACAGGGTATGGCTTTCCCGTATACGGAACCAAGGCTTAAGGTCCAATCCGACGGACGGCGGCCTTTCCAAGCCCATCGGTGTCCCCTACTGACCGTGGGCAGGGCGGGAAATTTTGCGGAGATAAATCTAAACTCTGACCCAGCTGGGACTCGAACCCGGGAACAGACGTAGACGAGTTCAGTGCAATGACATATATATATATTTCAATATTAAAGAAAATTTTTTTTAAGGATGCTTTCAAACTCGGTCAGTTCTTACCTTAGGCTAGGGATTCTCAACGTATGGTACGCAATAAAAATTTTTTGGGTACGCCGTGAGAGCTCAAAAGTCGCTAGATATATGTTATATATATATACGTTTTATTTTATTCCCATTGTTATACTATAACTATAGTTTCATCTGTCTATACAAGGAGTACGCCAGTTACATACACATTTCCAGGGGGTACGTGAAGCATAAAGGGTTGAGAACCACTGATACATATGTTTTATTTTATTCCCATTGTTATACTATAAGTATAGTTTTATCTACCTATACAAGGGGTACGCCAGTTACATACACATTTCTAGGGGGTACGTGAAGCATATAAAGGTTGAGAATCACTGATATATATGTTTTATTTTATTCCCATTGTTATACTATAACTATAGTTTTATCTATCTATACAAGGGGTACGCCAGTTACATACACATTTCCAGGGGGTACGTGAAGCATATAAAGGTTGAGAACCACTAATATATATATGTTTTATTTTATTCCCATTGTTATACTATAATTATAGTTTCATCTGTCTATACAAGGGGTACGCCAGTTACATACACATTTCCAGGGGGTACGTGAAGCATAAAAGGTTGAGAACCACTGATATATGTTTTATTTTATTCCCATTGTTATACTATAACTATAGTTTTATCTATCTATACAAGGGGTACGCCAGTTACATACACATTTCTAGGGGGTACGTGAAGCATAAAAGGTTGAGAACCACTGATATATATGTTTTATTTTATTCCCATTGTTATACTATAACTATAGTTTTATCTATCTATACAAGGGGTACGCCAGTTACATACACATTTCTAGGGGGTACGTGAAGCATAAAAGGTTGAGAACCACTGATATATGTTTTATTTTATTCCCATTGTTATACTATAACTATAGTTTTATCTATCTATACAAGGGGTACGCCAGTTACATACACATTTCTAGGGGGTACGTGAAGCATAAAAGGTTGAGAACCACTGATATATATGTTTTATTTTATTCCCATTGTTATACTATAACTATAGTTTTATCTATCTATACAAGGGGTACGCCAGTTACATACACATTTCTAGGGGGTACGTGAAGCATAAAAGGTTGAGAACCACTGATATATATGTTTTATTTTATTCCCATTGTTATACTATAACTATAGTTTTATCTATCTATACAAGGGGTAAGCCAGTTACATACACATTTCTAGGGGGTACGTGAAGCATAAAAGGTTGAGAACCACTGATATATATGTTTTATTTTATTCCCATTGTTACACTATAACTATAGTTTTATCTATCTATACAAGGGGTACGCCAGTTACATACACATTTCTAGGGGGTACGTGAAGCATAAAAGGTAGAGAACCACTGATATATATGTTTTATTTTATTCCCATTGTTATACTATAACTATAGTTTTATCTATCTATACAAGGGGTACGCCAGTTACATACACATTTCTAGGGGGTACGTGAAGCATAAAAGGTTGAGAACCACTGATATATATGTTTTATTTTATTCCCATTGTTATACTATAACTATAGTTTTATCTATCTATACAAGGGGTACGCCAGTTACATACACATTTCTAGGGGGTACGTGAAGCATAAAAGGTAGAGAACCACTGATATATATGTTTTATTTTATTCCCATTGTTATACTATAACTATAGTTTTATCTATCTATACAAGGGGTAAGCCAGTTACATACACATTTCTAGGGGGTACGTGAAGCATAAAAGGTAGAGAACCACTGATATATATGTTTTATTTTATTCCCATTGTTATACTATAACTATAGTTTTATCTATCTATACAAGGGGTAAGCCAGTTACATACACATTTCTAGGGGGTACGTGAAGCATAAAAGGTTGAGAACCACTGATATATATGTTTTATTTTATTCCCATTGTTATACTATAACTATAGTTTTATCTATCTATACAAGGGGTACGCCAGTTACATACACATTTCTAGGGGGTACGTGAAGCATAAAAGGTTGAGAACCACTGATATATATGTTTTATTTTATTCCCATTGTTATACTATAACTATAGTTTTATCTATCTATACAAGGGGTAAGCCAGTTACATACACATTTCTAGGGGGTACGTGAAGCATAAAAGGTTGAGAACCACTGATATATATGTTTTATTTTATTCCCATTGTTATACTATAACTATAGTTTTATCTATCTATACAAGGGGTACGCCAGTTACATACACATTTCTAGGGGGTACGTGAAGCATAAAAGGTAGAGAACCACTGATATATATGTTTTTATTCCCATTGTTATACTATAACTATAGTTTTATCTATCTATACAAGGGGTAAGCCAGTTACATACACATTTCTAGGGGGTACGTGAAGCATAAAAGGTTGAGAACCACTGATATATATGTTTTATTTTATTCCCATTGTTATACTATAACTATAGTTTTATCTATCTATACAAGGGGTAAGCCAGTTACATACACATTTCTAGGGGGTACGTGAAGCATAAAAGGTAGAGAACCACTGATATATATGTTTTATTTTATTCCCATTGTTATACTATAACTATAATTTTATCTATCTATACAAGGGGTAAGCCAGTTACATACACATTTCTAGGGGGTACGTGAAGCATAAAAGGTTGAGAACCACTGATATATATGTTTTATTTTATTCCCATTGTTATACTATAACTAGAGTTTTTTCTATCTATACAAGGGGTATGCCAGTTACATACACATTTCCAGGGGGTACGTGAAGCATAAAAGGTAGAGAACCACTGATATATATGTTTTATTTTATTCCCATTGTTATACTATAACTATAGTTTTATCTATCTATACAAGGGGTAAGCCAGTTACATACACATTTCTAGGGGGTACGTGAAGCATAAAAGGTAGAGAACCACTGATATATATGTTTTATTTTATTCCCATTGTTATACTATAACTATAATTTTATCTATCTATACAAGGGGTAAGCCAGTTACATACACATTTCTAGGGGGTACGTGAAGCATAAAAGGTTGAGAACCACTGATATATATGTTTTATTTTATTCCCATTGTTATACTATAACTAGAGTTTTTTCTATCTATACAAGGGGTATGCCAGTTACATACACATTTCCAGGGGGTACGTGAAGCATAAAAGGTTGAGAACCACTGATATATATGTTTTATTTCATTCCCATTGTTATACTATAACTATAGTTTTATCTATCTATACAAGGGGTACGCCAGTTACATACACATTCCCAGGGGGTACGTGAAGTATAAAAGGTTGAGAACCACTGATATATATGTTTTATTTTATTCCCATTGTTATACTATAACTATAGTTTTATCTATCTATACAAGGGGTACGCCAGTTACATACACATTTCTAGGGGGTACGTGAAGCATAAAAGGTTGAGAACCACTGATATATATGTTTTATTTTATTCCCATTGTTATACTATAACTATAGTTTTATCTATCTATACAAGGGGTACGCCAGTTACATACACATTTCTAGGGGGTACGTGAAGCATAAAAGGTTGAGAACCACTGATATATATGTTTTATTTTATTCCCATTGTTATACTATAACTATAGTTTTATCTATCTATACAAGGGGTACGCCAGTTACATACACATTTCTAGGGGGTACGTGAAGCATAAAAGGTTGAGAACCACTGATATATATGTTTTATTTTATTCCCATTGTTATACTATAACTATAGTTTTATCTATCTATACAAGGGGTACGCCAGTTACATACACATTTCTAGGGGGTACGTGAAGCATAAAAGGTTGAGAACCACTGATATATATGTTTTATTTTATTCCCATTGTTATACTATAACTATAGTTTTATCTATCTATACAAGGGGTAAGCCAGTTACATACACATTTCTAGGGGGTACGTGAAGCATAAAAGGTTGAGAACCACTGATATATATGTTTTATTTTATTCCCATTGTTATACTATAACTATAGTTTTATCTATCTATACAAGGGGTACGCCAGTTACATACACATTTCTAGGGGGTACGTGAAGCATAAAAGGTTGAGAACCACTGATATATATGTTTTATTTTATTCCCATTGTTATACTATAACTATAGTTTTATCTATCTATACAAGGGGTAAGCCAGTTACATACACATTTCTAGGAGGTACGTGAAGCATAAAAGGTTGAGAACCACTGCCTTAGGCATTACATTCCTGTATACTCAGAAAATCGGTGTTAAGGAAGTTCCGATTTTCTCTATATTTAAAATATGCAGCTAAGTTAAAAAAAAAAAATTCAGTGAAATCTTTGCCCCCTTGCCGTTGATGAAATCGCTCGTTGCAAGAGATAGGTTCATTAGAGAGCCGCCATTCTCCAAAAAACATATTTTTTGACTTCATTAATAGATTTTAATGCGAAGGATAAAGACTGGAATGCAGCAGTGACACAATAAAAGTTTGAAGATCTGCCCGACGGAAACCTTATGGAGTTCGCTCCAAATGACGAATTGTTAGTAAAATCATTAGTATTATCTCTTTCTAGCGTTTGCTAGGAAAAAAATAAATAAAAGTCGAAGCATGACAGTAGGATAACTATCGGAAATCAATTTAGAATTCAAGAAACGGTAAATGAACTCTAGTTCTTAATAATGCCGACAGATGGCGAGAGTAGACCATCGCAGCCAGGATGGGTAAGTCTAGTAAAATTCTTTCGACTACATTTTCTGTAGAAGTCCAGTCTTTTCTCGACTGCTGTTTGGGTTGTTTTACCTCTGAGCGGAAGTTTTATCACACAATGGGCTGAATGGCCAAGTCACAAAGACCCCAAGGGTTCAGAGAAGATTGGGAAAGGGGATTTACTGAAGAGTGTTAGGAGAAAAATGGATGCTCCTAACATTTAACGTCCTTTTGAATGTGCACAGGTAAGATTCTCCTGCGGCACATGGGGCGGGGATGGCTCAGTCGGTAGCGCGCCAGGCTCGCAATCTGCAGTTCCCAGGTTCGAATCCCAGCTGGGTCAGAGTTGTGATTTATCTCCGCAAAATTCCCTGCCCACGGTCAGTAGGGGACACCAATGGGTTTGGCAAGGCCGCCGTCCGTCGGATGGGACGTTAGGCCGTGGCGCCGTGTGCGGGAGAACCATACCCTGTGCACGGTAAAGAACACGCTGGATGGCTTTGACGGGAGGCTACCATCTTTCTCCCAACAGCTGTTCCAGAGGGTCCCCTCCCCCAACCTTCTCTGAGCCTTCGGGGTCCATGTGACCTGGCCATTTAGCCCATGGTGTGCAAAAAAGTGCCGCTCAGAGGTAAAACAACCCAACCCAACTCCTGCGGCACTTTTTTGCTCACAATGGGCTAAATGGCCAGGTCACCGGGGGCAATGGACCCCTGAAAGAGACTTGCAATTTTTTTTTTAATAGCCCAGCGATTTTTCGCTCTCTAAAAGAAATTAGCTGCAAGGAATTTCGTCACCATTTTCTTTTCCAGGCACAAAACGACACTCTTAGCACAAAACGACGCTCTTCGCGACATTTTATTCAAATGAAGCCTTCTTTGAATCGGCAGCGAGATCTGACTTTTCTAAGCTGAATTTTCAGATTATTAAAAATCGTGTTTTATCTCATTTTTAGCAAAAAGTTCAACTATTTAGAACAGTGGTTCTCAACCTTTTATGCTTCACGTACCCCCTAGAAATGTGTATGTAACTGGCGTACCCCTTGTATAGATAGATAAAACTATAGTTATAGTATAACAATGGGAATAAAATAAAACATATATATCAGTGGTTCTCAACCTTTTATGCTTCACGTACCCCCTGGAAATGTGTATGTAACTGGCGTACCCCTTGTATAGATAGATAAAACTATAGTTATAGTATAACAATGGGAATAAAATAAAACCTATATATCAGTGGTTCTCAACCTTTTATGCTTCACGTACCCCCTGGAAATGTGTATGTAACTGGCGTACCCCTTGTATAGATAGATAAAACTATAGTTACAGTATAACAATGGGAATAAAATAAAACATATATATCAGTGGTTCTCAACCTTTTATGCTTCAAGTACCCCCTGGAAATGTGTATGTAACTGGCGTACCCCTTGTATAGATAGATAAAACTATAGTTACAGTATAACAATGGGAATAAAATAAAACATATATATCAGTGGTTCTCAACCTTTTATGCTTCACGTACCCCCTGGAAATGTGTATGTAACTGTCGTACCCCTTGTATAGATAGATAAAACTATAGTTACAGTATACCAATGGGAATAAAATAAAACATATACATCAGTGGTTCTCAACCTTTTATGCTTAACGTACCCCCTGGAAATGTGTATGTAACTGGCGTACCCCTTGTATACATAGATAATATTATAGTTATAGTATAAATATGGGAATAAAATAAAACATATGTATCAGTGGTTCTCAACCTTTTATGCTTAACGTACCCCCTGGAAATGTGTATGTAACTGGCGTACCCCTTGTATACATAGATAATATTATAGTTATAGTATAAAAATGGGAATAAAATAAAACATATATATCAGTGGTTCTCAACCTTTTATGATTAACGTACCCCCTGGAAATGTGTATGTAACTGGCGTACCCCTTGTATAGATAGATAAAACTATAGTTACAGTATAACAATGGGAATAAAATAAAACATATATATCAGTGGTTCTCAACCTTTTATGCTTAACGTACCCCCTGGAAATGTGTATGTAACTGGCGTACCCCTTGTATACATAGATAATATTATAGTTATAGTATAAAAATGGGAATAAAACATATGTATCAGTGGTTCTCAACCTTTTATGCTTAACGTACCCCCTGGAAATGTGTATGTAACTGGCGTACCCCTTGTATACATAGATAATATTATAGTTATAGTATAAAAATGGGAATAAAATAAAACATATGTATCAGTGGTTCTCAACCTTTTATGCTTCACGTACCCCCTAGAAATGTGTATGTAACTGTCGTACCCCTTGTATAGATAGATAAAACTATAGTTACAGTATACCAATGGGAATAAAATAAAACATATATATCAGTGGTTCTCAACCTTTTATGCTTCACGTACCCCCTGGAAATGTGTATGTAACAGGCGTACCCCTTGTATAGATAGATAAAACTATAGTTACAGTATAACAATGGGAATAAAATAAAACATATATATCAGTGGTTCTCAACCTTTTTATGCTTCATGTACCCCTTGGAATTGTGTATGTAACTGGCGTACCCCTTGTATAGATAGATAAAACTATAGTTATACTATAACAATGGGAATAAAATAAAACATATGTATCAGTGGTTCTTAACCTTTTATGCTTCACGTACCCCCTGGAAATGTGTATGTAACTGGCGTACCCCTTGTATAGATAGATCAAACTATAGTTATAGTATAACAATGGGAATAAAATAAAACATATATCAGTGGTTCTCAACCTTTTATGCTTCACGTACCCCCTGGAAATGTGCATGTAACTGGCGTACCCCATGTATAGAGAGATAAAACTATAGTTATAGTATAACAATGGGAATAAAATAAAACATATATCAGTGGTTCTCAACCTTTTATGCTTCACGTACCCCCTGGAAATGTGTATGTAACTGGCGTACCCCTTGTATAGAGAGATAAAACTATAGTTATGGTATAAAAATGGGAATAAAATAAAACATATATATCAGTGGTTCTCAACCTTTTATGCTTCACGTACCCCCTGGAAATGTGTATGTAACTGGCGTACCCCTTGTATAGATAGATAAAACTATAGTTATAGTATAACAATTGTTATTTTTACTTTGTTACTAGATCTAGCGATTTTTGAGCTCTCATGGCGTACCCCAAAAAATTTTTTACCGCGTACCCCACGTTGAGAACCCCTAATGTAGACTATTATATACGTTAAACACAGCTGATCCGTAAATACACTGTTATATGAAATATCACATAAATTACTATTTTAACAAAATAAAGAAGTGTTGGTAGAAATGCTTAATTTATATTCAGGTCACAAATATCCTTCTTTCAAATTTCTTCTTGAAATTCCATAGTGTACATCTACATTAAATGTAAGTATTTTTGTTACCAAAACGAAATATATGAGAAATTATTAAAAACATCTGAAAAAGTTGTCGCTGAGCGGCGGGAATCGAACCCGCAATTATCTAGATACATAGATGGAGCAAGGTCCGCCACATCTCAATGAAAGATTTACAGGTGTTATTCTGGAAGATTTTAGCGTCTGATGCGTAGTTTAATGGTTAGAGCGCTCTGGCATGTATCTAGAGAGTTGCGAGTCCGATTCCCCCCGCGTCAGCGATATTTTTTTTCAGCTGTTTTTAACAATTGTTGAAGTCTATTTATACAGGTAATCTGCATATTTACTATGGATGTATCAGAAATTAAAGGGACCTGGGTTCGAGCCCCGGGTAAGGCATGGAAGTATGTGTTGTTTTTCTGCTGAGATCCTGTCATCCTCACAGACCTTCTATTAGGGCATATAAACTGACAGGCTCATGTCAGACCTCTGTGGCAAGCAGCTGCTTGAGGGGGTATTTATTTTTATTTATCTGAATTAGTGCAACCGTCCCGTGGCCGAGTGGTTAGCGCGCTTGGCTACTGATCTAAGGGACCTGGGTTCGAGCCCCGGATAAGGCATGGATGTTCGTATTGTTTTCTGCTGAGGTCCTACCATCCTCTCAGATCTTCTACTGCGACATATAAACTGACAGGCTCCTGTCAGACCTCTGTGGCAAGCAGCTGCTTGAGGGGGTATTTTTTCTTATTTAAAGTACAAAATAGTGTTACATCAAATGCTTATTACTGTTGAACAGAAATTTGAGATAGTATACAGAAATAAAACTTTCCAATTACGTTTTATTCATAACAAAGATTTCTTCGGAACCCACCCCCAAGTTATTGATTTCGATTTAACTCTGATTTCCCAGAACTTATCTACCGTATGAATCCAGGGCCGGGTGTAATTAATTTGTAAGTAATATTCGATATAATTCGTGCGGTGTTTTTATTCAGAGAACGACTCTTCATTCCAAGTGGTTTGTTCGCGAAATATCCTCGACAACATCTTTTGAAATGAACCAACACGTGGTGTCCAATTTAGTATTCATAGGGCAAACGGTGATTATCCTTAGCAAAGGATATTTCCTGAGTCATTTCGACCGGCCTCTATCTCTCTGCGAAGACGAAATATTAATAAGATGTTGCAGTACGTTTACACCCTAGCAACGTTCCAGTTTTAGCCTCTATTCGGCGGCCGTGGTATTGATTTTAGCTTCGTGTTCGGGGTCAACTCTTGACAGCATACGCCGAGTCGAAAATTGTATAAATAATACTTCGAAACCTCGTCCACAGACAACCATACTTCGTCGACTCTCTATGGGGGAGTTGGAGTATACATAATGGATTAGTGTGTTGCTTCGGGTAGAATCAATTTTTAGTTTGAAACAGGTTTTGATGCGACGAAGCCTGTGTTTACTTTACCCGTGCTATATGGGGGTAAAAGTGTTTATCCTAGCATTTGCAGCAAAAAACGATGTTTGTTTAAGAGAGGAAAACTTGTGCCCTATTTATGATCACAGAACAAATTTCATCACGGTTTTCCTTAGTCTTCTTTTATGATGTTGGGTTTGTAAGAGGTGGTAAGTGAATGTGAATAGTGATGTGTCCTTATTTGGTTTACCTTCAGTGAGATTTGAATGCTTGGTTAGATAAAGTGTTCGAACCTAGAATAAATGTATAATGTAAAGAAATATTTTATGATTTTCAAAGAAATAAAATACTTTTTACGTTTTTTTTATGTAATATATAATATTCTTTCTAGATACTTCTAATTGAAATAGGGGGCGGGGTGGCTCAGTCGGTAGCGTGCCAGGCTCGCAATCTGCAGTTCCCAGGTTCGAGTCCCAGCTGGGTCAGCGTTGAGATTTATCTCCGCAAAATTTCCCGCCCTGTCCACGGTCAGTAGGGGACACCGATGGGCTTGGAAAGGCCGCCGTCCGTCGGATGGGACGTTAAGCCGTGGCGCCGTGTGCGGGAGAGACATACCCTGTGCACGTTAAAGATCACGCTGAATGGCCTTGACTGGAGGCTACCATCTGTCTCCCAACAGCTGTTCCAGTGGGTCCCCTTCCATAACCTTCTCTGAGCATTCGGGGTCCATGTGACTTGGCCATTTAGCCCATGGTGGGCAAAATAGTGACACTCAGAGGTAAAACAACCCAACCCAAAAATGGTTTATCTAAATACAACTTGTGTTATTTATTTATTAAAGTTTACAAGTGGCCAAAACCACCTGCTACTATATTTTAATAAACTGGAATTGAATATCACCAGGCGAGCATCCAGGATTTTTGGTTGGTTGCGAGCAGAGAGGGGAAGGCTTTCAAAATGATGCCCCCCCAAAACTCCAATTTACGATAATTTTGGTATTAAAAGCACAAGTCATGCATTTGCATAATTTATAATAATAAAATTGCATTGTAAAAAACGAACGAGTCTAGAAACTTTTCTAGGCCAGTATAAAATCATTTATTTTCCAGACACCATATAATTTTAACATTAACAATTGTTTAATTACATTGATTAAATGCTTATATACATTAAGAACTATTTTCCCTAAATTATTCACACTGAAATGTTGATGCATTTTATATGTCCTAAAATAAGGTAATTGATTTTTTTCCGTTTTGGTTTTAGAACTGGCGGTGGAGGCTGAAACTAGGCAGACCCCCTCCTCAGTGAATTCTTTATATACCAGAAGCTGAGTGATAAGTAGCAAAAAATATACCACTTTCAAGCAGCCGCTATTCAGGTTCGACATAAGTTACAAAATATTTACACTTGCATTCATCAAATACAATATTATCCCAGGTTCGAGTCCCAGCTGGGTCAGCGTTGAGCTTTATCTCCCCAAAATTCCCCGCCCTGCCCACGGTCAATAGGCGACACCGATGAGCTTGGAAAGGCCGCCGTCCGTCGGATGGGACGTTAAGCCGTGGCCCCGTGTGCGGGAGAGCCATACCCTGTGCACGTTAAAGAACACGCTGGATGGCCTTGACGGGAGGCTACCATCTGTCTCCCAACAGCTGTTCCAGTGGGTCCCCTCCCCCAACCTTCTCTGAGCCTTCGAGGTCCATGTGACCTGGCCATTTAGCCCATGGTGTGCAAAAAAGTGCCGCTCAGAGGTAAAACAACTCAACCTAACCCACATACAATGTTAACATATTTAGTTTTTCCGGAATAGATACTTAATAGTGAGTGTGTGCAACACATCATGACAGATACTAAAGATAAGTTCGTGATAAAATTTTCGTAATGGAGTTAGAACTTTTTTCGATAATTTCTAAGCCTAATTAGAGCAAAGCAAAAAAGTGACACGTCAAAACATACATAGAAGGGCATTCTTGTAAACCATTGAAAAAAAATATTCATATTATAGCTTATTACAAACTTTAAAAAATAATTTTAATTACTTGAGGGTTGGGTTGTTTTACCTCTGAGCGGCACTTTTTTGCACACCATGGGCTAAAATAGCCAGGTCACATGGACCCCGTAGGCTCAGAGAAGGTTGGGGGAGGGGACCCACTGGAACAGCTGTTGGGAGACGGATGGTAGCCTCCCGCCAAGGCCATCCAGCGTGTTCTTTAACGTGCACAGGGTATGGCTCTCCCGCACACGGAGTCACGGCTTAACGTCCCATCCGACGGACGGCGGCCTTTACCAAGCCCATCGGTGTCCCTTACTTACCGTGGGCAGGGCGGGGAATTTTGCGGAGATAAATCTCAACGCTGACCCAGCTGGGACTCGAACCTGGGAACTACAGATTACGAGCTTGGCGCGCTACCGACTGAGCCACCCCCGCGCCACCATCATTGGACAGTGGAAGAGTGGAAAAAGGTTGCCTTCTTCGACGAATCGAGGATTCTACTCCACAGAAGTGACGGGCGGTGGCGAATACGGCGTCAGACACGAGAACCAACACCTGGACACGCTTGTCAGTCAAGTACAGGCCAGCAGTGTGCATGTCTGGGGGAAGTTTTCCTGATATGACCTGGGACCGCTGGTACTAATGGAGGGTTACTGAATGCCAATGGCTACCTGTCCATCTTCGCTGACCACATGCATCGCTTCATGTTGGACGTTTACCCTGGTGGTCCTGGTTAAACCTGCCATGTCGCTAAGGTGGTACGTGACTGGTTCCAGGAACACGACAGCGATGTCTCTGTTCTTCCTTGGCCGGCGAAATCGCCTGACCTCAATCCCATAGAGCACTTGTGGGACCATTTGGATCGACAGGTTCGGCGTGCGGACCCACAACCATGTCATCTTCGGAACCTCCGTGCTCTGCTGGAGTCCGAATGGGCACGTGTGCCCCTGGCAACCTAACAGGGCCTCATTGCGTCAATACCACGCCGTCTCGCCGCTGTCATACGGGATAAGGGTGGTTATTCCCATTATTAGGTTGGGTTGTTTTACCTCTGAGCGGCACTTTTTTTGCACACCATGGGCTAAATGGCCAGGTCACAAGGACCCCGAAGGCTCAGAGAAGGTTGGGGGAGGGGACCCACTGGAACAGCTGTTGGGAGACAGATGGTAGTCTCCCGTCAAGGCCATCCAGCGTGTTCTTTTACGTGCACAGGGTATGGCTCTCCCGCACACGGGGCCACGGCTTAACGTCCCATCCGACGGACGACAGCCTTTCCAAGCCCATCGGTGTCCCCT
Organism: Ryuthela nishihirai; assembly: GCA_038380435.1. Classification (NCBI taxonomy): domain Eukaryota; kingdom Metazoa; phylum Arthropoda; class Arachnida; order Araneae; family Heptathelidae; genus Ryuthela; species Ryuthela nishihirai. The sequence continues at coordinate 1,401 of JAWZYU010000198.1, read as the reverse complement.
ACTGACCGTGGGCAGGGCGGGGGAATTTTGCGGAGATAAATCTCAACGCTAACCCAGCTGGGACTCGACCTGGGAACTGCAGATTACGAGCCTGGCCCATTATTAGGTAGGTGGTCATATTATTCTGATACGACTGTGTATATTTGGCCAACTGCCACGCCAAGCTGAAAAATCCGGTTCTCATCAGATATATATATTTCAAACTTCGGAGTTTTTTTTACCATTATTTCATTCATAGTAGGTCAAAACTGTAACTTATGTTGTCACCAGTCAAGCAACTAAGTCGCTCTAGATTGTAAAACCACAGAGAATTACATCGCCTTATCGCTTTTCGTTCCTAAAACTAAGATAAAAAAATAGATATGAAAGGAACCTGGCATTGAGCCATGCATATTTTAATACAAATGAATTTATATCTGTGAAGATCTTTACGCTATGTTAAACATTCTAAACTCTGTACATTCAATCTCCACATTTTGAAATCACAAAATACCGAAAGTTGTAAAACAAAGAGCAGAAAGAATTCAAACCATAAACGTTAAAGACGTACCCATATTTGAGAAAAGCACGATGCTGGTTGTATTGCTGTTGGAATTCCACGAAGTTCACGAGCACTTTAATGGCGTTGTCCAAAAAGAATCTGAAGTCAAATACCAAGGAGAGAAAAACGGTTACGGACTAGTGGAGATATTAAAACTTTTCTCGCGTACGGTGCTGGGTGTGGCCTGGTGGTTAAGTGATCCAGCCGTGGAGGATTTCGAGAAGGAAAATGCAGTGTTCGAAAATGATTATGTTCTTTGTTGAGGTGTTTTAAACCATGACGACTTTTTCGAGCAATATATAGGTGGATTAAGTTTGAATATTTGCATTTAGGGATGAAAAACTTTTTTTTTATTTTAAGCACTTTATTTTTATTAAGATTATCTTATTACATATCTCTTTATTGATCTTTAGATGTACTTTTGCTTTTGGAGTTTAAACAATTGGAAATGTGAGAAAATTCATTTTACGTCTTAAAGTGCTGGGAAAATTTGTTCTTGTTAAGTTGGATAAGAATTTTCATCAGAAAATAAATAAGAAATTAGTGGTGTTTTAGTTTAGAAGGAGGTGAAATGAGTTGTCGGAGAAGTTTAAGGGGTAGCGACGTGTCCAGGAAAAGGGGAACAGGAGTCCGAACCCCCCCCCCCCCCACCCCGAATATTCTGTCATACGAAATCTCAAACTTGTCTATCTGTTTTGAAATACAAGACAGTTGTCTTTGTATAGTTTTATTTTAGAAACATAGCAAATGCCAGGCAATAAGAATAGATTTGAAAAGAAATATAAAATTTTATTTCATATAGAATATCATTTTAACTTTTGATGTCCGGTAGAATACTTTATTAAATAATTTAGTTTCAA
>JAWZYU010000197.1:337500-377934 GCA_038380435.1 Ryuthela nishihirai | reverse complement strand
TTACCAGATTTATTCCGGATATCGGAACAATCTTCCGATGTGTGTCGTTTTTAAATAGTTCCGTTTATACGAAAGTTGTTAAAGCTAAAACTAATTCGTGACGGAAATGAAAATTACGAAACGAAAGGCGTATCCGGTTGGACGATTCGAAAAGCATTGTTGTGTCATCGATTCTTTACGATGGAAGCTGTTTTATTCGATTCTCTTTCATCGTGAAAGGTTAATTATTTTTTTAAAAGTGTCATCGTATGATGAGAACTGTTTTCGATGCATTGTAACAGTTACTAGTGAATATAGAACTTAGTTTTCAACTGAAATAGATTTCACTGGTTATTTAGATATGGTTATTTGTGTTATTAAGAACTTTCCGGGAGTCTTCGAAAAGACACTTAGGAGTCATTTCTGCAGATAAGTTTGGTCGAAATAGGATTTCATCAATTACGAATAGTTATGGAATACAACGGACTCGTTTATGACGGCATCATACTGTTGCAAGTAACGTTCACTTCAGTGAACTCTTATTACGACGGATGTTATGCAAATATGACTTTACAGAAACCATCGGTGTTCGCTTTTCTAACCGATATAACGATGGGGTGTTTAACGTAAAGTTTTTTTTTTTTCAAATTAAAACCTACCAGTTTGGCTTTAAAGAAAATAAATATATAAACAATTCTTAAATATTTTTTGACTATTTACCATAAAATTACCTAGCCTTATTAATGAACTGTATAAAACACAGAGATGACGTCATCAACGCGGTTTCGACTGCTTTCAGAGATAAATCGTATGGTATGCACGTATGGAAAAAGCATTTCTAATGTGTCATCAACGCCATACAAGAAAAATATAAATCGAAAGAAACATTCATATTCCAATATTCATCTCAATACATTTTTTCTCCTGAGGTCAATCGCAACACGTAGGTCAATGATCAAAAAATCGGAAACATTTCCGTAATACCTCAGTAGCAAAATAACAGACCGATCTCAAGAACTTATACAATATCATTTGCATTTCACATCTGTAACACCTACACAAGATATCTAAATGTCGTTAAAATTACCCCACCAATCACTCTAAATCGGAATATTTATTGACATAGTCTACCTTTAGCATAAAGAGAATTTTTTTTTTTTGAACACTTGAAACATTGAAGAAAACGTTTATGGTGCCATGCAATTCCTTTCCTAATTTTCTATATTATTATACCATGACGTGCACATAAGTGTTAATTTTGATTTGTCAGCCACAACAGAAATATTAATCTTGATATTATTATTGGTAAAAAAAAAAGTTTTTACCGAAAATGAATTTTCAAAGCTTTAACGATGGGTAATCATATGAATGGCTGCTACGAACTAAAAAGCCCTGCAATATCGCAGTCCATCACTAGAATCTCACCCGAAATATATTTAATACAAAAATTGTTTATACCCTCTACCTCCTTGCCACTGTGGATGGTAGTAGCGTAAGACAAATCTTCCCCTGGATTTCTCATCATACAGAAAAAATCTTTTTCGAACTTCCAACTTTTCACTACGGCTTCGCAATGTTTCGTCTGTACCTCTACGTACCTTACACAAGCATTTTCAATTTTCTCTAGAAAATTATTTATTACGTAACAGGTACATCGAAATATTTCACTTTTCAGATATTCGTTCCCCTAAAGTAGCAATATTATGATTTACAAAAGCATTTGTAAAACTTGAATATGCATCTAATATACAAAATGTACTGACAACACAAGGAAAGAGTACTGCGGAAGTCACCTCGCTGTTTTACCTACTTTATTTCTAACCCTTATTCACATGCGGCACTAATTTTAGTGAATTCACTTATTTCCGATGCCTTAAAACCTTTAAAAAAAAAAAATTTACAGTGCATATGAAAAAATAGATATGAAAATCTTTAACTATTAATTTTATTTTTATTAATTTAAACACATTTTTCATTATATAAATGTTACTTATCTCGTATAAAAGTGGAAGTTAAAATAGGAAAATGGCGGATTATTAGAAATAAGTCAACTCCTAAAATTAGTGCTGCCTGTGAATACGGGTTAAATGATAAAGTAGGAAAAACACCGAGATGACGTCAGCAGTACTGTTTTGTTTGTGTTGCCAGCAGATTTTGTATAATATATTACACGCAGTTAAAGTTTTAAAAATGCTTTTCTTAATCATAATAATGTTGCTTACCTAGACAGCAACCATTTATACGTTTACGAACTGTTAAAGCTTTGGAAATTCCGGTTTTTGAAAAGTCGTTTCCGGTAAAAACTTAGGTTTTTGCGAGTAATCTCAAGATTAATATAATTTTTTTTGCCCAGAAATGAAAATTAAAAGTTATGCGCACGTCGTGGTGTAATAAGATAGAAAAATAGGAATGGATTGGCATCGCACCTAAAGGGTTTTGCCGAACGTTTGCAGTGTTTTAAAATTTACGTTTATGGTCAATAAATATTTCGTTCTAGAGTGAATGGTGGGGTAAAACTTATTTATTGAGAGATGAATTAAACAGTTGCAATTATATTTCTATAAATAGGAATTGACTACGAAATATTTGTGTTGACACGAAATAGGGTTCCCATTAATTGTAGCTATGGAAATGAACTACGTTATTTGCGTTTTTAGGGTTAAGAACGATAGGATAATTTTACAAATGCCGAGATGGAAAATAATTATTCGGTGGAATACACTAATTATTTTATGAAGAGTAAAACTGAAATCTAAACGTGATTTGAAGTTTCATGTCAACTTTGCGTTTAATATTTTGTTTTTTGCGTGTTAAATATTCCAGCGTTCGTGATTTATATATTACGGCAACCAACGTTTTTATATTCGATATTACACGTAGGTCGTACAGATGTGAGCGATATCTAATGCAAATGACATCGAATAAGATATTTTGCTACTAAGGTATTATGCCAATGTCACCTTTCATTTCGTCCATCAGATAGGTATTGTGAGTGACTTCAGGAGAAAATATGATTTGGAAAATGTATTGAACTGAATAATCAACTGTGATTTCACAATATAGTTTTGTTGTATGGCTTTCACGAGACGCTGATAATGCTTGTCCTCTTCACATTATAGAAATTATGCTGTAAAGTAACCGCGTTGCTGATGTCATCTCTGTGTTTTCTCCAATTTCTTATTATTAAGGCGCAGCCCCGGGTAACGCATGGATGTTCGTGTTGTTTCTGCTGAGGTCCTGCCATCCTCTCAGATCTACTGTGGCATATAAACTGACAAGCTCCTGTCAGACCTCTGTGGCAAGCAGCTGCTTGAGGGGGTATTTATTATTATATTTATTATTTACACATATTTTAGTTTGCTTATTTATGGCAATACGTAGCTCTTACACGGTACACGTGGGATATTTTATCCTTTAACAAGTCTAGGCAGGGAAAGTTTTCGTTATTCGATTAACTTTGGTTATTTGATGGCGATCCCCACTGCTACGTTATGTTGGGTTGTTTTACCTCTGAGCGGCACTTTTTTGCACACCATGGGCTAAATGGCCAGGTCACATGGACCCCAAAGGCTCGGAGAAGGTTGGGGGAGGGGACCCACTGGAACAGCTGTTGGGAGAGAGATGGTAGCCTCCCGTCAAGGCCATCCAGCGTGTTCTTTAACGTGCGCAGGGTATGGCTCTCCCGCACACGGGGCCACGGCTTAACGTCCCATCCGACGGACGGCGGCATTTCCAAGCCCATCGGTGTCCCCTACTGACCGTGGGCAAGGCGGGGAATTTTGCGGAGATAAATCTCAACGCTGACCCAGCTGGGACTCGAACCTGGGAACTACAGATTACGAGCCTGCCGCGCTACCGACTGAGCCACCCACGCCCCACGTTATGTTGGATAATATTCGTTCCTGTAATATTCACTAAATGGCTTCGGCCAGGTACGAGAAATGGTGAGAAAGGAAGCTTAAAGAAACAGAACTTTGTTGCGGATATGGAGAGGTGTCACTTCCTTCGAAGTCGGAAAACAATTAAATCAACAATGTTATTTTCAGACGTCAGCAAAGAATTATTACGATTACTTTCAAACAGTATACAGTTAATGAAATCTGTTGAAGTGAAACGTACGTAGTACCGTCGACATTTTTCAGTTTTCTTCTAGGCGCGCTGGCAACGTGCATGGCGCTAATCAAAAAACAAAAAGGCGATGCAGAAGGCAGGCAAAAGACCTGCCTACCTCTGAGCGGCACTTTTTTGCACACCATGGGCCAAATGGCCAGGTCACATGGACCCCGAAGGGTGAGAGAAGGTTGGGGGAGGGGACTCACTTGAACAGCTGTTGTGAGACAGATGGTAGCCTCCCGTCAAGGCCATCCAGCGTGTTCTTTAACGTGCACAGGGTATGTCTCTCCCGCACACGGTTTAACGTCCAATACGACGGACGGCGCCCTTTCCAAGCCCATCGGTGTCCCCTACTGACAGTGGGCAGGGCAGGGAATTTTGCGGAGAAAAATCTGAACGCTGAACCAGCTGGGAGTCGAACCTGGGAACTACAGATTACGAGCCTGGCGCGCTACCGACTGAGCCACCCCGCCCCCGTCTCCACGGTGTCAGATTGTTAATAAAACCAGTGAAGTTTGATAATTAAATTAATCAATCCCAGTTATTTAAGCTGAAACGTTATAGTGGAATTGTATGTAATTTCCGGCTTTGATATTAAATTGCATTCACATATTTTAAATATTAACGTTTCTGAAATATTATAATATTACTATTAATCCTTCCTAAATGTAGTTCGATTCTTGTTTAGGTAAAATTTACGTGGTCTATGAACTTTATTCTAAATATACGTAATAAAATATATTATGGAAAAGAAGAAATGAATTGAGAGTAAAATTTGACACTGAAGTGAAAGCGAATACATGGTTGCTATCGTAACTAAGGGCGCCACGTGTGAAGCTATCTAGGTGCACGTGCCATTGTAACATATTTGACCAATCGTAGAAGAGGAACACGAAGAACCGTTGGGAAAGGCGGGAAGCAGGAAATATTTCATTAGAAACAAAATTAACGCCACCTAGAGGAATTTATTTCATTTAGCAATAATTGTATGTGTTTAAGTACATAAGTTATATTTATGCATTCATGTTTCAAAACTTTAATGAACACTATTTGAATATTACCACATATAGTATGCTGGAATATAAATTTAGGACACCTTTTTGGGTGAGGGGAAATGTGAATTTTTTTTTTTGTTACGGTTCAACTTATTTGGACTTCCGACCTGAAATTTCGCACTGCAAACTGGACCTTAACCTGAAACTTTCTGTGAAAATTTCGAGCGTGTACATTGATTTCCCCGATGAGTTATGACTGCCAGAGACAGGTAGTAAATGCCACTCCGCAACTCGCTAAGTTATGACGCTGTATTCCGTATCATCTCATTGGGATAAAATTTACGAACAATAATAGGTTTTAAAACACAAAAAAATACCCTTGATAATTAAGAGACATTAGGAAAACTATTTTATTTTACTACTTCAACTGATGCAGTATTTAATTAGTAACGCAAGTTCGGATGTTTAATAGCAGCGATATCTGTTTATTTAGTCTGAAACCCTAAAAGAAACAAGTTTAAAGGAAGGGAGAATGGAATAATCTACCTTTCATTGGGCACAGCGATAAATATGCTTCGGTTTCCATTTCTATTTAAGTACGGAACTCATAAAGAATCCTGGGGGCGGGGGTGGCTCAGTCGGTAGCGCGCCAGGCTCGTAATCTGTAGTTCCCAGGTTCGAGTCCCAGCTGGGTCAGCGTTGAGATTTATCTCCGCAAAATTCCCCGCCCTGCCCACGGTCAGTAGGGGACACCGATGGGCTTGGAAAGGCCGCCGTCCGTCGGATGGGACGTTAAGCCGTGGCCCCGTGTGCGGGAGAGCCATACCCTGTGCACGTTAAAGAACACGCTGGATGGCCTTGACGGGAGACTACCATCTGTCTCCCAACAGCTGTTCCAGTGGGTCCCCTTCCCCAACCTTCTCTGAGCCTTCGGGGTCCATGTGACCTGGCCATTTAGCCCATGGTGTGCAAAAAAGTGCCGCTCAGAGGTAAAACAACCCAACCCATAAAGAATCCTCAGCGTTGAGATTTATCTCCGCAAAACTCCCCGCCCTTCCCACGGTCAGTACTGGACACCGATAGGCTTGGAATACATTATTCACAATATAAAATTATCCATAACAGCAACATAATTTTAACGAATTTCTGTATTACAGACTACACAGGGATTAAGTGCTTAGCCGAGGAGTGATTTCATACCCTAAACATTTAACCTCTAATGATTATTTTATTTCCTAATCCAAAGAGGCTTAACGTGTTAGGGAAAAGAGTGAAAATATCTTCCTAAATATAATAAAGGAATAAAAAAACACCCCCTCAAGCAGCTGCTTGCAACAGCGATCTAACAGGAGCCTGTCAGTTTCCCCGCCATAGTCGAAGGTCTGTGAGGGTGGTGACCCCTTTAATTACTTTAATACGCCATATATTAGATATGCGTTTGGTTGGGTTGTTTCATCTCTGAACGGTAGTTATTTGCACACAAGGGTCTAAATGGCGAGTCATAAAGAACCAGAGGGATCAGTTTAGGTTGCGGGAAGGTGACCGAATGTTATGAGACAGATGAAAAAATTGGAGATTGGTTCCAGACGTGAAAAAAAACAACATACCCCCTCAAGAAGCTGCTTCCCACAGAGATCTGACAGGAAGCTGTCACTTTACATACCATAATAGAAAGTCTGTGAGGATGACAGGACCTCAGCACAAAAACGACACGTACGTCCATGCCTTACCCGGGACTCGAACCCAGGTCCCTTAGACGTGAAAACCGAATACAAATGAGTTGTTTTCAAACAAGTGATATCAAAATCTTGAAGTCTTTATTTCATTTTTATTAATTTTAAGACATTTTTAATTTCATAAACTTAGTAGTTTTCAAATTAAAACCAACCGGTTTGGTTTTAAAGAAAAGAAATATATAAAGAATTCTTCAATATTTTTTGGGTTTTTTTTATCTTTGTAGTTTTTTTTTTTTAACTCAGTCGGTAGCGCGCTAGGCTCGTAGTCTGTAGTTCCCAGGTTCGAGTCCAAGCTGGGTCAGCGTTGAGATTTATCTCCGCAAAATTCCCCGCCCTGCTCACGGTCAGTAGGGGACACCGGTGGTCTTGGAAAGGATGCCGTCCGTCGGATGGGGCGTTAAGCATTGGCCCCGTGTGTGGGAGAGCCATATCCTGTGCACGTTAAAGAACACGCTGGATGGCCTTGACGGAAGGCTACCATCTGTCTCCCAACAGCTCTTCCAGTGGGTCCCCTCCGCCAACCTTCTCTGAGCCTTCGGGGCCCATGTGACCTGGCCATTTAGCCCATGGTGTGCAAAAAAGTGCCGCTCAGAAGTAAAACAACCCAACCTATTAGATTATCTAAATATTGTTTCAGGATGTTTCTGAAGGGTAAAATAATTCATTTATACTACAGAAAATAAATGATCTAAATAAATGCACCAAATTCTGTTTTAAATTTTTAAACGGTAAATAGGTTCCGGAAAAAAACGTGTAAAAAAAAAAATTCTAAAACAAAACACAGTGCATATGAAAAAATAGAAGATTGGTTCCAGACGTGAAAAAAAAAACATACCCCCTCAAGCAGTTGCTTGCCACAGAGATCTGATAGGAACCTGTCAGTTTATATGCAAGTGTTAGTTTAATTATCTTTATAACTTTAAACACATGAGAGACCAAGACTAACGTATATTGCAGATAAAAATGAGGGGAATTCCCAGAACTCAAAGTTACCATTTTTTCTAAATGGTTTCGTAGTTTTTCGATCAAATGGAAAATAAAATGCATTAAAATGTTGAGTTGTTTTACCTCTGAGCGGCTCTTTCTTACACACCATGGGCTAAATGGCCATGCCACATGGACCCCGAAGGCTCAGAGAAGGTTGGGGGATGGGACCCACTTGAATAGCTGTTGTGAGACAGATGGTAGTCTCCCGTCAAGGCCATCCAGTGTGTTCTTTAAAGTACACAGGGTATGGTACTTTTTTGAAAACCATGGGCTAAATGGCCATGCCACATGGATCCCGAAGGCTCAGAGAAGGTTGGTGGAGGGTCCTCACTGGAACAGCTGTTGGGAGACAGATGGTAGCCTCCGGTCAAGGACATCCAGCGTGTTCTTTAACGTAAACAGGGTATGGTACATTTTTGCAAACCATGGGCTAAATGGCCAGGTCACATGGACCCCGAAGGCTCAGAGAAAGTTGGGGGAGGCTAAACAGCTGTTGTGAGACAGATGATAGCCTCCCGTCAAGGCCACCCAGCGTGTTCTTTAACGTAAACAGGGTATGGTACTTTTTTTGCAAACCATGGGTTAAATGGCCATGCCACATGGACCCCGAAGGCTCAGAGAAGGTTGGGGGAGGGTCCTCACTGGAACAGCTGTTGGGAGACAGATCATAGGCTCCCGGCAAAGCCATGCAACGTGTTCTTTAACGTGCACAGTGTATGGCTTTTCCGCACACGGGGACACGGCCTAAGATCCCATCCGACGGATGGTGACACGGCCTAAGATCCATCCGACGGCCTTTCCAAGTTTATCGATTAGTAGAACTAATGGTTAGGCGAGGAAAAAAAATTCTTTGCTTAATTTTTGATTTCTTCATTTTCGTATTTGTCGTTACAGTAGGCGTAGAAATATATCTATATCGTAAATGATCAAACGGCAGTTTTTTTTTATGTACAGGTTTTCACATCTATTTGACCCATTACCGCCTGTCTGGATAGCCTTCTAGAAAAAGAGCGAAAATAGATATGCCTAAACAAGCAATTCCATTCATTGGTTTAAGATAACTTAAAGTTAATTTATTTTAATAACATTCAAAATAATTTACTTATTAAGATTTTATTTAAATGTTTCCGAATATTTTAAAAATATTTCAAATAACTAGCAGTTAATATTTTAGGATTAGAAATTCTTTTTGATTTACACACTTTGTTTCTGAAATATATTGTAAAAATTAAAGTGGGAACATTGGACATTCTCATTCTACTGGGTGACGTCACTTCCGTGTTTTCGCGATATCGTTTGTAATCCTTATTTAACCGCTGTATTCTTCTAGTAATTTAACTTTTAATTTATATTCACACGTTATAGTTTTTATTCTGAGGAAGTCATACAATCTGTAGCTGAATTTCTTATCACTGTGGTAAATAATAATTATTGATGACACATTTGAAATTTCGGTACGAGAATAGATAGTTTCGTCGCTGCAGTGTAAAATTTTACCTTTAGGCCTTTGTAATTACTTTACGAGTTATTTGTTTCGCAGAGTTGCCTGGTATAGCTCTGTGCTGTCCAACTGCTTCTTCGGCTCTGTCATCCAAAGATTATTATCAGGAGCTAACTGATCCTTTACACGTTTATTAAGCTCTCTATAATGTTTTCTATTAGAATTAATATTGATTCAGGACATTCCTGTAGTTCTTTCTTTCTAAAATAAACTCAAGTGCCTTGTCACTCGGATAATTATGCGTCCTCTGTTTCATTTTACGTAAGAGTACCTGTTAGTTTGCAAAAAAGTCTATTTTAGGTGGTCACATTTTTCCTGAACTTAAGTAGCAAGTAAACCACGACTGTCATAATGAGTAAGTAACCTATCATGATAAGATGTACTCTAATTAGGTCTTTCACAGCTTCATAATTAAAGGTAAATTTTTTAACCTTAACACAACACTTCTTAAGTTTAAAACGCAAAACGCTTTTAACAAGATAATGGTCAGATCCAATTTCAGCTTCCGAATATGACCTGTTCTTTGTAACAGAAGTAGTCCATTTGCTGTTAATTAATATATAATCTACAAAGTTCTTATGCAGCCCATGAGATGAAACCCACGTGTACTTATGTATGTCGCGGTGTTTGTAATAAGTGTTAGTTATTGTAAAACCATTGAGGTTAACATTGACATTGACGTCACGAAGAACAAGGGTAACATCTCATTTCTTCACAGAATTCGAAATACCTTGAAGTTGTCTGTAAAACCTATTTTCTCATCGTCATCGGCATTCAAAGTGGTGGCATAACAGTAGATAAGTTTGAAGTCCTTAACCCTTGTCTGTAATTTTGCTGTAAAGAACCTTTCATTAATATCCTAGGAGAGCATCACTAGCGTCTCATGCCTTGGTGATGTTTATTCTCTTTCTTCACCGAAAATTTCAGATAGTCACGGTGAATCCGAAAAACTTTTGAAAGAGGTACTAGGTTAAAAGGAATGCATCTTATTTCTCGTCTATAATTTTTAGTAAATTTGGTATACAAGATATCGAAAAATATTAGTGCGGAAGAGGAAACAAACTCCTCTGTTGGGAATACGAAACAATGTAAATGTCACTTCCTCCGGATTGTGTAAACAATGCATTCTGAAACGTCACTCTCCGATGTCATTCGCCTCTTATTGAATTCGTCCAACGCTTTTGTCGCTGTTCCATTAGTCGCGTTAGCTATTAAAATATGGCGAAGAAGTCATCCTATTTTGAGGGTCTGTAATTATCAGAGCTTTGCCTATCGCGAACAGATTCGAGTATAATAAGGAGCCACAGACAAGGTCCTTGCGGTTGATAAATAACGTCAGCCTGTCCTTCCGTAACTTAGATCTCTGGTGGTCGAAAAGTTTCAGCTAAAGCCAGTTAAATAATATTCGTGAAGTGTTTGTGGTTCTTTTATATTTTCCTTCAGGTAAGTAATTTTGTAATGAATAATTAGTTAAGAGTATAGGTAATCTAATTCTACAGTTTTTAGCCTAAGAGCTATGAAATTTCGGACGGTTTCGAACCAACAAATAGTACGCAGCACATTATTCTGATTATGGGACATAAAATTGATAGCTAAGCGCTATTTGACGTGTCGACCACTTTATTTTGGCTCGTCATACGGACATTATTCATTTCCTATGCTTTTCACACACCCTACGGAACGGCAACAGAATTTCCTTGTTATGCCAGTGAGAAACGTTACTTGGAAGCTCTAAAATATGCATTTAATGGAAAAATGTCACTGATGATAAATTAAAGATCATAATCAAATATTTTTTTTAAATATCGGTTTTAAAAAACATTGTTTTAGTTATATAAAAATATTGTTTAGTCTTCAGTGGTATGCCAGTGAGAAACTGGAATTATTATTTCAGCAGGTAAATTAGAATTACTAATCCTATCGCGAAAATACGGACATGACGTCATCTATCGTATGTCCAAGTGTTGCCACCATAATTTCTATAAGATCTTTCAAAACCAAAGTATGTATAAATCGAAAAGAATTTCTAATCCTAAAATATTAACTGGTAGTAGTTATTTCCTTTTTTTAATTTTGGTAAATATTTTTATAATATTCTGAAATATTTAAATAAAATCTTAATAAGAAAATTATTTTGAGTGTTATTAAAATAAGTTAACTTTAAGTTATCTTAAACCAATGAATGGAATTGCTTGTTTAGGCATATTTATTTTCGCTCTTTTTGTTGAAGGCTGTCCAGACAGGCGGTAACTAGGTGGCTTTCACGAAACGCGTTTCCCTATGGTGTCCAACGAGAAATTCCTAGATCGAGGCTAGGTGTGAATCTCTTACGTATGTCATAGGCAACTTTGTCCTTAGGGGTAAAGAACGGTTTTTCCTGTGTTCACAAAGAACAACTCTGTGGTTTAATCTAAGGCTTCTATTACACGTTTCGCTGTACTGTACATTACCTTCTTCTTAGCTCTGAGCAATGCGTTTCCGTGTAGTGGGTAAATTATATATTTATCGCCACGTTGACATTTCTTGGGCTCGTTACGTCACCCTATCAGCTCGATATATCTGTTGCGAATATGAGACGTTGGTTTCAAACTTCGTCCACGATAATGGGCAAATACATCTGAAAGCATGTACATAAAAATACTGCCGTTTGATCATTTACGATATAGAACTATTTATACGCGTACTGTAACGACGAATGGCGAAATGAAGAAATCAAAAATTAAGCAAAGAATTTTTTTTCCTCGGACAACCATTAGTCCTACTGACCGAGCCTAAATGAAAGGGGTGGTTTGTGGTCGACAGCGACAAATAGCGTTTAACTATAAAATTTATATCTCATAATCAGATTAATGTGCTGTACAGTAGCTCTCGGTTGAAATTTCATAACTCTCGTGTTAAAAAGTGGAAAATTACACTACCTCTACTGTAAATTAATTATTCAGTACAAAGTTACTTACCTGAAAGAATTTATAAACGAACCACCAACACTTTATGAATATTATTAAACTTGATTCACCTGATATTTTTTCGAACAGCAGAATGGTGGTTTAGAGAAGGGAATAGGGAATACAGTCCGTGTGTATTTTTTAATCGCATAGACCTTGCCAATGATTGCTTATTACACTGTAATGTGTTCCCGGCTATGCAAAGGTCCAAAAATATGAAAAAAAGAAAAACTCAAATTATATCAATTATTATTCGCCAATCTATAATTATTCGTACGGGCAACATGGCGAAACCAACGGAGTCTCTCTCTGCAAAATATGCTGCTTAAAGGAGGTTGCAAACTCCTTTGCCTAACCTGATCATTAGTTTCAAAGTTGAACCACCTAATGCCCAAGATACTGCGTATGCATCTGGAATCAAAAGCATCTAGTTTCCTGTTATCTTGTTTACAAAGTGTCCAAGTTTCACTACCGTAACTAACCCTAGAAAGAACCAAACTATTATACAGTCTAATTTTAGTCTTTAGGTGTATACGCCTATTTCTCCACACTCTACATAGGTTCTTAAAAGTCCCGGCAGCAATCCCTATTCGTCTGTTAATCTCGTGCCGCACATCACCATTATCTGTTAGATAGCTCCCAAGATAATTAAACTGTGATACCTGCTCAAGACTACAACCATTCAGATTAACTGAATCACAGCCTGCCTGACCAATTTTCATCACTTTAGTTTTCTCTCTGTTTATAACCCAACTTACTCTACTTCCAGTCTCATCAACAGCTCGAATGAAAGAGTTCATCTCATCAACATCTTTTGCCAAAAGGGCTAAATCATCAGCCTAATCTATATCAGAAATTTTCGTATCTCCAGTCCATTAAAGGCCAAAATCTTTCCCTTGAAGTGAATTTCGCATAACGTAATCAATAACCAATATAAAGATAAAAGGCGACAAAATGGACTCTTGTGGAACAGCAGAAGTAATGCTAAAGCAATTGCTACAAGCCTTACAAGCTTTCACACACGACTCAGTGTTATTATAGAGAGTTTTCAGTATGTTAACTAACTTGTCACGTATACCATATGATCTCACAATCAAGTACAAATCATGACGATCAACAGAGTCGAAAGCCTTTTGGAAATCAACAGAGCTACCAACCAAAGGTTTTGGAAACTCTAAACATTTCTCAAGAATCTGCGTAAGTGAAAATATCTGATCCACACATCCCTTACCTCTTTCTGAATCCACATTGCTCATAACGCAATTGCCTGTCAACCAGATTCTTAATTCTATTAAGCACAATCATGGAAAGAACTTTACCTGGAACAGAGAGTAGGCTGAAACCCCTATAGTTATCACAAGAACTGCGATTACTTTTCTTGAAAATTGGGATAACAATAGCTGTGGTAAAATTCTTAGGAACCATGCCTTTATCATAAAAGATATTCAGTTTTTCAGTCATCCAAGTGGTAACCGAAACATTCCCAGTTCTGAGCATTTCTGTAGTAATTTCGTTTACCCTTGGGAATTTATGAGGTTTAAGTTTAGAAACATCCAAAATAAATTCAGATTGTCTTATAGGGCCACCATTAAAGGCATCAATGCATGTATCATCATTCGAAAAAATGATGAAGAACTAACCGCATTGTTTAGAACATCACTGAAATGCTCAGCCCATCTAGCCATGAGATACTATAACCTTACCTTGTTTATGCTTCAATCCCTGTATACCTGTCTGTTTTTCACCACACAAAACATTAACTATCTGGTACAGCTCTCTGGTGTTGTGCTGTCTAACTGCTTCCTCGGCTTGTCAGTCAAACCATCATGCCAAAGATTCTTATCAGCAGCTAACTGATCTTTTACACGTTTATTAAGTTCTCTGTAATGCTTTCTATTAGGACTAGTAGGGTATTGGATCAAGGACATTCCTGAAGTTCTTTCTTTCCAAAATAAGCTCAAGTGCCTTATCACTCAGATAATTCTGCCCTCCATTGTTCCTTTTTTCCTAAAAGAGTACTGTTAGTGTCCAAAAAAGTCTGTTTAAAGTGGTCCCATTCATCCTCAACTTCAGTAGTAAGCATACCATGACTGTCATAATGACTAAGTAACCTATCACGGTAAGCTTTGGCTATAACTGGGTCTTTCAGAGCTTCAGTATTAAAAGTAAATTTTTTAACCCTAACACAACAATTTTTAATTTCAAGTTGCAAGACACTTTTAAGAAGGTAATGGTCAGATCCAATTTTAGCTCCCCTATATGACCTGGTATTCCTAACAGAACTAGCCCATTTGCTGTTAATTAATATATAGTCAATCATATTCTTATGCAGCCCATCGGATGAAACCCATGTGTACTTGTGTATGTCGTGGTGTTTGTAATAAGTGTTAGTTATTCTGAATCCATTGAGTTTACTTACCTGGAGGAGACGTTGCCCATTGCCATTGCAGCTACCGATGCCAAAAGGGCCAATTACCCCTCCCGAAAGGTCAGAGTTAGTACCAACTTTGACATTGAAGTCACCAAGAACAAGGGTAATATCTCCTTTCTTGACAGAATTCAAATATCCTGAAGTTGTCCATAAAACTTATCCTTCTCATCCTCATCCTCGGTGGGGGCATAACAGCCTATAACATTCAAGTCTTTAATGCTTGTCTGAAATTTTGCTGTAAGAAGCCTTCCATTAATGCACTCATATCCTAGAAGAGCATCACTAGCGTGTCTGGTGAGAAGCAGACCCCCGCCTTGCTGAATCTTATTGTCGTCCTCCCTTAAAATTTTCTTTTTATGAATCTGACCTTTATCTGTCGATTTGCTCTCTTGCAAGCCGAGAATATCTAAATTAGAATTCTTGTGTGAGAACATTAAGAGAGTAAGCTCTGTGCAGAGTCCTCACATTCCAACTACCTATGGAGAGAAAATGGTTAGTGGGATGTTTAAAGAAACTATGTTTATTGAGAGAGAGAATGCCGAGAATATCAAACAGCCCCCTAATCGCAGACATGTTCCCCCACCACTAAAGGCTCAAGTCATCTACACTGGAAGACTTCCTCCAATGTAGAATTTGACGATGCCAATAGAAGCAAAGAGTTCAGGTGGCTGCGATGACCTCTGCTCAGGATTATCCACCAGCTGATAAACATATCCTGTGAATCTATTCACTTGGGGCTGTCAACCCAGAAACAAACAGAAAACATAGCGGAAGATCATCCCTCCACAGAAGCCCACCAGTGCAGCAAAATCAGGATCCATAATCAAGCTCAGAGCCATATATCTGTCCAGTCCAGTGGGTATATGGTCAGCACCTGGACCCTGTGTGGTTGACCACTCCTCAGTAGGGTGGAAAAATGAGAAAAGTAGCCGTAGTTGTCGAGATCAGTAGGCCACACTGATCTGGCAGCCCTTCCCTTCCGTTAACTTCCACAAGAGAGTATCTCTTTTGAAAGGTCCCCCACATTTCCACCCCGCTAAGAACCCATTGAAATTCTTCTCAATTTACATAAATATCACGGCACTTTCAACATAAGGAAAACTTTAAAACATATTACTATCGACTAAATTAAAACCGTTTTCTCGAATTCTTTAGAATACACCACTGTACACTATTCATGAGACAAAATCATATTAACTCCAACATTGCCACCAAATACACCTGAACAGTAGAAATATCAAATACCCTATATATATATACACACAACATACCGAGAGGAAAAATATAAATACTTAAAAAGAAAGAAACCAATCCTGCTATTCTTAAAGAGATTTTCTCCAAACCTGAATTAGAAGTTTAGAAAACACAGCTCAAAGCTAAACTCTATAAATTACACAGATTCAATTATTTTTAAACCTCTTAACAGGAAAGGAAATTAAAAAAAGAATCAACAATAAACTATATTCAAGTGAGCTACGTAACTCATAACTTATGATCATTTCCGCTTCCTTTCTGCTAAACTGTCACTTTACATTATCAGATTTAAACATCATTCGAACATGGAAATTTTTTCTCACCAAATATCTACAGTTGATTAATCATTTCACCGTCTAATACAGAAAATAAATCACATCAGATCTACATATTATGAAATTAAAATCTTGTAAATAATCTCTGTCATATCAACTTCATCTTACACCTAAAATATGTTCATATTTGCAATAATACTACACATACGTTGCTACTTTGACGAAAGAATATCATGCACTTCCGGTTATAGCGATATAATTGTTGGAAATTTTAGTATTTCCGGCTACGCGTAGAAGATTAAGCAGAGGTTTGGTTTCCGAATATAAAAAATAGACCTGGGATTTTAAGACGTATACCTGATTTGAAAACCATATATTGCGATAACAGACGTTATATAGCGAATGGTTAGTCACAGCGAGGTAATTATCAGAGTTTATAATTCAAATAGGAAAGGGGGATATGTTTTCAACAGGATTCTGAATAGAAAGTAGTTGATTATGAATTAATACAAAGTCTGAAGATTAGATATAACACTGTGACTTTTAAAATTTTTTTATATTTAGATTATTCATTGTGAATAATTTATTTTGAAATTTTTCATTGTCAATTATCATTGATTATTCATTGTCAATAATTTATTTTGAAATTTTGTGAGGTTTCGTAATTAGTAGGGTAAATCCGGTCTTGGGATATTAATTCAACGTTACATCATACTGGGCGATCCTTCTCGAGGTTTTCCAAAATGCAATTTAAATTCGAGTTTTGAATATCGAAAAAACCTGACATTTCGGTTGTTTCACCTCTGAGCGGCACTTTTTTGCACACCATCGGTTAAATAGTTAGGTCACAAGGATATGTAGAAGACTCAGATACCGTTCGATGCAAATCCATTCCTAATTTTGTATCTTATTACATCACGACGTGAACCTAACAGTTAATTTTCATTTCTGCGCCAAAACAATAATATCAATCTTGAGATTGCTCGCATATATCAAATTTTTTTACCGAAAACGACTTTTCAAAAACCGGAATTTCCAAAGCTTTAACGGTTCGTAAACGTATAAATGGTTGCTGCCTACGTAAAGCCCTTCCACATCACTAAAATCTCACCCAAAATATCTAAAACAAAAGAATGGTTACTTCCTCCGTGTATCGTACGAGGGTGAGAAAAAAAAAAAAATCCAGTGGAACAACTCAAAAAAGCTTGGAATGCGAAACTCAAAGTATGCAACTTCAAACTTGTACTACGGCTTCACAATGTTTCGTCTATACTTCTCCGAAACTTTATATAACCATTTTTCTTCTCTGTAGAAAAATAAAAATGCATCTTACGTACCTGAGATGATCGAAGCATAACATAAAAATATACCTAAAATAGAAACATTATTATGATTAAGAATAGCATTTTTTAAACTTCAACGTGATTGTAATATATTATACCAAATGTGCTGGCAACACAACGAAAGAGTACTGCTGACGTCATCTCGGTGTTTTTCCTACTTTATTATTAACCCGTATTCACAGGCAGGCAGCACTAATTTTAGGAGATTTAAACATTTTGATATCCATTTTTTCATATGCACTGTATTTTTTTTAAAGGTTTATTTTTTTACACTGTTTTCTCGGGAACCTATCAGAAACAGAATTGGGTGCATTGAATTAATTATTCCTATTGTTTATTAAGAAGGATTTATTTTTTTTTAAAGTTGATTGCTTCGCGCGCTTGGCTACTGATCTAAGAGACCTGGGTTCGAATCTAGGGTAAGGAATTGATGTGTGTTGCTTTTCTGCTCAGGTGCTTACTTACGGTAGCAACAATGTAATCAGTTTAGGTTAATCAGTGACAAATTTGAATCTCAATCAAGTATATATTTTTTTTACACGTTTTTGATTTAACACAGATCAGAAAAGAAATTTAAATTCCCTATTTAAACGATTTATTTTGATGTAACACGGTTGACACGAAGCCTTTTTGAAAAACCCCATTTGAATTTAATTCTGAAAAAATTGTTTTACCTCTGAGCGGCACTTTGTTGCACACCATGGGCTAAATGGCCACGTCACATGGACCCGGAAGAAGGCTGGGGTAGGGGACCAACTGGAACAGCTATTGTAAGACAGATGGTAGCCTCCCGTCAAGGCCATCGAGCGAGTTCTTTAACATGCACAGGGTATGGCTGTCGCACACACGGGGCCACGGCTTAACGTCCCATCCGACGGACGGCGGCCTTTCCAAGCCCATCGGTGTCCGCTACTGACCGTGGGCAGGGCGGGGAATTTTGCGGAGAAAAATCTGAAAGCTGAACCAGCTGGGACTCGAACCTGGGAACTACAGTTTACGAGCCTGGCGCGCTACCGACTGGCCCACCCCGCCCCTGTCTCCACGGTGTCAGATTGTTAATAAAACCAGTGAAGTTTGATAATTAAATTAATCAATCCCAGTTATTTAAGCTGAAACGTTATAGTGGAATTGTATGTAATTTCCGGCTTTGATATTAAATTGCATTCGCATATTTTAAATATTAACGTTTCTGAAATATTATAATATTACTATTAATCCTTCCTAAATGTAGTTCGATTCTTGTTTAGGTAAAATTTACGTGGTCTATGAACTTTATTCTAAATATACGTAATAAAATATATTATGGAAAAGAAGAAATGAATTGAGAGTAAAATTTGACACTGAAGTGAAAGCGAATACATGGTTGCTATCGTAACTAAGGGCGCCACGTGTGAAGCTATCTAGGTGCACGTGCCATTGTAACATATTTGACCAATCGTAGAAGAGGAACACGAAGAACCGTTGGGAAAGGCGGGAAGCAGGAAATATTTCATTAGAAACAAAATTAACGCCACCTAGAGGAATTTATTTCATTTAGCAATAATTGTATGTGTTTAAGTACATAAGTTATATTTATGCATTCATGTTTCAAAACTTTAATGAACACTATTTGAATATTACCACATA
The DNA here is from genome assembly GCA_038380435.1 of Ryuthela nishihirai. NCBI lineage: Eukaryota > Metazoa > Arthropoda > Arachnida > Araneae > Heptathelidae > Ryuthela > Ryuthela nishihirai. The sequence goes on along the minus strand of JAWZYU010000197.1, from coordinate 358,749 downwards.
TAGTATGCTGGAATATAAATTTAGGACACTTTTTTGGGTGAGGGGAAATGTGAATTTTTTTTTTTGTTACGGTTCAACTTATTTGGACTTCCGACCTGAAATTTCGCACTGCAAACTGGACCTTAACCTGAAACTTTCTGTGAAAATTTCGAGCGTGTACATTGATTTCCCCGATGAGTTATGACTGCCAGAGACAGGTAGTAAATGCCACTCCGCAACTCGCTAAGTTATGACGCTGTATTCCGTATCATCTCATTGGGATAAAATTTACGAACAATAATAGGTTTTAAAACACAAAAAAATACGCTTGATAATTAAGAGACATTAGGAAAACTATTTTATTTTACTACTTCAACTGATGCAGTATTTAATTAGTAACGCAAGTTCGGATGTTTAATAGCAGCGATATCTGTTTATTTAGTCTGAAACCCTAAAAGAAACAAGTTTAAAGGAAGGGAGAATGGAATAATCTACCTTTCATTGGGCACAGCGATAAATATGCTTCGGTTTCCATTTCTATTTAAGTACGGAACTCATAAAGAATCCTCAGCGTTGAGATTTATCTCCGCAAAACTCCCCGCCCTTCCCACGGTCAGTACTGGACACCGATAGGCTTGGAATACATTATTCACAATATAAAATTATCCATAACAGCAACATAATTTTAACGAATTTCTGTATTACAGACTACACAGGGATTAAGTGCTTAGCCGAGGAGTGATTTCATACCCTAAACATTTAACCTCTAATGATTATTTTATTTCCTAATCCAAAGAGGCTTAACGTGTTAGGGAAAAGAGTGAAAATATCTTCCTAAATATAATAAAGGAATAAAAAAACACCCCCTCAAGCAGCTGCTTGCAACAGCGATCTAACAGGAGCCTGTCAGTTTCCCCGCCATAGTCGAAGGTCTGTGAGGGTGGTGACCCCTTTAATTACTTTAATACGCCATATATTAGATATGCGTTTGGTTGGGTTGTTTCATCTCTGAACGGTAGTTATTTGCACACAAGGGTCTAAATGGCGACGTCATAAAGAACCAGAGGGATCAGTTTAGGTTGCGGGAAGGTGACCGAATGTTATGAGACAGATGAAAAAATAGGAGATTGGTTCCAGACGTGAAAAAAAAACAACATACCCCCTCAAGAAGCTGCTTCCCACAGAGATCTGACAGGAAGCTGTCACTTTACATACCATAATAGAAAGTCTGTGAGGATGACAGGACCTCAGCACAAAAACGACACGTACGTCCATGCCTTACCCGGGACTCGAACCCAGGTCCCTTAGACGTGAAAACCGAATACAAATGAGTTGTTTTCAAACAAGTGATATCAAAATCTTGAAGTCTTTATTTCATTTTTATTAATTTTAAGACATTTTTAATTTTATAAACTTAGTAGTTTTCAAATTAAAACCAACCGGTTTGGTTTTAAAGAAAAGAAATATATAAAGAATTCTTCAATATTTTTTGGTTTTTTTTTATCTTTGTAGTTTTTTTTTTAACTCAGCTCGTAGTCTGTAGTTCCCAGGTTCGAGTCCTAGCTGGGTAAGTGTTGAGATTTATCTCCGCAAAATTCCCCGCCCTGCTCACGGTCAGTAGGGGAGACCGGTGGTCTTGGAAAGGATGCCGTCCGTCGGATGGGGCGTTAAGCATTGGCCCCGTGTGTGTGAGAGCCATATCCTGTGCACGTTAAAGAACACGCTGGATGGCCTTGACGGAAGGCTACCATCTGTCTCCCAACAGCTGTTCCAGTAAGTCCCCTCCGCCAACCTTCTGTGAGCCTTCGGGGCCCATGTGACCTGGCCATTTAGCCCATGGTGTGCAAAAAAGTGCCGCTCAGAAGTAAAACAACCCAACCTATTAGATTATCTAAATATTGTTTCAGGATGTTTCTGAAGGGTAAAATAATTCATTTATACTACAGAAAATAAATGATCAAATGATCTAAATAAATGCACCAAATTCTGTTTTAAATTTTTAAACGGTAAATAGGTTCCGGAAAAAAACGTGTAAAAAAAAAATTCTAAAACAAAACACAGTGCATATGAAAAAATAGAAGATTGGTTCCAGACGTGAAAAAAAAAACATACCCCCTCAAGCAGTTGCTTGCCACAGAGATCTGATAGGAACTTGTCAGTTTATATGCAAGTGTTAGTTTAATTATCTTTATAACTTTAAACACATGAGAGACCAAGACTAACGTATATTGCAGATAAAAATGAGGGGAATTCCCAGAACTCAAAGTTACCATTTTTTCTGAATGGTTTCGTAGTTTTTCGATCAAATGGAAAATAAAATGCATTAAAATGTTGAGTTGTTTTACCTCTGAGCGGCTCTTTCTTACACACCATGGGCTAAATGGCCATGCCACATGGACCCCGAAGGCTCAGAGAAGGTTGGGGGATGGGACCCACTTGAATAGCTGTTGTGAGACAGATGGTAGTCTCCCGTCAAGGCCATCCAGTGTGTTCTTTAAAGTACACAGGGTATGGTACTTTTTTGAAAACCATGGGCTAAATGGCCATGCCACATGGATCCCGAAGGCTCAGAGAAGGTTGGTGGAGGGTCCTCACTGGAACAGCTGTTGGGAGACAGATGGTAGCCTCCCGTCAAGGACATCCAGCGTGTTCTTTAACGTAAACAGGGTATGGTACATTTTTGCAAACCATGGGCTAAATGGCCAGGTCACATGGACCCCGAAGGCTCAGAGAAAGTTGGGGGAGGCTAAACAGCTGTTGTGAGACAGATGATAGCCTCCCGTCAAGGCCACCCAGCGTGTTCTTTAACGTAAACAGGGTATGGTACTTTTTTTGCAAACCATGGGTTAAATGGCCATGCCATATGGACCCCGAAGGCTCAGAGAAGGTTGGGGGAGGGTCCTCACTGGAACAGCTGTTGGGAGACAGATCATAGGCTCCCGGCAAAGCCATGCAACGTGTTCTTTAACGTGCACAGTGTATGGCTTTTCCGCACACGGGGACACGGCCTAAGATCCCATCCGACGGATGGTGACACGGCCTAAGATCCATCCGACGGCCTTTCCAAGTTTATCGATTAGTAGAACTAATGGTTGGGCGAGGAAAAAAATTCTTTGCTTAATTTTTGATTTCTTCATTTTCGTATTTGTCGTTACAGTAGGCGTAGAAATATATCTATATCGTAAATGATCAAACGGCAGTTTTTTTTTATGTACAGGTTTTCACATCTATTTGACCCATTACCGCCTGTCTGGATAGCCTTCTACAAAAAGAGCGAAAATAGATATGCCTAAACAAGCAATTCCATTCATTGGTTTAAGATAACTTAAAGTTAATTTATTTTAATAACATTCAAAATAATTTACTTATTAAGATTTTATTTAAATGTTCCCGAATATTTTAAAAATATTTCAAATAACTAGCAGTTAATATTTTAGGATTAGAAATTCTTTTTGATTTACACACTTTGTTTCTGAAATATATTGTAAAAATTAAAGTGGGAACATTGGACATTCTCATTCTACTGGGTGACGTCACTTCCGTGTTTTCACGATATCGTTTGTAATCCTTATTTAACCGCTGTATTCTTCTAGTAATTTAACTTTTAATTTATATTCACACGTTATAGTTTTTATTCTGAGGAAGTCATACAATCTGTAGCTGAATTTCTTATCACTGTGGTAAATAATAATTATTGATGACACATTTGAAATTTCGGTACGAGAATAGATAGTTTCGTCGCTGCAGTGTAAAATTTTACCTTTAGGCCTTTGTAATTACTTTACAAGTTATTTGTTTCGCAGAGTTGCCTGGTATAGCTCTGTGCTGTCCAACTGCTTCTTCGGCTCTGTCATCCAAAGATTATTATCAGGAGCTAACTGATCCTTTACACGTTTATTAAGCTCTCTATAATGTTTTCTATTAGAATTAATATTGATTCAGGACATTCCTGTAGTTCTTTCTTTCTAAAATAAACTCAAGTGCCTTGTCACTCGGATAATTATGCGTCCTCTGTTTCATTTTACGTAAGAGTACCTGTTAGTTTGCAAAAAAAGTCTATTTTAGGTGGTCACATTTTTCCTGAACTTAAGTAGCAAGCAAACCACGACTGTCATAATGAGTAAGTAACCTATCATGATAAGATGTACTCTAATTAGGTCTTTCACAGCTTCATAATTAAAGGTAAATTTTTTAACCTTAACACAACACTTCTTAAGTTTCAAACGCAGAACGCTTTTAACAAGATAATGGTCAGATCCAATTTCAGCTTCCGAATATGACCTGTTCTTTGTAACAGTAGTAGTCCATTTGCTGTTAATTAATATATAATCTACAAAGTTCTTATGCAGCCTATGAGATGAAACCCACGTGTACTTATGTATGTCGCGGTGTTTGTAATAAGTGTTAGTTATTGTAAAACCATTGAAGTTAACATTGACGTCACGAAGAACAAGGGTAACATCTCATTTCTTCACAGAATTCGAAATACCTTGAAGTTGTCTGTAAAACCTATTTTCTCATCGTCATTCAAAGTGGTGGCATAACAGTAGATAAGTTTGAAGTCCTTAACCCTTGTCCGTAATTTTGCTGTAAACAACCTTTCATTAATATCCTAGAAGAGCATCACTAGCGTGTCACGCCTTGGTGATGTTTATTCTCTTTCTTCACCGAAAATTTAAGAATCCGAAAAACTTTTGAAAGAGGTACTAGGTTAAAAGGAATGCATCTTATTTCTCCTCTATAATTTTTAGTAAATTTGGTATACAAGATATCGAAAAATATAAGTGCGGAAGAGGAAACAAACCCCTCTGTTGGGAATACGAAACAATGTAAATGTCACTTCCTCCGGATTGTGTAAACAATGCATTCTGAAACGTCACTCTCCGATGTCATTCGCCTCTTATTGAATTCGTCCAACGTTTTTGTCGCTGTTCCATTAGTCGCGTTAGCTATTAAAATATGGCGAACAAGTCATCCTATTTTGAGGGTCTGTAGTTATCAGAGCTTTGCCTATCGCGAACAGATTCGAGTATAATAAGGAGGCATAGACAAGGTCTTTGCGGTTGATAAATAACGTCAGCCTGTCCTTCCGTAACTTAGAACTCTGGTGGTCGAAAAGTTTCAGCTAAAGCCAGTTAAATAATATTCGTGAAGTGTTTGTGGTTCTTTTATATTTTCCTTCAGGTAAGTAATTTTGTAGTGAATAATTAGTTAAGAGTATAGGTAATCTAATTCTACAGTTTTTAGCCTAAGAGCTATGAAATTTCGGACGGTTTCGAACCAACAAATAGTACGCAGCACATTATTCTGATTATGGGACATAAAATTGATAGCTAACCGCTATTTGACGGTGTCGACCACTTTATTTTGGCTCGTCATACGGACATTATTCATTTCCTATGCTTTTGACGTACCCTACGGAACGTCAACAGAATTTCCTTGTTATGCCAGTGAGAAACGTTACTTGGAAGCTCTAAAATATGCATTTAATGGAAAAATGTCACTGATGATAAATTAAAGATCATAATCAAATATTTTTTTTTAAATATAGGTTTTAAAAAATATTGTTTTAGTTATATAAAAATATTGTTTAGTCTTCAGTGGTATGCCAGTGAGAAACTGGAATTATTATTTCAGCAGGTAAATTAGAATTAGAAATCCTATCGCGAAAACAAGGACATGACGTCATCTATCGTATGTCCAAGTGTTGCCACCATAATTTCTATAAGATCTTTCAAAACCAAAGTATGTATAAATCGAAAAGAATTTCTAATCCTAAAATATTAACTGGTAGTTATTTCCTTTTTTTAATTTTGGTAAATATTTTTATAGTATTCTGAAATATTTAAATAAAATCTTAATAAGTAAATTATTTTCAATGTTATTAAAAATAAATTAACTTTAAGTTATCTTAAACCAATGAATGGAATTGCTTGTTCAGGCAAAGTTTTGTTAGTTATATATTTATCGCCACGTTGACATTTCTTGGGCTCGTTACGTCACCCTATCAGCTGGATATATCTGTTGCGAATATTAGACGTTGGTTTCAAACTTCGTCCACGATAATGGGGAAATACATCTGAAAGCATGTACATAAAAATACTGCCGTTTGATCATTTACGATATAGAACTATTTATACGCATACTGTAACGACGAATGGCGAAATGAAAAATTAAGCAAAGATATTTTTTTTTCCTCGGACAACCATTAGTCCTACTGACCGAGCCGAAATGAAAGGGGTGGTTTGTGGTCGACAGCGACAAATAGCGTTTAACTATAAAATTTATAACTCATAATCAGATTAATCTGCTGTACAGTAGCTCTCGGTTGAAATTTCATAACTCTCGTGCTAAAAAGTGTAAAATTACATTACCTCTAACTGTAAATTAATTATTCACTACAAAGTTACTTACCTGAAAGAATTTATAAACGAACCACCAACACTTTATGAATATTATTAAACTTGATTCACCTGATATTTTTTCGAACAGCAGAATGGTGGTTTAGAGAAGGGCATAAGGAATACAGTCCGTGTGTATTTTTTAATCGCATAGACCTTGCCAATGATTGCTTATTACACTGTAATGTGTTCCCGGGTACGCAAAGGTCCGAAAATCTCAAAAAAAAAAAAATAAATAAAAATAAAAACTCAAATTATATCAATTATTATTCGCCAATCTATAATTATTCGTACGGGCAACATGGCGAAACCAGGGGAGTCTCTCTCTACAAAATATGCTGCTTAAAGGAGGTTGCAAACTCCTTTGCCTAACCTGATCATTAGTTACAAAGTTGAAGCACCTAATGCCCAAGATACTGCGTATGCATCTGTAATGAAAAGCATCTAGTTTCCTCTTATCTTGTTTACAACCCGGCAGCAATCGCTATTCGTGTGTTAATCTCATGCCGCACATCACCATTATCTGTTACATAGCTCCGAAGATAATTAAACTGTGATACCTGCTCAAGACTACAACCATTCAGATTAACTGAATCACAGCCTGCCTGACCAATTTTCATCACTTTAGTTTTCTCTCTGTTTATAACCAAACTTACTCTACTTCCAGTCTCATCAACAGCTCGAATGAAAGAGTTCATCTCATCAACATCTTTTGCCAAAAGGGCTAAATCATCAGCCTAATCTATATCAGAAATTTTCGTATCTCCAGTCCATTAAAGGTCAAAATCTTTCCCTTGAAGTGAATTTCGCATAACATAATCAATAACCAATCTAAAGATAAAAGGCGACAAAATGCACTCTTGTCGAACAGCAGAAGTAATGCTAAAGCAATTGCTACAAGCCTTACAAGCTTTCACACACGACTCAGTGTTATTATAGAGAGTTTTCAGTATGTTAACTAACTTGTCAGGTATACCATATGATCTCACAATCAAGTACAAATCATGACGATCAACAGAGTCGAAAGCCTTTTTGAAATCAACAGAGCTACCAACCAAAGGTTTCGGAAACTCTAAACATTTCTGAAGAATCTGCGTAAGTGAAAATATCTGATCCACACATCCCTTACCTCTTTCTGAATGCACATTGCTCATAACGCAATTGCCTGTCAACCAGATTCTTAATTCTATTAAGCACAATCATGGAAAGAACTTTACCTGGAACAGAGAGTAGGCTGATACCCCTATAGTTATCACAAGAACTGCAATTACGTTTCTTGAAAATTGGGATAACAATAGCTCTGGTAAAATTCTTAGGAACGATGCCTTTATCATAAAAGATATTCAGAATTTCAGTCATCCAAGTGGTAACCGAAACATTCCCAGTTCTGAGCATTTCTGTAGTAATTTTGTCTACCCCTGGGGATTTATGAGGTTTAAGTTTAGAAACATCCAAAATAAATTCAAATTGTCTTATAGGGCCAACATTAAAGGCATCAATGCATGTATCATCATTCGAAAAAATGATGAAGAACTAACCGCATTGTTTAGAACATCACTGAAATGCTCAGCTCATCTAGCCATGAGAGAATCCTCACCTTCTATAACCTTAGCTTGTTTATCCTTCAATCCCTGTATACCTGTCCGTTTTTTACCACACAAAACATTAACTATCTGGTACAGCTCTCTGGTGTTGTGCTGTCTAACTGCTTCCTCGGCTTGTCAGCGAAACCATCATGCCAAAGATTCTTATCAGCAGCTAACTGATCTTTTACACGTTTATTAAGTTCTCTGTAATGCTTTCTATTAGGACTAGTAGGGTATTGATCAAGGACATTTCTGAAGTTCTTTCTTTCGAAAATAAGCTCAAGTGCCTTATCACTCAAATAATTCTGCCTCCATTGTTCCTTTTTTCCTAAAAGAGTACTGTTAGTGTCCAAAAAAGTCTGTTTAAAGTGGTCCCATTCATCCTCAACTTCAGTAGTAAGCATACCATGACTGTCATAATGACTAAGTAACCTATCATGGTAAGCTTTGGCTATAACTGGGTCTTTCAGAGCTTTAGTATTAAAAGTAAATTTTTTAACCCTAGCACAACATTTTTTAAGTTTAAGTTGCAAGACACTTTTAAGAAGGTAATGGTCAGATCCAATTTTAGCTCCCCTATATGACCTGGTATTCCTAACAGAACTAGCCCATTTGCTGTTAATTAATATATAATCAATCATATTCTTATGCAGCCCATCGGATGAAACCCATGTGTACTTATGTATGTCGTGGTGTTTGTAATAAGTGTTAGTTATTCTGAATCCATTGAGTTTACTTACCTGTAGGAGACGTTGCCCATTGCCATTGCAGCTACCGATGCCAAAAGGGCCAATTACCCCTCCCGAAAGGTCAGAGTTAGTACCAACTTTGACATTCCTAAGTCTCCCTAGTCCCTCTTTGACAAGAGAAATTTAAAGTTTTCTTTTTATGAATCTGACCTTTATCTGTCCATTTGCTCTCTTGCAAGCCGAGAATATCTAAATTACAATGGTGGAATTCTTGTGTGAGAACATTAAGAGAGTAAGCTCTGTGCAGAGTCCTCACATTCCAACTACCTATGGAGAGAAAATGGTTAGTGGGATGTTTAAAGAAACTATGTTTATTGAGAGAGGGAATGCCGACAATATCAAACAGCCCCCTAATCGCAGACATGGGGCAAATACCCTTTCCCCCACCACTAAAGGCTCAAGTCATGTACACTGGAAGACTTCCTCCAATGTAGAATTTGACGATGCCAATAGAAGCAAAGAGTTCAGGTGGCTGCGATGACCTCTGCTCAGGATTATCCACCAGCTGATAAACATATCCTGTGGATCTATTCACTTGGGGCTGTCAACCCACAAACAAAAAGAAAACACAGCGGAAGATTTTCCCTTCACAGAAGCCCACCAGTGCAGCAAAATCAGGATCCATAATCAAGCTCAGAGCCATATATCTGTCCAGTCCAGTAGGTTTATATGGTCAGCACCAGGACCCTGTGTGGTTGACCACTCCTCAGCAGGGTAGAAAAAAAAGAAAAGTAGCCATAGTTGTCGAGATCAGTAGGCCACAGTAATCTGGCAGCCCTCCTCTTCTGTTAACTTCCACAACAGAGTATCTCTTTTGAAAGGTCCCTCACATTTCCACCCCGCTAACAACACATTGAAATTCTTCTCAATTTACATAAATATCACAACACTTTCAACATAACGAAAACTTTAAAACATATTACTATCGACTAAATTAAAACCGTTTTCTCGAATTCTTTAGAATACACCACTGTACAGTATTCATCAGACAAAATCATATTAACTGCAACATTGCCACCAAATACACCTGAACAGTAGAAATATCAAATACCCTATATATATATACACACACAACATACCGAGAGGAAAAACTAGGGAAAGAAAGTACAGCATCATACTTAAAAAAAAAAGAAACCAATCCTGCTATTCTTAAAGAGATATTCTCCAAACCTGAATTAGAAATTTAGAAAACACAGCTCAAAGCAAAACTCTATAAATTACACAGATTGAATTATTTTTAAACCTCTTAACAGCAAAGGAAATTAAAAAAAGAATGAACAGTAAACTATATTCAAGTGAGCTACGTAACTCATAACTTATGATCATTGCCGCTTCCTTTCTGCTAAACTGTCACTTTACATTATCAGATTTAAACATTATTCGAACATGGAAATTTTTTCTCACCAAATATCTACACTTGATAAATAATTTCACCGTGTAATACAGAAAATAATTCACATCAGATCTACATATTATGAAATTCAAATCTTGTAAATAATCTCTCTCATATCAACTTCGTCTTACACCTAAAATATGTTCATATTTGCAATAATAACTACACATAAGTTGCTACTTTGACGAAATAATATCATGCACTTCCGGTTATTGAATAAGCTTTATGCGATATAATTGTTGGAAATTTTAGTATTTCCGGCTACGCGTAGAAGATTAAGCAGAGGTTTTGTTTCCGAATATAAAAAATAGACCTGGTATTTTAAGACGTATACCTGATTTGAAAACCATATATTGCGATAACAGACGTTATATAGCGAATGGTTAGTCACAGTGAGGTAATTATGAGTTTATAATTCAAATAGGAAAGGGGGATATGTTTTCAACAGGATTCTGAATAGAAAGTAGTTGATTATGAATTAATAGAAAGTCTGAAGATTAGATATAACACTACGACTTTTAAATTTTTTTTATATTTAGATTATTCATTGTGAATTATCATTGATTATTCATTGTCAATAATTTATTTTGAAATTTTGTGAGGTTTCGTAATTAGTAGGGTAAATCCGGTCTTGGGATATTAATTCAACGTTACATCATACTGGGCGATCCTTCTCGAGGTTTTCCGAAATGGAATTAAAATTCGAGTTTTGAATATCGAAAAAACCTGACATTTGGGTTGTTTCACCTCTGAGCGGCACTGTTTTGTACACCATCGGTTAAATAGTTAGGTCACATGGACGTAGAAGACTCAGATACCGTTCGATGCAAATCCATTCCTAATTTTGTATCTTATTACATTACGACGTGCACCTAACTGTGAATTTTCATTTCTGCGCCAAAAGAATAATATGAATCTTGAGATTGCTCGCATATATCAAATTTTTTACCGAAAACGACTTTTCAAAAACCGGAATTTCGAAAGCTTTAACTGTTCGTAAAAGTATAAATGGTTGCTGCCTACGTAAAGCCCTTCCACATCACTAAAATCTCACCCAAAATATATAGAGGAAAAGAATGGTTAGTTCCTCCGTGTATCGTACGAGGGTGAGAAAAAAAACATCCAGTGGAACAACTCAAAAAAGCTTGCAATGCGAAACTCAAAGTATGCAACTTCCAACTTGTACTACGGCTTCACAATGTTTCATTTATACTTCTCCGAAACTTTATATAACCATTTTTCTTCTCTGTAGAAAAATAAAAATGCATCTTACGTACCTGAGTTGATCGAAGCATAACATAAAAGTATACCTAAAATAGCAACATTATTACGATTAAGAATACCAAATCTGCTGGCAACACAACGAAAGAGTACTGGTGACGTCATCTCGGTGTTTTTCCTACTTTATTATTAACCCGTATTCACAGGCAGGCAGCACTAATTTTAGCAGATTTAAAAATTTTCATATCCATTTTTTCATATGCACCGTATTGTTTTTTAAAGGTTTATTTTTTTACACGGTTTTCTCGGGAACCTATCAGGAACAGAATTGGGTGCATTGAATTAATTATTCCTATTGTTTATTAAGAAGGATTTATTTTTTTTTTAAGTTGATTGCTTAGCGCGCTTGGCTACTGATGTAAGAGACCTGGGTTCGAACCTAGGGTAAGGAATTGATGTGTGTTGCTTTTCTGCTCAGGTGCTTACTTACGGTAGCAAGAATGCAATGAGTTTAGGTTAATCAGTGACAAATTTGAATCTCAATCAAGTATATATTTTTTTACACGTTTTTGATTTAACACAGATCAGAAAAGAAATTTAATTTCGCTATTTACACGATTTATTTTGATGTAACACGGTTGACACGACGCCTTTTTAAAAAACCCCATTTGAATTTAATTCTGAAAAAATTGTTTTACTTCTGAGCGGCACTTTTTTGCACACCATGGGCTAAATGGCCAGGTCACATGGACCCCGAGGCTCAGAGGAGGTTGGGGGAGGGGACCCACTGGAACAGCTGTTGGGAGACAGATGGTAGCCTCCCGTCAAGGCCATCCAGCGTGTTCTTTAACGTGCACAGGGTATGGCTCTCCCGCACACGGGACCACGGCTTAACGTCCCATCCGACGGACGGCGGCCTTTCGAAGCACATCGGTGTCCCCTATTGACCGTGGGCAGGGCGGGGAGTTATGCGGAGATAAATCTCAACGCTGACCCAGCTGGGACTCGAACCTGGGAACTACAGATTACGAGCCTGGCGCGCTACCGACTGAGCCATCCCCGTCCCATCAACGGCCATAGCAAGTTGAACACACTGGTTCTCGTCTGATCCCCGAGGTTAAGCTTTGGGCGCGGTCAGTACTTGGGAGGGTGAGAACATGGAAACACCGCGTGCAGTTGGCAGTTTTTTTTCGTATGCGCTGTTACTCCTAAAATATTGGTCTACGTTATTCTACGTTGGTTGTCGGGTTCGAATACATTTTTAGTAAATAAATAAATGAAGAATTAAAGCGTTCACAGAATAGTTTTGGTTACGAAACCTGCAACGTTTCTAGGTTGTTTAGCGAATGGACTCTCTGCAGACAGAACGTAAAAATAAAAGATTATATTTCTCGGGGTTGCAGATATATTTCGCCCACTGTTTCAGAAAGTAGAAGTGCATAATTTTTTTTTTAATATTCGATAGAAACACGTGAAATATAAAGAAATATTTAAAGTTGTATTGAAATATAGTTATAGAAAAATGTTCATTTCCTTCTGGCCCTATATTACCGTTTGTATTATAAATAATAAAAATAAATAAATACCCCCTCAAGCAGCTGCTTGCCACAGAGGTCTGACAGGAGCCTGTCAGTTTATATGCCACAGTAGAAGATCTGAGAGGATGGCAGGACCTCAGCAGAAAACAATTATATGTAAATGTTCCTTACTAACGACTTGATTTAAACATCAGATTTACCGAATATGGAGAGATTAGCGTTCACACTGAGAATATAAGGAAAGAATAATGTTAGTTTATTTCCACCGAAGGTGTTGCCACTGGAAATGGTGTAATGAGACATTTAAAAGTTAAGAATGAAAATAGCGAATAGAATCTATATATGTAAGGTACTAATTTTAGACTCTAATCAGAGTATACTGGCAATACTCGACACGTTCGAAATGCCAATTCAACTTTTTCCACCTGTGAATGACATCCAGCGTGTTGTTCAATAAAGGGTATGGATGTCTGACGTACACGGGATCTCGTACGAGCTTCGATTTGAACCTAAATTCGCAATTCTTTGCTTTCCGAATATGTAGTATTTAGTAATTTTTTTTTTATTTTGTGGTGGAAAGTAAACGAAGTGGGTTACTTTTATGGAGAGCAGCATTACCTGCTTAACGAGTTTTCATGTGACATGGAACCTGTTGCATTCGGCCCTCAATTCATGTTCCTAAGATTTGACAGAAGCTGGGCATCATGTAGGGAAAAAAATAAATAAACTTTTATTTGGGGGCTGGAAGAGCTGTTGGGAGGGATGGAAGCTTGCCGTCAAGCGTGTTCTTTGACGTGTATAAGGTATGGCTGTCCTGCACACGGGCCAAAGGCTTAACGTACCTTCTGACGGACGGCGGCTTTTCCAAGCCCATCGGTGTCCTCTACTGAAAGTGGGAAGGGTGGGGAATTTTGCCTAGATAAATAAATCTGAACCAGCAAAGTCTCAAACCTCGGAACTAAAGATTACGAGCCTGGCGCGCTACCGACTGAGCCCCCCCCCCGTGTTTTTAGTTTCTATTTGAAATGCTATGAAACAGATATCATCTTGGCGATGAATTAATTTCTGGAATTGGATGTCTCCACGGTTGGGTTGTTTTACCTCTGAGCGGCACTCTTTTGCACACCATGGGCTAAATGGGCAGGTCACATTGACCCCGAAGGCTCAGAGAAGGTTGGGGGAGGGGACCCACTGGAACAGCTGTTGGGAGACAGGTGTTAGCCTCCCGTCAAGGTCATCCAGCGTGTTTTTTAACGTGCACAGGGTATGGCTCTGCCGCACACGGGGCCACGGCTTAACGTCCTATTCGACGGACGGCGGCCTTTCAAAGCCCATCGGTGTCCCCTACTGACCGTGGGCAGGGCGGGGAATTTTGCGGAGAAAAATGTGAACGCTGAACCAGCTGGGACTCGAACCTGGGAACTACAGATTACGAGCCTGGCGCGCTACCGACTGGCCCACTCCACCCCTGTCTCCACGGTGTCAGATTGTTAATAAAACCAGTGAAGTTTGATAATTAAATTAATCAATCCCAGTTATTTAAGCTGAAACGTTATAGTGGAATTGTATGTAATTTTCGGCTTTGATATTAAATTGCATTCGTATATTTTAAATATTAACGTTTCTGAAATATTATAATATTACTATTAATCGTTGCTAACTGTAGTTCGATTCTTGTGTAGGTAAAATTTACGTGGTGTATGAACTTTATTCTAAATATACGTAATAAAATATATTATGGAAAAGTAGAAATGAATTGAGAGTAAAATTTGACACCGAAGTGAAAGCGAATATATGGTTGCTATCGTAACTAAGGGCGCCACGTGTGAAGCTATCTAGGTGCACGTGCCATTGTAACATATTTGACCAATCGTAGAAGAGGAACACGAACAACCGTTGGGGAAGGCGGGAAGAAGCAGATATTTCATTAGAAACAAAATTAACGCCACCTAGAGGAATTTATTTCATTTAGCAATAATTGTATGTGTGAATTTAATTAAGTACATAAGTTATATTTATGCATTCATGTTTCAAAACTTTAATGAACACTATTTGAATATTACCACATATAGTATGTTGGAATATAAATTTAGGACAGTTTTTTGGGTGAGGGGATATGTGAATTTTTTTTTTGTTACAGTTCAACTTATTTGGACTTTGGACCTCAAATTACGTTTGATAATTAACAGACATTAGAAACAGTATTTTATTTTACTACTTCAACTGATGCAGTATTTAATTAGTAACGCAAGTTGAGATGTTTAATAGCAGCGATATCTGTTTATTTAGTCTGAAACCCTAAGAGGAACAAGTTTAAAGGAAGGGAGAATGGAATAAGTTGCCTTTTATTGGGGAAAGCGATAAATATGTTTCCGTTTTCATTTCTATTTAAGTACGTAACTCATAAAGAATCCTCAGCGTTGAGATTTATCTCCGCCAAACAAAAGTTTATCTCGGCCTTCCCACGGTCTGTACTGGACACCGATAGGCTTGGATATAAAATTATCCATAACAGCAACATAATTTTAACGAATTTCTGTTTTACAGACTACACAGGGATTAAGTGCTTCGCCGAGGAGTCATTTCATACCCTAAACATTTAACCTCTAATGATTATTTTATTTCCTAATCCAAAGAGGCTTAACGTGTTAGGGAAAAGAGTGAAAATATCTTCCTAAATATAATAAAGGAATAAAAATAACACCCCCTCAAGCAGCTGCTTGCAACAGCGATGTTTCTCCGCAATAGTCGAAGGTCTGTGAGGGTGGTGACACCTTTAATTACTTTAATACGCCATATAGAAGATATGCGTTTGGTTGGGTTATCTCTGAACGGTAGTTATTTGCACACAAGGGTGTAAATGGCGACGTCATAAAGAACCAGAGGGATCAGTTTAGGTTGCGGGAAGGTGATCGAATGGAAGAGCTGTTATGAGACAGATGGTAACCTCCCATCCAACGTTTTATTTAACCTGCACGGGTAGGATATATACAGAATTTCTACACTATTTTCTTGTGGTTTTTATCAGTTTTTATTCTAACATTTTTAAGATTTTGCGACATTTTGGTATTTTTTTGTCTTCTACTATTGGCTCCTTGAACTTTATATATATAATAGAGCAGTGGTTCTCAAAACCTTTTATGCCTTACGTACCTGCTGGAGATGTGTATGTTACTGGCATACCCCATGTATAGATACAGAAAGATATAGTTATAAGAATGGGAATAAAATAAAACATATATATATATACACACCTTCTTTATTGTAAAATTTTGAATCAAAATATGATTAGCAGATTTATTCCGGATATCGGAGTAATCTTCCGATGTGTGTCGTTTTTAGAAAGTTCGGTTTATACGAAAGTTGTTAAAGCTAAAACTAATTCGTGACGGAAATGAAAATTACGACACGAAAGGCGTATCCGGTTTGACCATTCGAAAAGCACTGTTGTGTCATCGATTCTTTAGGATAGAAGCTGTTTTATTCGATTCTCTTTCATCGTGAAAGGTTAATTATTTTTTTAAAAGTCTCATCGTATGATGAGAAGAAATTGTTTTCGATGCATTGTAATAGTTACTAGTGAATATAGAACTTACGTTTTGAACTGAAATAGATTTCACTGGTTATTTGTGTTATTAAGAACTTTCCGGGAGTCTTCGAAACAACACTTAGTAGTCATTTCTGCAGATAAGTTTGGTCGAATTCTTAAAAAATGCATTTAATGGAAAAACGCAAATTATAGACCCCAGTGAAATCTTTTTAAATATCGTTTTTTAGACTATATTGTTCTAGTATTTTAAGTAGTTGCGGTAGGTGGAATATTTGCGAATCTTCCACGTTATGTAAGAAAACGTAACTTGGAAGGTTTATAACTTGTAAAATATGCATTTAATGGAAAAATGTGACTGAAGATAAATTAAAGATCAGAATGAAATCTTTTTAATTTATCATTTTTGAACGATATTCGTTTAGTATTTAAAAAGCTGCAGAAACTGAAATATTTAACAATAATATTCCGTAGTATGGCAGAGAGAAAGTGGAAACTGTATAACTTCTAAAACATGCACTTAATGGAAAAATGTGACTGGAGGTCAATTAAAATCTATATAAATATCGTTATTTAACAGTGTAGTTTTAGTATTTGAATAGTTGCGGAAGGTGGAATATTGAACTATAATCTTTCATTTTATGCCGGTGAGAACGTAAGTTGGAAGATGTATAATTT
Organism: Ryuthela nishihirai; assembly: GCA_038380435.1. Taxonomy (NCBI): domain Eukaryota; kingdom Metazoa; phylum Arthropoda; class Arachnida; order Araneae; family Heptathelidae; genus Ryuthela; species Ryuthela nishihirai. Next base: position 341,657 of record JAWZYU010000197.1, on the reverse strand, counting down.
ATAAAACATAGATATATTTGAAAAATATGACTGAAAATAAATTTAAGATCATAATGAAATGTGTTTAAATATGGAAATTTCAAAATATATTTTTTTTAGTATTGAAATATTTGCGGAAGCTGGAATATTTAACAATAATCTTCCGTGTTGTGCAACTTGTGAGCTTGAAGCGTAAATTAAGCGTAAGTTCGAACCTCTATAACTTCTAAAATATGCATTTAATGGAAGAATGTGACGAGCTTTCAGCTTTAGAAAAGTTTGGTAAAATAATGATATTATTTAATTGATTCTATTCAAGGCAGCACGTTTTTTAATTGCTACGTTACAAAATTTAAATTTGTGTTACGTAATTAAGTTTATTTAAAATGTCGTTTTCTACATTTATTTTGCAAGAATTTACATTTTGAAATTTTTCGTCGGGAGATTTTATTTAGAGAAGTTACGCCAAATGAGGAACGGAAAACTCCCTCGACCTGAAAAAAATAGCGAGGTATATAACGTGATATGTTTTTGTAATGGAATGTAACATTTTTCTCCCGTTTTGGTAGGTGTTTAAAATATGAAGCCTTAGTTTATTCTTCAGTAGCAGGGAATATAAAGAAGTTGAATAGTTTGTTGTCCTTATTAAACCCTTACTACATTGGATATCATAGTAAACTCCATTTTATGAAAAAGATGCTGCAAAGGTTGCATTTAGAATGTTATTTGCGGACTAATCTGAAGTGGGGTTAAATAACTGTGTTTAAAAAGAAAAGTGATTGCATAAGTAAAAAATTATATACGTTGCATAACAAAATCGTTTTTTTTTTTTGGAATAATTAGATATAGTATGCTAGTCGAATGAAAGGGGGTTCAGTGACATTTAAATGCTGAATGGGAATCTTTTAGTACGTCAAACGAATGCGATTGTATTGAATTGTACTGGGATTAAATTTTCGGACATATTGGAACTGAGATGCAGTGCGCAGCTTTCTGAGTAGGCAGAACACGTGTACCGTCGTTCTCCGAGGCTACACTAGCGGCCTATGCTAAGAGGATAGAAAGGGAATGGAATTATAACGGATATTACACTGCTAAGAACAAACAACAGTCTCGAACAGCACACTGAAACGCACAGATTCTTGTAGTATATTATGAAATGGTTGGCAACACGATCGGACTGAGGGAAAGCAAAAATAAGTATTGGTGGGTGGTTATTAAGCAGTGGAAATGCATTCCTGTTTGCGTAATCGTCTTTATTTCTAGACTTGTTTTATTAAATTTTCACGCAGAACTGTATGCTCGAAGTTCATCAGTAGGCAATCGTGCTAAGCACTCGGCAACGGACGGCGGGAAATAACGTTACTTATCGCGTTTCAAAGTGCAAGTCAAAAAGGAGTGGTGACAAAGACAAATGGCGGCATGAGAAATAAGTGAACTCCTAAAATTAGTGCTGCCTGTGAATACGGGTTTAATAATAAAGTAGCAAAAACACGGAGATGACATCAGGAGTACTGTTTCGTTGTGTTGGCAGTAGATTTTGCATAATATATTACAGGCACGTTGAAGTTTTAAAAATGCTTTTCTTAATCGTAACAATGTTCCTATTTAAGGTATATTTTTATATTATGTTTCGATCATCTCTGATACGTAAAATGCATTTTTATTTTTCTACAGAGAAGAAAAATGGTTATAATAAAGTTTCGGAGAAGTATAGACGAAACATTGTGAAGCCGTAGTAAATGTTGGAAGTTGCATACTTTGAGTTTCGCATTGCAAGCTTTTTTGAGTTGTTCCACTGGTTTTTTTTTTTCTCATCCTCGTACGATACATGGAGGAAGTAAGGATTCTTTTGTTTTATATATTTTGGGTGAGATTTTAGTGTTGTACTGCGATGTGGAAGGGCTTTACGTACGTTTACCAACCGTTAAAGCTTTGGAAATTCCGGTTTCTGAAAAGTCATTTTCGGCAAAAAATTTGGTTTTTGCGAGTAATCCTCAAGATTAATATTATTCTTTTGGCCCAGAAAGGAAAATTAACACTTATGTGCACGTGTATCGTGGTGTAATAAGATAGAAAAGTAGGAATGGGTTGGCATCGCACCTAAAGGGTTTTAGCCGAACGTTTGCAGTGTTTAAAATAAATATTTCGTTCTAGAGTGAATGGTGGGGTAAAACTTATTTATTGAGAGATGAAATAAACAGTTGCCATTATCTTTCTATAAATAGGAATTGACTACGAAATATTTGTGTTGACACGAAATAGGATTCCCATTAATTGTAGCTATGGAAATGAACTACGTTATTTGCGTTTTTAGGGTTAAGAACGATAGGATAATTACACTAATTATTTTATGAAGAGTAAAACTGAAATCTCAACGTGATTTGAAGTTTCATGTCAACTTTGCGTTTAATATTTTGTTTTTTGCGTGTTAAATATTCCAGCGTTCGTGATTTATATATTACGGCAACCAACGTTTTTATATTCGATATTACACGTAGGTCGTACAGGTGTGAGAGATATCTAATGAAATGATATCGAATAAGATATTTTGCTACTTAGGTATTATGCCAATGTCACCTTTTATTTCGTCCATCAGACAGGTATTGTGAGTGACCTCAGGAGAAAATATGTTTGGAAAATGTATTGAACTGAATAATAAAGTGTGATTTCACAACATAGTTTTGTTGTATGGCTTTCAGGAGACACTGAAAATGCTTTTCCTCTTCACATTATAGAAATTATGCTGGGAAGTAACCGAAACCGCGTTGCTGACGTCACCTGTGTGTTTTCTCCAATTTATTAAGATATATTTCAGTTTGCTTATTTATGGAAATACACGGTATACGTTGGATCTTTTTTATTTTAACGACTCTAGGCAGGGAAAGTTTTCGTTATGCGATTATTATTCAAGCTCTTTAAATAATATTCAGAGTTATATTTTCGTTAAATGCATAGTTCCTAAGTTAATATCGTTGAATATTCCAGTTTCGATGAGTCTTGTAATAGTCAATTTCTGCATTGTATCTGCTTATTTAATAAGTTTTAGGACTTGAAACGTCGATTGTCATAAACATGAAAATTCGGTAGGATAGATTTCGGTAGAGGAAATGACGTATGTTTTGGAGAAATTTATAGTAAACCTCGATTTCATCATTTTACATTAAAAAAGAGTGAAATTCTTCCTGCCGTAGGTCCTGACCTAGTTAGTATATTATCTATTTCGAGAAAAAATTTGACAGGTTCATTCTTATTGAACGCATTTCACGGTCGTTGTTAGGACAGTTATAATACGTTACATGCGACTCGTTTTTCTTCCTATCTCAATGCTTGCAATGGTACTTATAGTTTTGTGTGTCTGCCGCTCGCCGTAATGATTATCCTTCTCGTCAGGAACTAGATAAGTGGTTCCCAAAGTTATTTGCCCTACCGCCCCCTTTTCCGGAAAAAAATACCTGGTAAACTACGTTCTTGAAGTGAAGAAAGAGAAAGGTGCAGTTAGAAATGTGTGTTCTTTAATGTCCTACAATATAGTAAAGAAAGATGTTGTTGTAAATAAGACACCTTGCTCGAAGCTTCAAATTATAAAATTATTTATTAAAATCAACCCTAGTAACAATCGCATTGCACACAGAAAATTAAGATAAAGATGGATAAATTTATGTGTTTATTTGGAAAATAATGTAGTCACTACGAATAACTCTTACGTTACACAATAGATGAAATATGTAGGAATATTAATTAATGTTGAAGTCTATTTCTACAGGTAATGTGTGTATTTATTAAGGATGTAATTTTATTCTTATTAGAAAGTGGAGCTGTTTTCTATTAATAAACTTTTAACAACCAGATGACAGCAATTTCTGCATGCTAGAAAGCTGAACAGATGGATGGGCGATTTTCGATAAGTACTGTAGAAATTTGGCATTAAAGTCATGCAAACAGTAGGCAAGGATGCATGGCACATTTTAGCATGCATGCATGCATTCTGATAAGTGAATGGGCTCTTTAAGGGTTGCACAATTTAAATTCGACCAGGATGACATCAAATACAAACCCATTAACTTTTTTTTTTCACTTGGCAATTAAACAATAAAAAGTTTTCTAGTTTGTTATCAGTACATATGTCTCCATTTATTCTCAACTGTAACAAACTAGAAATTTTCTAGTCTGTTAAA